>LNAC01000054.1:1238977-1266733 GCA_002007465.1 Ailurus styani
CACACAGGAGGCCGGCCCCTGAAGGAGTGGGCTCCCGGGGGGGGAGGGGGGGCAGAGGGGGTGGAGGGGGGCGCCCGGGCCTGCCTCCCCCTCCGTAACATCGCCCTTCCCCTGCTATTTCTGAGCACACAGCACAGCGGGATTCAGCGTGCCATCATGTTCATCCCCCAGACAGAAACCCTGTGCCCGTGAAGCACTCACGCCCACCCCCCATCAGCCCCTGGAAAACTCCACTCTACTCTCCATCCCTCTGACGCTGACAATTCTAGCTCCCTCATAGAGGGGGTATCCTACAATCTTTGCCCTTTTGTGTCCAGCTTACTTCACTTATCGTGATGTTTTCAAGGTTTACCTGAACGGTGGTAGCATGTACCCAATTTCACTCGATGGCTGGACAGTATCCCATTGCCCGCATATACATATTTTGCTTATCCATTCATCCCTTGATGCGCACTCAGGTTGTGTCCATATTTTGGCTGTTGGGGACAAAGCTGCTTTGAACACGGGGTACAGTACCTGTTTGAGTCCGTGCTTTCAGCTCCTTTGAAGTGAATCGAGAGCAGCTCCACCCCTCCCGCTGCTGGAGGACAGCCTGTCCCTCCCTTGCTCACACTAGGAGTGAGTGTGAGGCTCCTAGTGTGTCAGGCTCCCCACTCACATGTCAGGCTCACGTGTCAGGCTCCACGGTCACGAACAGCCCTAGCTCCCACCCTGCAGGCTCAGCCTGATCAGCCCCTTCCTGCACCCCGCGCTCCTCCCCGCAGGCTCATCATCACCCAGCAGCTCTGGGGCCAGGGATTTTGTCTGCCTGATGGATCTCTGGGAGCAGTTTCATCATCCAGGGATGCAATGAGCATGGATATTAAATAATAGTTATGAAAAAGGGAGAGCAAACCCCACGCTGGCACTATTACACAAGGTGTGATGCATTGGAAAGGACAGGGTGGACTTACCCGTCTGAGTCACACCCAATTTATTTGTCAGATCCCTCAAATTGTGCAAACGGCCATTCCTCATCTAATGGGTGTTTGCCACCCACAGCCAGGCTCCACGGATTCGTGCCTTCCTTGTCACTACTTGGATTTGAGGTCTTCTGGGAGTGAACCCCTTAGACTCCATGGGGCTGGTGAGCAAGAGGTAGTGAGTAGCCTGTCAGAGGGAAGATGCAAGTCAAGCGTGATGGGCCCTGCTCCTGGACTCGAAGGTGTGACGGGGTCTCTGCAGCTGCCAGGAGCGGACGCCGGCTCGGTCCCCGCTTTCAGCCCTGCCGTGTCAGCAGGATGGCGCCGGGCCAGCCCTGAGCCACCAGGCATGGGTGCCAGGACCCTGTTCCCCCCAAACTTCTGCCGGGTCCTGCGAACTGCCCTTCATCTATTAGCTGCTGAGGCACGTTGCTTAATGCCCCTCAGGTCAACCCCATAATTTCACATCACAGCCGTGATGGAGCTCAGCTTCTGGGCATGAAAGAACTCGGGCTGCCTTCTAACCGCCTCTGATACCATCCGTTCGAACAACTTTCCTGCCGTTATCCCTGGTGGGCTGTTGTCCTCAAGAGAAAAATCTGGATTTTTCCAGAATACCGCCGCTCCCACTTTCCCTCCAATCACGTCAGTAGAGAAACCTCTGAGCACCCGCGGGCCGTGGCCACACCGGCTGCCTCTCGGTGACGGGGAGCCGCTGGGAGTGTGGGGAAGCCCCCGGCGGGCCTCCCAGGTGCAGCTGGGGTTCCTTGGGCCTGTTCTGCTGAACGGAGGCTCTGGCCTCCAGCCTCGCATCAGAAGCCCTGAGGCTCCCAGCCTCTCACCTGAAGGAAGGAGGTGAGCACTTCCCCAAGGGGACCCGCGCCGGGGCTAGACTGGGGGACTCCTTCAACACCTGCCCCCCAGACAGCCCTCACCTCACTTACCTGCCTGTGTCCCTTCGGTCTCTCCCTCCCTTGCTGCCCAGGTGCGTAGCTTTGCTCTTCCTCTTGCTTTCACTGGAGAGCACAGATGTCCCTGCAGTCCCAGCTCGGAGGGACGCCCCGTGCCACGTGGCGGGCCTGCGAGGGGACCAGGGGACCGCCACAGAGTTGGGGGGCAGCAACAAACACGGGAGGCTCAGAGGGCGGTGACCGCCTGGCCGGAGATGGTCCTGGGATCAGGGCTTGGACGCGGGTCTCTCGCTCACACCCCCCCACCCCCCACCCCCGCCCCGGCTTGTCCCCGACATGCGCACACACCCGAGAGGCAAATCCAGCAGGGATCGGACCTCCGTTCTTCCCCCTACGCTGACCGCCCTGTCCCGGCCTCGGAGGTAGAAGAGACACGGGGGTTCTGCCCGGTCTGCGCAGAGACTGGTCCTTACTCCCACCGCCTCATGTCTCCAGAGGAATTGGCTATTTAAAGACATCCTATGATTCATCTTTTCATGAAGAAAAGAATCAGCCCACTTGTCTGTTGAGAATATCTGGATTTTCCTAGGTGGGGTTGGCTGAACGTAGAGTTTTGCCAGTTGAAAGACGGAGAGAGAGGGGGAGAGAGAGGAAAAGAAAAATCAGATTCCTTAGTGAAATCCGAATTTCAGATAAGTGACAAATAATTTTTTATCATTAAGTACGTTAAGTACGTCCCAGTTCCTGCATGGGACCCACTGGAATTCACATGTGACTGGGGACCTGCAGGTGGCCTTCTGTTACGGGTTGAGTGTGTCCCCTAACATCCACATGTTGAAGTCCTAACCTCCCATACCTATGAGTGTGACCTCATTTGGAAATACAGTCATTCAGATGATCAAGCTAAAATGAGGCCATTAAGGTGGGCCCCATGTCCTCATAAAATGGGGAGATTTGGAGACAGGCACATACACGGGGAGAGTGCTATGTGAAGATGAAGACGGACATCCCATGATGCTTCTACCAGCTGAGGACCACCAAGCATTGCCAGTGAACCACCAGCAGTGGGGGGAGAAGCTGGGACCAGATCCCCCCTGGCAGGGCCGGAAGCCACCAACACCACCAACACCTTGACCTTGGACTTCTGGCCTCCAGAACTAGGAAGATAAATGTCTGTTGCTGAAGCCTCTCAGCTTGTGGTGCTGTGTTCTGGCAGCCTTAGCAAGCCAACGTGGCGGGCAGCCCCTGCCGGAGCCCCCACCGGAGCCCCCGATCTCGCTCTTCTCGTCCTCCCCCCTTGGGCCTAGAGGGCTTGACGATGACGCACACAGGTTCCCGCGGCTCTTGTGATCTGTCCCGTGGTGCTCAGGGGTGGTGGAAGGAAAGATCCCGCGTGGCAGAGTGAGGCCTGCCCAAACACCGCCAAGCTGGGCTGTGAGCAAGGCTTCCCGTGTCTTCAAAGGGAAGCCGGTGCCGCCGAGCCTCGCAGGACCTGGATCTTGTTTGCCAGTGGAGGCAACACAGTGGCAGCCCCCGGGGACTACCACCAATCCATGTCAGAGGAAGGATGTGGGCAATGTCTCTCTTTCATGGCCTGAAGAATAAAGCGGCCGTGAAATCAGTGATACCACATTATTGCTTCCTGGTCATGCGGGATGGGCTTCCTTCCCATGACCAACGGCCCCCGAGCGGCCGCTCCCGGTTTTGGAAAAAGACTGCAGACACGTGTATCCTGGACAGCTGGGGTTGGGACTATTTCCTCCTCATTGTTTGAAGGAACACTCAAGGGGAAATATGGAAAAAGCCAGAGGGTGCACGCAGGCCGCCTGACCTGGGGGGTGTGGCCAGGCCTTGGGGGACGCGGCCGGCCTGCCACAGGCCCTAGACACAGCCTCCGGCTCCGAATGCCTGGGGAATGGCACCCGACACACCTGAGCCTTTTTGTCCCAGCGGCCTGTAGAGCTGTTGTTCCTCATAGAACAAGGACAGTGCCATTTCGGGGGGGCCTGGGGACTCCCCACTGCCTATAGTAATGTGGGGGCCTGGGGAACCACGCTGGGGGAAGCCCCCCCGCCACTGTCCTCACAAAAGAGCGGCCATGTGGGGCTTTCACTCAGCTTCTCTGGGGCCAGGGCTACTGCTAACAGTCGTGGGCTCTCAGCTCTCGGGACGCCCGCCCCGCTCACCCACACACTCCCGCACCCTCCGGGCCCAGCACCACCGTGCACACATTGGGAGCCCCTGTCAGAGTCCCCGGTGTGCCCCCCTCCACCTCATGGAAACTGCACCCCATCAGGTTGCTGCATTATTACTGCATAGAAGTTTCCAGCAGGTTCAAGTCCAAGCTAGAGAAGAACCAGGTGAATCAAAGAAATGCAAACCGCCTTAGCAAGTGATGAATGACCACCCAGCAAGGGGTGGGTCAAAACAGAAGGGGGCAACCGCGTCATAGGAAGCTACGTTAGCCATTACTGGGGCCGAAGGTACGGGAACAAGTGGTCCTCCAGGGCCTTTCGACTGGAGCTTCTAAGAATCTTTATGACCGACCGGAGCACCCACGCCCTGTGGGCGCATTAGACTCAGCCGGGAAGGACCCGTGAGCCTGGCTTCTCCCTGATGCCACTGCCCTCCAAAACACCACTGTTTCCTTCAGGCTACGCTATCCCCAACACTTCTCCCTTCTTCCAACAGAAATCCCGAATGCTAGCACGGAACCCCCAGGAATAAAGACTACACTTCACGCCTCCCTAGAGCTGGGTCACATGGTGTGACCACGTCAGTAAGTTCTGGACCAGGGGATATGACAGAAGTCATAAGTAGCATTTCTGGGAATCAGTGTTTCTTAAGGAGGGCGCATCCCTTCTAATCTCCTGCCTCCTCCCCAGTGGCTGGGATTCCAGCACAGTGGCCAGATTTCAGCAGCCATTTTGGGCTATGAGGACAAAGGAGACACCTGAGGGATGAGACTCTGAAAGCCGGCAGGAGCCCAGAGATCCAGGTGATTTTGTGGAGCTCCTGTATGGTCTGACTTTCTGGAACATGGGAGGATGCAGCTTTGGATATTTCTGTGCCAGATGAAATGACTAATATGTTCAATTGATGGCAATATCCACAACTTCAAATTTCCTTGAAGGGAGAGATGTGTTTTACGTTTCTTTGTACTCTTTTTAGCGTCTGGCCCACAGTAACTGTTTTGATTTGATTGGATCCAAGCTTTTAAATGCCCGGTTAGCCAGGGAGTCACACAATATATGCAGCAACTTCCCGCTGTGTCCAAAGACACTTCCCTCTAGCGTTCTAAGAATTACCTCTTGTAGGTTGCAGAAAGGCCCTTTGTGAGGGATGCCAAGCTCACTTCAGACCCAAGTGAGGCTGATGGCAGGTCTGGCTGACCTCACTTCTTAGATCCAGTTCATTCCAGATGGGAAGTTCCCTCCAGAGGCTGTGAATGAAGCCTCTGACAGAGCCCATGGGCAGGCCCAAGGCCGGGGGAGGAGAGGCCTCCAGGAAGGAAGGGCTGGGGTCAGCGGTCCCGCGCAGGGCAGCCCCTGCCGGTGGGGCAGGCCTTCTGGTGTGTCCTGGGGCCACAAGCGTAGGGGACCCCTGGAGCTGGGGACCCACAGCAGCCCCAAACTGCCCACCCTGAGGAGGTATGCGCTGGAAGGAATGGGAGGGGACAGAATTCGGGAGCCGGGTGGCCAGCCGCCCTGGATGGGCTCTGGAGGTGGACAAGCTGTGGCTTTTTTTCTGACAGCAACAATTTCTTCCCAGCCGGGGGTGGCGGGACACGCTTCCTATCTTCCTGTATACACATCTGCACTGTTTTTCTGTTTTCAAAGCCTATTTGCCGACTCCTATCGTTCAAAAAGGAAATATTTAAAATCGATTCTTAAAAAAAGAAGCCATTAGCAAGGAAAGATAAAAACCCAGGAATGCCTGTTCACAGCCGTCTCCGGGAATGGGACTCGTTTCCATCTGTGGGGTCAGCCAGGCTCGGGGTCACGGGTGAGAAAAGATTTGGGAATTCCAGATGCTGCTCTGGGCCGGGGGGCGGGGATGTCAGACAGTCACAAGGGTCAAGGAGCCCGGGGAAGAGTTACATGCACGTCTGCCAGCGGAAGGACTCAAGAGAATATCTTTATTTCCATACTTCGTTTATTCCTGCAGCCAGCAAGTTGGGCTCCCATAAAAGAGGCTAAAACTGCATGGCTTCGGGGGTTGGCTTCACGGGAAGAACCCAGAGTTGGGGTGGGTAAGGGAAGCGTGCCCCTGGCCATGGGACAGGATCTGGGCTCCTCTCCCAGGGTGTACTTCGCACCCCTAAAGCTAGATACCATGTAAGATGCTACTCATGGTGTCCAACCACAGCTCACGCTGACCCCGGTGGGCCCATAGTGTCTGCCCATTTCATAGATGAAGAAACTGAGTCTGACTGAGGTTCCCACAGCCAGTGAGCAGCCCGGTTAGAACTGGAACCTCTCGGTCTTCAGAGCTGAGCTGTGTCTACCCGGACTGGGCTGGCAGGCACAGTCAGAGCCCACCGAATCGATCCGAATGTGCAGGAGATACTGAGCACAAATTATACTAGGATCCACATGTTTTTGTTAGCCTGACACCCGCTGTGTGCATGGCCTGGTGTGGAGGTCGTCAGAGGTACGGGGGAAACATGAGGTTGAGTGTTCCTTCAAGGGCTGACGGTGTGGCTGAGAAGCAAGGCGCACACAGAGGACCATGCCCAGTGTGCTGGGTCAGATCAGAAGCCCCATGGGGCCCCAGGACACAGATAGTCCCCTCCTGCATTAAAGGCGTCATCTGAGAGTACTTCCTGAAGAAAGTCGGGTTTACGCTAAGCTCCAAGATATGAGCAGGGCAGCAGTAGGTAAGAACAAAGGAAGAACTTTCCAGAAGGGAGAAATGGCATGCACAAAGAAAAGGTCAGAGACAGACACATGTTGGGCGTAACTGGGGGACGATACCCCAGGCTGGCCGGGACAGCAAAGGTCCTGCTGGGGTCTGGAGGGACCTCAACTTGGAAGGCCCCCTTGTGACCCATGCCCAGTGAAGGTGAACCCAGGAGACATTATTTCTTCACTGAGCAGTGAAATAAAGAAATAATAACAAAAAAACAAATCAATAAATAATCCAGAGCCTCACTGTTTACTTGGACTAAATCATGTTTCCCTTTTAAATCTACCAATTACGCAAAGATTTTTGTTGGCTGTTAAAATCTGGCTAATAGCTTTCCAGCTTCCCTGTTGTCGTCTGTTGTCTGTGCAAACTAACTAGAAGGTTTTATAGTTGTTTTTTTAAAAAAGATTTTATTTATTTATTTGACACAGAGAGATCAGATCACAAGGAGGCGGAGAGGCAGGCAGAGAGAGAGGAAGAGGAGGAAGCAGGCTCCCCGCTGAGCAGAGAGCCCGATACGGGCCTTGATCCCAAGACGCTGAGATCATGACCTGAGCCGAAAGCAGAGGCTTTAACCCACTGAGCCACCCAGGCGCCCAGGTTTTATAGTTTTAATAAATGTGTTTGGAGTTCACCAAATCCCTTCATCGAAACAGTTTGAAAACCGGCTGGAGTTTTACATGCTCAGGGTTTTAAAGCGTGTAGATACGGAAGCTCTCTGGTCGATGCCATGGCCCCTCCACCAAAAAGAAAATCACACTATGGTAACATTTTCAAACATATTTTCCAAAATGCTCAACTGTACAAGATAAGGCATTTTCTTGGCATTATCTGAATGTCACTTCCGCTCCTAAGGGACAGACTGTGCGCATGCGTGGGGGGGCGTGTCTGAAGCACCTGCCAGGCAATAGTCACGTGACTCGGAGAAAGCGTCACTAAGTTGGGACACCTGATTTCTGTTTGTCTTCAGCTCCATGGGTCTTTTAAGTGTTCTGTCACAAGATCACATTTAGACCTCTGTGGAACAAAAGATTTTCTTTTCACTCTGTCATAGCAAAAAAATGGAAAAGATTTTACTATGTTTAAAGGTATTTTTTCCCTACGATTTTATTTATCCATTTGAGAGAGGGCGCGCGCACGCGAGAGAGAACACAAGCGGGGGAAGGGTAGAGGGAGAAGCAGATTCCCCGCTGAGCAGGGAGCCCGACCCCCACGCGGGACTCGATCCCAGGACCCTGAGATCATGACCTGAGCCATCATGACCTGAGCGGAAGGCAGGCTCTTCATTGACTGAGCCAGGCAGGCGCCCCAAGGTTTTGTTTTTGTAAAAGTACCCACTGGTATGCACTTCCTTGGCATGAATTTCTTTGGCTCCCTCAACAATGGAAGGAACGAATTCCCTGCTTCACTATCTTTGCAACTCGATCCGAAATTCTTTTCTTAAAAAAAATTCCAAGTAAACATGTGGCTCTAGTAGCTTGCAGAGCTTCTCAATAACACATTGTTTTAAAGAGGTCATTTACAGTTGAGAAAATACCTTCCTTTAGTGGCTCATAAAGAGAAAAAGTGGCTTTTTGTGCATTTCATTTAGTGACACATAATCTTCTCCAGACACAGTCACAGGATCTGTAGCTTTATCCAATGATACAGCAGATTTCCCACTGAATAAGTGCTTCAGTGATGGCTCAGATTTTCCCTACCGTCCTCTAGGCATTTGCATACAGCAGATTTCCCACTGAATAAGTCCTTCAGTGATGGCTCAGATTTTCCCTACCGTCCTCTAGGCATTTGCAGCAGTATTTATCGGTGAAGAAAAGTGTTTGCGTCTGCTGTCACCTGCTAGTCCATTATTCAACCCACGTAAGTGTTTGCCTGCCGGTAATGCCTCTTAGGCTTTTTCCATTAAAATCGAACTCAAAAGAAGCTTCTAAACATGTTTATCAAGTGTGCCAGAGTTTGTGCGGAACCAAAGGGAGTAGCAACATCCCGGAGGGTGTGGAGACACCCCTTGGGCTCTGGATGCCGGGTTTTCCACCGTGTTGCTAACTGATGGGGCATCACCCAAGTCAGTGCCCAAGAGACCCAGAGGAAGGTGTCTGGTCAGCAATGGCAGTAGATACCGATCTAGGCTCCAAAGAGCCTCTGTGGGTTTTCAAAACTGGCTGGTTTGCTGCCACAGCAGATTCGATCTGCATTGTTTTTACGGGGTGTTTGTCAGCTCCGTGCCCTATTGTGTAGTGCGTGCTGACGTCACTGCGGCCACGAAATGCGCGTTGCTTTTGCACACCCATAACCAATCCCCCATTTCTTTGACATCCGCTGGTGACCAGCTATTCAATTCCCTTCTGACACTGTCTGCCTGCAGCTAGTGTCAGACACCCCCAAGTTAAAGGCTCAGCCCTGTAAGACTACTTCTGCTTCCAACTGCAGCCACGCTGGGGTGTCCAGGGCACCCACACGTCAGCCCAGCCGCCTCCAAATCCAGGAGTTCCCACCCCACCAATAACTCACAAGAATGACAGCCAGAACCCAGGACACTGCCTTCCCGGCCGTCACAGTTTATTATCACAGTGGGTACAAACAGGCAGCACAGGCCAGGTCTGGAAGGGTCTGAAGCATGGGAGCCTTGTTCCCAAGGAGCTGGGGTGTGGCACCCCCCTGGAACACAAATGCGTGCATCAAACCCCGTTATTTCAGGGGTTTTGATGGAGGCTTCGTTACTTAGGTTATTGCTACTGGGGATGGAACTCAATCTCCAGCCCCTCTCCCCTCCCTGGAGGGACTGAAAGTTCAAACCCTCTAATTATGGTGGGGTCTTTCTGGTGACCAGCCCCCACCCAGGAACTTTCGAGCACTCTTTGGGTCATCTCATTAGCATGTATACAAAACCCTCCGGAGGTTCCCTGGGCTTTAAGAGCTTTGTGCCAGGGACTGGGGACAAATACCATATCCACTGTTATTATTTTCAGTTTACTGAAAATAAATTGATTTCTTCAATTTTAGGATCTTTTTTTCCTGAACCATTTTAAAGCCCCTTTTCCATTTGAAGACAGCTTAATTAAAATCAGATGACATATAATCCATAGATCCATCATGACTGTTCTGGGGACAAGTGATCTGTAAATGTCACATGATGCTAAAAAGAGACAAAATGTCAGGCACGATGTGAGCAAGGGCTCCCTGTAACCTCCTGACAGTGTCAGTTTGAGAAATAAATATTTGTAAATCGTACTCTTAGGATAACCGAGTCAGTGAGGATTCTTGAGGCTGAGGTATTCATTCAGCCATTCATCCCACAAACACAAATGGGGAGCTCTTGGCTTTCTGAAGCTGTGGGGAGTTGGAAGATACGGTTTCTTTGAGAAGCACACAGTTCAGTCATTGGCTCAGAAGGGCAAGCCAACGATCCCAATATCAGGTATCAGTATCATAGGTGACGACAGGTGCCCGGGAGCGAGGCGGGGGTCCCTTACATCAGCCATGAGCCATAGGAAAAGGGTCAAAGATAGACTTCCAGAAGGAGGGGCTACATGGGCTGAGTTTTGAAGGTCAAGGTAGAGATGACCGATGTTAGGAGAATAAGATTCAGGAAAATAGAAGGAGTGGGATGAGTCCCAGAAAGAAATTTCCTGAGGTCAAGCTGGGCAGACGAGAGGTCAGCAAGAGGCCAAGTTCTAGGTCTTTGTGTGAAAGGCCACGGAGTTTCGCCTCTCCTCATATGGCAACGGGAGCCGGTGATGGGCTCAAGAGGGGTGTCAAGGAACACCTGAGTTTTAGGAAGCTCTCTCTGACAGCAGATTGGAGGACGATCCAGAGAGAAGGAGACACGAGGAGCCAGGTAAGGGGCCCTGTGACTGGGGTGTGTCACTCGGGAAGGGAAACTCCTGGGGCTACCCAAACTCAAGGTTATGGGACATCCTCCACACGATAGACCTCACTTTGGACACCAAGCCCAAACTCAGGGGTCCCCAGGACCACCTTCACTTTAGAGCCACTGGCTACAAATTTGGAGGTCCCCATGGACGCTCTCAGGCTTGATAATCCCCTAGAAGGACTCACAGAACTCAGGAAAGTGCTATTCCTGATGGTTACCGCTGTGTCACAGCCAAAAATCCAAACCAGAACTGGCCAGAGGAAGAGGTGCACAGGGAGAACTCGGGAATGCCCAGCTCCCACCATCGTGGGGGACATGGCTTTCTCTCCGCATCAAGTGTGGCAATACTCAAAGACCCCTGCCCTCCAGGGGTCCTCGCTTGAGCTTCGCTGTCCAGCATTTTTATTGGGATTTAATTACATAGGCAGGCTTGTCCCAGGAAATGGGACACAACCGCTGGTCACAGGACACCGTGGGAACGTGTGGAGTCCGGGGCCTGGAGATGGGACAGGCTGGAAGGAAGGTGTCTGAGTCGTGGGGGTGGGAAGGACGGCTGTGGTCCGGACAGGGGGTGGGGCTTGTGAAGCAGAGTCTGTATCTTTTTTCCCCTATAGTGTGTGCATTTGGGGTCTTGTTCAAGAAGCGTTTTCCAGTCTCTAGGTTACACAGATTCTCTATTATATTTTCCTTCTACAGGCACATCTCAGAAATATTGCGTGTTCAGTTGCAGACTATTGCAATAAAGTAAAAATTGCAATAAAGCGCATGGAATGAAATTTTTGGTTTCCCAGTGCATATAAAAGTTCTGTTTACATTATACTGTAGTCTCTTAAGTGCGCAATCGCACTGAGTCTATAAATGTACATACCTTATTCAAAAAGTACTTTATTGCCAAACTACGCTGCCATCATGTGAGCTTTCAATGAGTCATAATCACTGACCACATAACAGATCACAGATCACCACAGCAAATATAATAATGATGAGAAAGTTTTGAAATATTTATGGAATATTTCACTACCAAATTGTGATACAAAGACACAAAGTGAGAGGCGCCTGGGCGACTCAGTTGGTTGGGTGTCTGCGGCTCAGGTCATGATTCCAGAGTCCCCGGATCAAGTCCCCCATCGGGCTTCCTGCTCAGCGGGGAGTCTGCTTCTCCCTCTCCCTCTGCCCCTCCCCCTGCTCATGCTTTCTCTTTCTCTCTCTCTCTCTCACTCTGTCAAATAAATAAGTAAATAGTCTTTTAAAAATGCAACAAAAGAGCAACCACAAGAACAAAAAAAACAAAGACACAAAGTGAGCCACTGGTGTTGGGAAAATGGCGCCCGGAGCCTTGCTCCATGTGGGATTCGCTCAGACCTCCAGTGCGTAAGGAAGACAGTATCTGTGAAGCACAATAACCGAGGTATGCCTGTATTGGGTTTGTGATCGAAGCTCTTATTCCATCTGGAGTCTACCATTTAAGATGGGCTAGAAGGTAGAGGAGTCCAACTTACTTTGGCACAAACGAGGGCCCGTTCTCTCAACCCCACTTTCTGAATGAGCCAGTCTCCTTTGATCCTGGACAGCAGCCGCCCGAGTGTATACGGACACACTTATGAGCTGGCTACTTTACTCGTCTACTCCTGGCTTAGTACCAGACTGATTTTATTTCTGACTTTCCACTTTCAGACTAACAGCCTGGCTGCGGGGAGAGGCTGGGGCCTCCGAGCCCGCTTTGCCCAAGAGCACCGGGCCGGAGAGGAGGAAGAGCCTCAGAGCCCTGCTCTCGGGGGAAGACCCCCCCACTCTGACGTCCCTGAGCCCCCCTCTGTGGGCCACACGCCTGCCGCCACTGGGGGACTTCCGTGCTAACCCAGCCCTGGGCAAGCCTGCACCGACTCGACCAACCCCAAAATAAGAGACAGGCCTCTCTTCCCAAACATCCTGCCTGAGCCTACGATCACCGTCGCCCATCTCAGAAATAGAGGTTTTCCAGACACAAGATCAAAACTAAAAGCCAGAAGAGTGTCAGGTTCCAGGGCAAGGAATTTCTGAACAACCCGGCTCCATTGCTGGTGTGTCTGCGAAGGCAGAGAGAGGGAAGGCTCTTTTCTTTTCGGGTCTGGACCGCCCCCGAAACAGAGTTAGCTGCAGCAAGAAGTAGCCAGCAAACGTGGGTTCGTGAACAAGGCACGGCTGGGGCAGGAGCAGGGAGGTAGAGGACAGCCGGCTCTGCCTGTCACAGTCGAGGAGACGTCGGAGAGGAGGCGACCCTCATTCTGAGTCCCAGGGTGCAGACAGGTGACAGCAGAGGCAGGCACACTGGGAGGCCAGGCTGCCACGGCTCCGCCGGCCCCGCCAGCACCTGCTCTGGAGGCCGCTTTCCCACCTGGGGAAGATCCCACGGGCAAGAAGTCACTTGTGAAGACCGAGAGTCAGGGGATTGGGCTTGCCCTGGGTCTGAACCCAGGCAAGGGGCCCACGTTTGCTCCGGAGACCTGGACGTCACCACTCCCCCCGGGGGCCCCATGGCGGTCTCTCGGTGCACCCGCCAGACACAATCAGGTCATTCGACGGAGGCCCCAGGTGCCAGCAGGGACATTCCAGGTGGCCAGGTGTCTATGGCCCGGAGCACGTCCGCCGGGCAGAGGGGGAGCAAAGCCCCTCGTGGCCCGCTGCGGCTCTGATGTTCCATCAGCCTCCTCTCCCCTGGCAACCAGCCAGCAGCCTCAGTGTCCCCCTCGGGGTCGCTCTAGACGAGCCAGAGCCTTCTTTTCTCTGCCGCTCCTCCAGATGTGTGCGCATCACTTTCCCCTCCGTGACTCTCCCACGTTCTCCGAGGTAAGACACCCAGCCCCGCAGCGGGGCGCAGGCTTCCCGAGGCCCTGGCCACCCTGGCTGGGCCTGGCTGCGGAATCTGCAGAAACATTTAATAATTCAGGAAAGCCCCCTTGTTCCTCCTGTGTCATGCTGCTGTCACACTCGACAATTAGGACACCAGAGGCGGGGGGGCAGGGGGTTTCCCCCAAATTGGGCGAGTCTTCGACCCAAGCTGGATGTCCCAGCGTTGAACTTGATTCTGACACCATCCACCTGGAGAGAGCATCGGGGCCCACGGGTTAGCGGCTCCGACCCCCAAGCCTGCGCCCCCCACCTTTGGCTGCCAGCGGCAAGTCCAGATTGTCACCGGTGCTTCTGACCTCCCGGCTGCAAATTGTAGGCGCCCAAAAGCTCCTCCTTTGATTAATTTGCTCAGAACTCACCAAAACAGCTTATTTACTATTCACTGCTCCTTCTAAGAGGATACAACACAGGACACGGCGAACATCCAGCTGGAAAAGACGGGTCGGGTGAGGTGCGTGGGAAGGGGAAGGGGCTTCCCTCCGTGCACAGCGCCCCCCCCCAAACCTCCAGTGCCCCCAGCCAGGAAGCTCCTCGAACCATGCCCTGGCGGGATTTCATCACAGGGGCACGATGGATCATTAACTCCATCCCAGCCCCTCTCCCCTCCCTGGAGAACGGAAGGTGAGGCTGGAAATTCCAGCCTCGTAATCACAGCTCGGTCCTCTGGTGACCGGTCAGCAGCGCGCCCAGACTCACCTTAGAGCAAACACATTGCTATCACCCAGGAAATCCCGAGGGATTTAGGAGCTCTGTGTCCGACTGTGGTCAAAGACCAACTAATCTGAACAAAGGATGCTTCTAGTGCTCTTACCACTTAAGACCTTGCAAAGGTTTTCGGAGCTCTGTGCCAAAACCAGGGGCAGAGACCAATCTGTGTTTTCTGTCATTCACCAACAGCACAGAAGAAAAATGTGGGGCCCTGGTTCAGAAATTAGGGCACATTGCACAACGGTCGCTCCCTTCTGGGCACCCTCCGGCCTATCAGGGGTCTGTCCTCAAAGGGCAAGGGTCAGGCGCACTGGGCCCACTCAGAGCAGCCATCAGAGCTGGTCACGTCTTCCTCCCTAGCCCAGCATTGCAGCCTGTGGTCAGAGAAGAGCCACAGAGCCCTGTCCTCTGAAGCCCGGCAGGGCTGGCCAGGGACACCGATTCTAGGCCCCCCACCCAGCCCCTAGACCCCTGGATCAGCGAATCCGGGTGTGAGCTGGGGCCTCTACCTTCTAAACCCGGTCCTGAGGGCTGCCCAGGCGCTCGAGGCAGAAGGCTGAGGGGCCCCGGGGCCCAATCGGAGCCCCTGCCACGTGGCCCAGAGGCCAGATGAACGAGCAAGGCCACCACGGTCTAGGGAAGCTGGGAAGGAGCCATGGAGGTTGGAACACACTCTGGAGGGAGGGGACAAAACACGGGGTTCCTGTTGGCCCTCACAGCCACGAAGCTCGGCATGGCCCCCAGGGCACCGGGACCCGTGGCCGAATCCGTGGCCTTCCTGCCAGGCCCTTCCCTTCTCTGGGCCTCCCCTCCTGCTTTTCCTTCTTAGTCCCCCGCCCAGCCGTCCTGGCAGCTTCGGCAGCTCAGGGCATGAAATGTGTCTCCTCGGGCCTCTCAGCCGGTCAGAGCCCAGGGCTCAGAGCCGAACTGAGGTCTGTCTGGGGCCAAAACCCGGAGTCAGAGGTGACAGAGGAGCCACGTGTAGGCCCAGGGGCTGGCCTGTGTCTGCCTCGTTGGGAACGTTTGAGAAAGGAAGCTGGTGGCCTCCCCACCATCCGCCGCCCCCCCCTCCCACGCCTTCCCTACCTTTGGAGGATGCTTCCCAACATGATGTCATTGCACCCTGTGGTCTAGGGAGCATGGTCTCTGTTTTTGAGCAGCAGAAACCGAGTCTTCACATAGCAGGTGGGAAAGGGTCCAGGAGACAGGAGGGGCCACACCACATTTCTGGGAGGAACGTTACAATGTGAAGCTGCAAAGTAAACCTTTAGGGACAGAGGTTTTCCCCAGGAGGGAAATGGCCCCCGGGGACCAAGCCGGGAGGTGTGTGCCCTGGGGAGCTCTGCAGGGGTGGGGGTGGGGGGTGTGCATGTTTCTGGGCTGTCCTCGGGACCCAGGTGTCTATACCCAGCACTTCAAACCCCCTCCAGTGACTGGGTCAGGTCGGGGACTCCTTCCAGAGCCCAGGAGGCTGGGATGACGGGAGGGGAGGCAGGGAGTGACCCCAATAGAGGGACACAGTTCTGCAGGCTGTGCAAACCACCAACGAGCCCACGGATTCTGTCCACGACCGAGGCGGTGGCCTGGGTGCCTGCAGGGCACGGCTCAGGGGCTGTCACTGGGTGGAGCCCAGGAAGAGAGCACAGTGGCGACAAAGTGCTCGAACCCCTCCAGGCGGCCGAGGGCCTGGGCAGTCAGCAGGGGCCCAGGACCCTCCCGGGGCTCGGCAGTCACTCACGGTGTGTGAAGGAGGCCCCGGCATCCGTCTGCCCGGAGCAGGACAGGGCCAGGCCTCCGGAGACGCAGCTCTGCCAGCGCCACCGCAGGAGCACACACACAGCTCAGCGGGCTTAACCCAGGGTCTTTTGTTCTTTTTCCTTTTTATTTGTGGTTATTTCTTATGTAAACATTACAGTTCTTTCGTCTTCATCAAAGCCCTATGCGCTTATGTGTCTTGTCTTGCTCGGCCCTTTCTGAGCTGATTAGACAGAGCCCCGTGTCCCCAGATGAACTCAGGGTTTCAAAACGATCTCCGGCCCTGATGGATCCCCAGTCCTTCCAGAACCGTCCTCCACACGCACCATCACCCGGGGATGGAAAAGTAACACCGATGCCTGGGCCCCACCCCAGACCCCCGGATTTAGTGGGACACAAGTCTGCTCCCCCGGGGACTCCGGCACCAGGCCCGGGCAGGGCTGCACGGATGCCCGCCGACCAGCGGGAGGCAGGAAGGGCCCTTGGTTCTCACCAGTTGTGTGACTTTGGCAAAGGCTCCAAGTCCCCTGGGTCCCGGGGCCCCCGCGTGTTGGACGCAAGTAGGGCACGGAGCCCCTTGGGGCCGCCGTCCTGTGGGTTGTGCAGCTTGGCCGGGGGGCCTCCAGGAGGCGGTGCGGGCCCTCTTCCCAAGGTCTTCTGCGGGGAGCAAGGCCTGGGCCTGGTGGGGCGCGGCGGGGAGCGGGGAAGCCGGGCAGAGTCGGCAGCGTCCCGCCTGGAGGGCCCACGGTGTCTGGGACGGGAGGCTTCGCGGGGACACGGAGAGAGTTACAGTGTAGGAGCCAACCGAGTTCCGGGGCCACACTGCCGGGGAGCACCCAACCTCCATCCCGGAGAAGGTGCCGGAGCCTCAGTTTCTCCATCAGTACAAAGGGCGGAGAGCCACTCTGAGGACCAGATGAGACCATCAGACCTGCCGCTTGCTCTCGACAGTCACACCGCCACGGAGGCTGCTGACAGGCACCGTGTGGACGCCAGTCCTGCCGGACCGCCCTAGCCTCCTGCGCCCCTTTCCTAGGGGGGACAACTGGACTCAGGCTGAGTCACTCGCCTGAGATGACAGAGCCCGAATTTGAACCCACGTCTGCCTAGCTCCAGAGACTGCCATCCGCCGCTGTCTGGCAGCATCTGAGCGAGCAGTTTTCCGAGCTGTTAGTAGGGGGGAAGGAGAGAGGGCCCTGGGCAGCTGGGGCAGGGCTGGTGGCCGCTTGTCTGACAGAAGCCCCTTGGGCGCCCCAGAGAGGAGCGCGGGGGACACGTGCGGGGCCGGGGGCAGCGGGCGTCCCCGCTCGGCCCCTGACGACACTGGAGAGGCGGCCCGAGGAACACGAGAGAGCAGCCCGGTGCTGGGCCTGGGAGCCCAGCCCTGGAACCCCAGCACCGGGCGGGTGCTCCGGCCTGTGCCTGCATTAGGAACGGGGTGGCCAGTAGGCCCGCAGGGGTTTTTTTTCTGGAAACCCTCGGGGTCCCTCCCACGGTGCTCCTCCCGGTGAGTGGCATCCCGCACAGCCCTCTGCTGCTCTCCGGAGCGCGGAGCCTCAGGCCCGGCTGCGGTTGTCCGCACCCTGAGAGTAGACGGTCCGGCAGATAGGGATCCGGCCTTGCTTAGAGCTGCAGGCCGAGCGGCCCCACTGGCATTAGAAGGGGGAAGAGTGTCCCCCACTCCCCTCCGCGAAGCCGTGACCTAGCTCCCAGCCGGTGCTCACCCGGAATGAAGGCCTGCGGAGCCCAGGGGTGGCCGGCCGCGTGGCCGCTGGGGTGGATTACTTTGTAGATTTTATTTATCTGAGAGAGAGAGAGAGAGAGCGAGAGCGAGCCAGTGCGCGAGAGCAGGGGAGGGGCCCAGGGAGAGGGAGAAGCAAACTCCCCACTGAATCAAGGCTGGATCCCAGGACTCTGAGATCACGACCGGAGCCCAAGGTAGACACCTCACCGACTGAGCCACCCAGGCGCCCCTCACTAGTGTCTTTGAAGAGAGATGAAGTGAATAATCCCCCCAGAACTGCCGGAACCACCTAGGATTTGCTGCCACTGAGATGGGCTCTCTGATTTCAGAGGGAATGGTGGGATCCCTAAGGGGCCAGGGGGCTGTGCTCCTGAGATGGGCAGCAGGACCCAACGGGCCATCAGAGGGGCTGGCCTGCGGACGTCTTCCACGGATCGCAGGATTCCTGGGACCTAAACAGAAGAACAGCTGGTAAAGTCCTCCTTGACTCGTACGACTGAAGAAACTTCCAGCCCGACAAACAGAAGCCTGACTCCATTCATCGTGGTGGAGTGTCACGGTGCTTCACCCACACCAAGACCTCAGAGCCCCTGGAATTCCCGAGAGAAGTTCCCCCGAGATAACACTACAGGCCAAGAACTCCACAGGGCTGCGCGGCAAAGCTGCCGAACGCCTTCTGAGCTGCCCATGGCCTTCCGGGGGACTATGGGAAGGGCAAAGAAAAAACGAGACGTCGCGGGGATGATCTGACATTGATCCTGAGCTCTAATGACCAAGGATGAGTTAGTAGGGTCTCGAGACTGTAGCCCACCAGTCCCGACACTGGTTTAGGGGAGTCAGTGATAAAACACATTGGTGGATGCTTCCATCACATAGAAGCCTTGTGGCTCCCAGACCCTGCGCCATGGGGGAATTTCTCGACTGTATGGCTGGAATCCCCCACATTGGCTTCCCAGCTCCCAGAACAGGACCGTAGCAGTGGAAACCAGCTACGCGGAGGTCTCCAAAGCTCCACCACACCCTTGCTGACATCGCGGATACCGTGTTTAACATCAAGCCTCAAAAGATGGAGAGACAGCGATCGAAAGCCTATCAGTTTGGGCTTTGTAGGGACCTACGGGTCCTGGAGAAAGGCCGTGGAGTCATCGAAGCTTAATCGGATGGGGATGCCACCTGCAGCTGCTGCCCCCGGGTGCCCCTTTGCTGGAGGATATATGGGCACTGATCCCCGTCCGGGCAGCGACGGATGTGGGAAGGGCCCCGGGACAGCCTACCAGGCAGACGGCGTGGGTTTGTTTACCTGGTTACCTGGCCAGGTCTGCAGGGTTCTGGGTCTGCAGGGCTGCTCTCCGGCTCCTTGCTATACCGTCGCCCACAGGGACTTGAACCCCTCATTGCTGCAGAAGACATCAGGCCAGACGGTGACACGGATGACACCATGCTGCAGGCACCTGCCGGGCGGGAAGTCCTAGTATCAGCTCAACACATCTGCCAGCCTCCCGTGTGCCCGAGGATCGGATAAACCCCTCCTGCTGGAGCCAAGTTCCTGGGCCTGTTGGGCATCTCCCCTGCAAAGTGAACTTTGTAGTCTACCCTGAGAACGAGGTACAAAGCACGGCAAGTGCCTGCGGGTTTGGGAGACAGGAGACATTCTGCCTCCGTGGGCTGCTCTGTCCCATGTGTTGAACAGACGTACCGCAGGCTCTCTGTTTTGTGGCGAGGGCAAGTGAAGGGTTTTGAGCTGATCCGGGCCTCTGTGCAGGGAGCTGGGCCCCCGATGGCAGAGCACGCAGAGCCAGCGTGCTCTAAGCGTCTAGCCAGTCTGGAAGGTGGTAGACCAGAGGACCCGGGTCAGCCCCAGTGCAGGGACCACAGCGCAGACGCCCAGCTCCGGGAGCAAAGCCACACTTTCAACAGCAAGTACCAGTCCTTCGTTGGAGAAACAGCCCCTAGGTTGAACGTCAGCCATAGAAGATACCAAGTAACTGTGACCTTGAGGGAGACATCTCTGGCTGGGGGTGGTCGGAGCCATCCAGCCAGAGGCTGGCTGTGTCCCCCAGCCACTAATTACCAGGGCACTTGGTCCCTTTGAAACCTGTAGGAGGAGTCCTCCCTTGCCTCTACGGGCTCCTGGTGGTTGCTGGCTATCCTTGGCTTTCCTCGGCTTCTAGATGCACCCATTGCTCCAATCTCCGCCTGTCGTCACATGACGTCCTCACCTGTGTGTCCTTGTCTCTTGTCCTCTTCTTATAAGGACACCGCTCATATTGGATTACAAGCTGCCTACTCCAGTAGGACCTCATCTTCACTAACTACACGGGGAACACCCGTATCTCCAGATCAGGTCACATTCTGAAGCACGGGAGGTTAGGACAGCCACCTATCTTGGGGGAGGGCACCCAGTTCAGCTCAGGACCCCAACGGACTGAGGAGAAGCCTGCGTGTGGTTCAGGGATGGCTCTGCGGGACCCGCCCCCGGGGAGCCCTCCCTCACTCTTGGCCCACGGGGGCCTCCCCCCGAAGGCGGCGAGCAGCCGGCCGACAGCGCTCATCCACAGCGTGAGGCTAGACCCAGCCAAGCCTGGCTTCCCGGCTGTCACGCAGGGCACCGGACCCCAGCGGCAGTACGGGTCAGCGGAACCCTCTCTGGGCCGTGCTTCTCGAAACTTCCCACGCACGAGATGGGCAGTCGGTGATGCAGTGACTGGAGCTCACTCCGTTTGCAGACCCCTGTTTAAGAAAAAGCACACACAATTATGAGCATAAAACTGGGGTCTTTGTGAGCTTCCTGGAGGTTGACGGGGTCAGAGGCCGTCCGGGCGTCGGAGCACCGCAGGGGGACACAGCAGGGAGGAGCCCCACAGGCGCACGCGGGACCCACTGGCGGGCTCTGGGCAGCCGGTGGGAGTCCCAGGTGGGGGTGGGGGCATCCGGGGACCCGGGACAAGGGAGAGGCCTCTGTGCAAGGAGCCAGACTAGGGGCTCCAGGGAGGGCAGGATGGGGCCCAGAACCCGCGTCTGAGGGAGCCAGCCAGCCGGCTGAGTACAGGAGAAAATGAGGCTGGCAGGAACATCTTGAGCAAATTAAAGGGAACAAATGCGATGAGGCTGGGAGTCAGAGAGGGAGGCTCCTGGCGGTGCAGGGGGGGAGGAGGCGAGCACAGGTAGAGCCTGCATAGTGCACGCTTTATATCCCCGGGAGGAGCTGGGCCTGGCAACCGCCTGGGGGTTCTGGGCTGGAAGGAGAGGGTAGGAGGGAATTTAACCTGAGGGGACTACTGGGGGGTCCAGGAAACTGCAGGAGGAGAGGCCGGAGAGGGCGCAGGGGGAGCGGGAGAGGGGGCAGGGGGAACGGGAGAGAAGTAGAGGGAGGAGGGGGAGCCGGTGGGAGCAGGCTGTGCGGAGACTCAGGGCACGAGAACGGGCTGTGGGGAGGGAAGCGTGGTCTTGGAAGACGGAGAAAGGAAGTAAGCAGCAGCCCAGAGGGGTGACCAGGTAGCTCTTCTGATGAAAAGAAGGCGAGTGGCCAGCCCAGAGGGAACCGGCCAGGGGATGTGTCTCTGAATCTAGCGACTCCCATTCCGGCAACAGGCCAGCCTGTCTCAGCAGGAAGAACCGGGGACGCACAACCCCGCCCTTCCATTACACAGGTGGGGAGACTGAGGCCCGGAGCTGGAACCAGCACCCAGCCTGTCCGGACACCACCCCTGGCCCCCGGGGTCAGGCTGCCCAGCAGGGCCCTCTGTATCTTGCCCCGAGGGCCTGTGTCAAGAGGAAATGAGAACCTATACACACACGGCTCAGGGAGAGAGCAGAGCCCAGCCCTCGGGAGACGATGCTTCAGCCCCGGAGTGTCGGAAATGGAGACATCATTCACCACAACGTTTTGCTTACTAAGGGTCTAATCTAAGATGCTCGAGATCTCGGCTGGCTTGCAGGTGCATCACCCACGTGTAGGACTCCGTCATGAAGACCCGGCAGAAGGATGCCTCTCCGCAAGTGGCCTCCAGTGACCCAGAGCCTCTGTGTTCATTGTCCAACTGGCACAAGGTGTAGTTGGGTCCCCTGGGGTTTGTCCCAAACCTGGAAGTCAGCCCAGGGCGACGAAGTACTCTTCCTCCCCCTCCTCCTGCCCCGGCTGCCTCATCTGACCATGGCCTGGATACCATTAGCTAATAGATGTTTATAACGTGAATTGCTGTTTATGATTATGAAAGTAATCCGTGCTCCTGAGAAACTGGGAAATAGAGGAAATGTAATAGAGTAAAGTAAATGAAGAAGACAGAAATCACTCATAATCACCCATCTGAGCGATCATAGATGTTTGATGGTCTGTTTTTTTCTAGGCTTTTCTCAGTGTATGAATGTAACTTTCAAAAGGCGTCGTAACTGGGGTCACAGCACCTGCTGTTTCATTTGCTGTTTTTTTTTTTAAACTGAATATAAGATTCTGTGGGATCTCCCTCATTGATATACATTATACAAAAGGAAAATTGTAAGTTCACTTTATTTAAGGCTAAATTTTTAGAGAGGTTAAATTATCCACTGTGCCCAACACATGGTAAATCTCCACTGCCAAATAAATACCTAAATAAAAATGCCACTTTGCCCTGCCTTCCATAACTTCTGCCTCGAGCTGGTCGGCCTCGCAGGCTGACTTGGGCCAAGCAGGTCAGGCCGAGAGAGTTGGAGGCACTATGTATAATGGAGAAGAGACCCTTCCAGAAGACAAGCCTGTTTTCCAGCACAGAGAGGGGGTAAGACCTTCCCTGATATGGTGAAGACACTGTTCGAAGTTTCGTGTACATTATTCTATCAACCCACATGACACTTGTCAGATGGCACAATTGGGCAGGGATGGCCTGTTTTCTCCTAGTGTCCTTCCCCCTTCTTCCTTAGCATAAAGACCCTGATTTTATCAGGACACATGTGTGCTGGAATAAAAACTACATTCCTCAGAATTCCTGGTTGCTGGGTGGGACCACGTGACAAATTCTCTCGAAAGGCTTATAAGCTAACATGTTGCGTGTGACTCCAAGAAGTGCCCTTTAAAGAGAGGCAGAGAACCCCACTGTGTTCCTTAGTCCTTTTTGCTAGCTGGAAATAAGATGTAGTGGCTGGATCTCGGCAGCCACATTGGGCTAGGAGGTGAGCGCTTCCTGCAAGAGTGGCAGAACAGCAAAAAAGAGGGGGACTATATCCCTGCAGATTGTGAAATCAGCCTGTCAGTCCAAGACTGCTTACCTGTAGAACTTCACATGACAGAAGAATAAACTTTTATCTTATTAAAAAAAAAAAAGTCTATGGCAGGACTTTTAGAGCCCTGGGCTCTTTCCATAGATAGCTCACTACTATTAGGGAAGATTATTAACATTTATGGAGTGCCTACCACTTGCCAGATGTATTATATACCTTATTTAATTAAATTTAATGTAATTTAGCTTAATTTAATTTCCCCAACAACCCTGCAGTGTTCGTATTATTATCCCATCCTACAAATGAAGAAACTAAGGCTCAAAGAGGCTGAGGAACTTGTTAAGTCACACAGCTAGTAAATGATAGAGTATGACTACCCAATTTCTGTCCTCCCCACTTTCCCTCCCTGCCTCCCAAACTCTGCTGGGTTCATTGGCTTGCGTTTCCGACAAGATGAGCTCCCACCTGAGAAAGTGAAGCTGCTAAAGGTAGTTTTGTCTCGTTTTCTGCCAGTCTCACATTTGAGCTGGAGTTCCAGAAGCCACGCCATTTCCCAGGGGTGTGAAGGAAAACTTAAACCATGTTTTAATATCAGTAAATTATTTTCTTCTCTTAAGGGGAAAAAAAAGCCCGTCGTCAGCTATAATAAATCCAACTCAATTACACTTATTATAGTGATGACTGTTCATGCCACTCTAATTGGCTTCTCTCAGCGTTTTCATTAAGAACCTGCATCTTCAAAGCTTTATAACTCAGACACATCTTTACTTGGAGCTGAAATTTGGCATTAACAGCCAGATCGGGAACCCAGGCGCCACAAGAAGGAAGAAAGCCCAGCCCCCACCCCCAGAGCCAACCCTCTGTGCCTTGGATGGTGCTAGCATGTTCGTCTGGACGACTGGTCACTGCATAGTTGTCTCCACATGGACCTGAGTCTTGTTGGGATGGGTCCCTGGGCTTGTCGGATGGTGGCGGGGCCACAGCCTGGCCGAGCTTGGGCTCCAGCTGGGATTCTGGTAGCTCCTTTTGCTATGAATCAACTCCTGAGGACCCACCATGGATTGTGGGGTTTGGTGGAAGGAGCCCAGGACAAGGAGTCAGACCCGGGTCATGGTCCTCCTTGCTGTCCCATGGTTTGGGGCAAGGTGTTTGGCCTTTTGAAGGCCTCATCTTCAAAGGGAATAATAGTTACTATGAGGTTCAAATGAAATCAAACATGGAAAGCAGTTATGGAAAGTGCTAGATAGATGTGACTCTCTATTATGCCCCCCCCCAGGACACCAGGTGACTTCTCTCTTAAGCAGGAAGCTTGGACAGGCTCGTTTTCTGGACCAGTGAGACTCAGACTCAAGTCAGTTCTGCCTGTGTGTGTCAGGCCAGCAAGAGTCACAGCGTGTCCCTCCGGTGGACGGGCTCCTGGTGGCTGAGGGTCTCCTGCGTGGCGGGGAGAAGGGTGCTTTTCTGAGACGGCCCTGGGTTCCAACCCTGCCCACTCCACTTACTCTCCAGATGACTCTGGGCAAGTCACTCTCCAGATGCCTGGGCAAGTCACTTAGCTTCTCTGAGCCCCGGTGGTCACCAGTCTAAAATCTAGGTAATAACTGGGTGAGGTGCAGGCCAGCACAGGCTGGCCCTCCACACAGCAGACCTATTGTCATTAGCTGTGGGTAAACTTGCACAATTCACGGAAACTTGTGAGTGGAGGGGAGCTGGCCGGCCGGCAGTGTTATCATGCCAACTTTTCCCAGTCCTCGCGGCTGCTGGCAGAGGGAAAATAGAAACTCTCCGGCTCAGGGGGCCAGGCCCTTCCAAGGGTGGCTTTGGGGGAGCTCACCTGCAGACCTCCGCCTGGGGATCCCCCACTGGGAGCCTCAGCTCTCGCCTCTGCCGGCCCCACCTGCTGCGTCCCTGATGCTCATGCCCAGCCTGCTCGGATTACTTGGTGGAGCCAGACAGAGCCAGCCTCGACTCAAGGGGTGTACAGAGACAGGGAGAAGGGGGTGGCCCCTGCAGAAGGGCCAAGGAAAGGTCTAGGAAGG
Source organism: Ailurus styani (assembly GCA_002007465.1). Classification (NCBI taxonomy): domain Eukaryota; kingdom Metazoa; phylum Chordata; class Mammalia; order Carnivora; family Ailuridae; genus Ailurus; species Ailurus styani. Next base: position 1,263,964 of record LNAC01000054.1, read on the forward strand.
GCTGCTTCCTGTGGCCATGAGGCAGGGTGGCTGTGGGAACAGGGAAGCTTGAACTCACTCCTGGCTCCCCCTCTGGCCCCATCCCCCTGCCCCGGGGCGTCTCTCCTCCGCGTGACTTTCTCTTCCGCATGCTGAGGCCCAACCACCAATAACTGTGCCGTGGTACACGGAGTGTGGCCCCAGGCTCAGCCGGCTGGGTGCTAGCTCCCCGCACTTGCTGGCTGGAGTCCCTTCCTGGGCCTCAGTTTCCTCATCTGCAAATCGGGGTAACAGTGCATACTTGGCAGGGTTGTGGTCAAGGTTAAACGAGGCAGTGAGGTCCGGGGCCACACAGGGCCCAGCACGCGGCAGGCTTTCAACAAACAGAGCAGAAGCGACATGTTGGGAGCCTCCCGGCACCCTGGGGACCACCAAGTCCCATTCCATCTCCTGACACGCCCATGGTCCAGGCATCGGGGGCTGAGGGTGGAAGCCCACAGCTCGCCGCCTCGCACCCCTCCCGCCAGGCCGGCTACACCCACCCCTCCCCATCTGTCTCTCTGCCTCCAGCCTCTCCCTTTCCCTCCCTTCTACGGCCCACTGCCTCGGCTGCCCTCCTAAAGTCTCTCCATTCAGAAGTCCTCAATGGTCCCACTGTACGATCCCAAGTACATGACATTCTGGAAAAGACAGAACTATGCAGACAGTAATGAGTTCAGTGGGTGCCAAGGGGAGGGACGAAGGCTGCACAGAGGGGTTTTATGGAAGTGAGTGCTCCGTGTGATGCTGTCGTGGGGGAAACAGGGCATCACACGGTCGCCCAGGCCCCTAGAATGTACCGCAGCGGCAGTGACTCCAGACGACGCACTTCAGTGAGTAGAGCATCTCCACGACCTGGTCAATTGCACCAAACGCACCACCCACGCCCTGTATTAACACGAGGAGAAACTGCTGGGAGGCGAGGGGGAATATGGGAACTGTAGTTCTTGCACACAGTTTTCCGGATGCCTAAGACCACTCCAAAAGCACAAAAAACAAAAACAAAAACCTATTACTATTTTTTTTTTTTTAAAGCCTCAGTTGCTGTAAGCCTCTCGATTTCCACCCCTCGGTTTGGCACTGAGGCCCTCTGGGAATGGACTTCACCTCCATCCCGGTCTCCCGCCTCCCGACACAGGCCCCCCCCCGGCCCCCCCAGAGCCCTGGGCCCTGGCTCTACCTTCCGGCCGGAGGCCAGCCTGCGCGGGTTCAGAACAAACGTCACTCAGCCTGGGGCCCCGAGAGAGACGCGCTGGAGCCTCCGGCTCGGGGGGTGGGGGGGGCGGTCCTCACGCCCACCCAGCAGCACCTCGGGCTCGTCTGAGCAGCTCGGCGTCCCCCCGGAGCCCCGCGCGCAGTGAGCGGCTGCAGTGTCGGGGTGCCGAGGGGCGCTGCAGGAAGGGGCCATCACCGCGGCTGCACTGGGGGTCCCATGTCCCCGAGGGCAGGAAGCACGGGGCAGCACGGGGGCAGGGTGGCTGGTCACCCGGTCCATCCCGTGCCACTCGTTCTAAATGCCCCGTTTGTGATTCCCTGGAGCGTCACGACGACCCAGGTTTACTTCCCCCTGTTTCAGACAGGAGGTGCGGTCAGCTGAATGGTGGCCCCTGGAGGCCTGCGTGTCCTGATCCCCGGAGTGTGACTTACGTGGCCCGAGGGCCGTGCAGATGGGATGGGGCGGAGGCTCCGGAGAAGGGGGGAGGCCTTCAGCGTGACCGCGGTCTCTCCAGGGAGCAGAGGGAGCGCCAATTGCAGAGGAGAGGGACGGACCAGCTTCTCCCGCCTCGGAAGGAAGCAGCCCTGAGGTCACCCCGGCTTCAGCCCCAGACACTCTGCTCGGATCTCTGGCCACCAGAGCTGGAAGAATAAATTAGGTTATGAGCCACTAAGTCTTGACTTGTTACAGCAGCAACAAGGAAGCTAATCCAAAGGCAGAGTGACTCTCCCAGAACCACACAGCCCCCCATCCCCCCACCCCACGCACGGTGGGACCAGGCCTGTGTCCCCGTGAACTTGGGGGCCCGGGCCCTGCCTTCCGCCGCCTGCACTGCAAGGCCCAGGGGCCGCAGCAGGCCGGAGGTGTGCCACACTCCCTGGGCAGGCTGGACCTGACGGGACGGGCCACTGCGAGGTAGTCCTGGCCACCTCCACGGGGTCCATCCCTTCCAGCTTGGCACCTGTGACCTTGAGCTTGGTGCCAGTGCCCGCAGCAGCCGCTCTGGCCTCCTTCCCTCTGCCGGCCTCACACCTGCCCCTCCTCCCTGACGCCAGACCAGACCCCTGCCTCTCCTTTCCCCATCCCCCCTGCATGCCTGTGCCCCCTCCCCCCTGCCCACTCCCCCTGCTCTCCCCCCNGGCCTCTATGGGCCGGAAGCCCCCTTCCCAGTTCATCTGCAGCCTCTGCCTGGCCTTGCCACCCTCTTCCCACACCCTTTCCTCCTCATCCCTCAGCCCCTCCAGAGCACCGACTCCCCACTGTTCCAGGGCAGAGGCCCACTAGCTCACTCGTGATTCGTTTCTTCACTGGTTCTTCATTCGACAAACTTCCATCAAACCCCCACGGGGGCCAGGCCGTGTCTGGGTGCCGGGGACACATCATGAACCAGACAGAAAACTCCTTGCCTTGGTGGGCTCCATTCCAGGGGACAGGCCCCCATAAAATACTGTAGGGGAGAGGGCAGGCAGAGCAGGGCAGAGGTGTGGGGACCGCTGTGGGGGAGGGGCTGAGCAGAGGTGTGAGGGGTGGGGGCAC
>LNAC01000054.1:1267098-1324436 GCA_002007465.1 Ailurus styani
CCGAACCTGTGCACAAAGCACCGCCCCCCAGCGGTCAGGGCGGGTTAGGGAACACCCCCTCGCCCCGCCGGGAACTGGGGGGAATCGTAAACATGGGAGGTGGAGGACCCACCGAGGGGAAGGGATGCAGTCAGCGGAATCAGGGGGCTCGGGGGTGCCTCCAGGTGCCAGGCCCAGCTCTAGGGTCCCCGGCCACAGGCCAGCCACCCCTGGGGCATCGTGGACCTTGTGGACCCCAGTGGGAAACAGGCAGGAGGTCGCTCTCCTCTACCTTTCAGGCCCTATCAGCAGAGCCAGCTGCAGCGAGTGTGGGCGAGGCGGTTTGCCGGGTCCCCTTCCAGCATCCCCAGAGCCCGGCAGGGAAGGGCAGGGGTGGGGCCGGGGGGCGACAGGTCCCGTCCCTGGCACTTTTCCCACCGAGAGGACAGATAGCTAACATCTGAGAGCTGCTGGAGAGGGGCAGCGGCACGCTGGACCTCCCCCCTCCACTCCCCCAGGCTCCGTCTTGGGTCCTCCCCTGCTCCTCCTAGTTTGGCTCCTAAATTTGGGGGGTGCGGGGATCTTTTCCTCCCCCTTTCTCACCTCCCGCTCCTCCTATCCAGGTCATTGCAACAGCCTCGACTCAGGCTTCCTGCCTGTTCCACCTCCACACCACTGCACAGGGGGCCTATTCACATCACAAAACCATCAGCAGGGACCCCTCTGGAAAGCCCCCTCGGCCCCAGTCTCCCGGCGCCACTGAGACAAAGCCCCTGCTCTTTCTCGGAGTGTGCACGGCTGCTTGATGGGGCCCTGTCCGTCTCTCAGCCTCGGCTCTGGCCTCCCCACAACAAGAACGCTTGCTCCTGGCTGCACCTCTCCATCACACTGTTCCTGCACCTTGACCTTGGTTCAAGGAGCCCCTCCGTGCCAGGTTCTTTACCTCCCCGCCTTGCTCAGCTCACACCTACACAGCTTGTAAGACTTGGACAGGGCGTGGCCCTCCAGCAGGGCCCGGGCTCCCCACCTCCCTTCCTGGGTGGTGCCGAGGTGTGCCCTTTGAACAGGAAGCAGGGTGTGGGGCAGCCTTGACCCGGGACCTTGACTGGGTCAGGCACATGTGGCTCTACACAGGAGGGCCCTAGGTGGACCTTGCTCTCCTCAGCTCCGCTGAGCACCCACGGTGGGCCAGACATCGTGGGTGCTGGGCTCAAACTCTCACTAGGAGACAGACATGCGGAACAGCCCAAAGAGCTGGGTAACCCCAACAATCCCAAGACAGCTCATGCATGTCCTGGTCTCCGGCCTCCCCTTCTCCAGCCCTCCCTTCTCTGGGCTCCCAGACAGCTCTTGCCAAACAATAGGAACACCTGCCTGATTTGGAGATTCTATGAGGAACTGAGGTCAAAGCTGAGATCTGGGGGCTCCTGGGTGGCTCAGTCGTTAAGCGTCTGCCTTCAGCTCAGGTCATGATCCCAGGGTCCCAGGATCAAGTCCCGCATCGGGCTCCCTGCTTGGCAGGAAGCCTGCTTCTCCCTCTCCCACTCCCCCTGCTTGTGTTCCCTCTCTCGCTGTGTCTCTCTCTGTCAAATAAATAAATAAAGTTAAAAAAAAACCAACTGAGAGACTGAAGAGTCTCTCTCTTCAGTCTGAGAGACTGAAGACTGGATGGAAGTATCTAAATCAGGCTGTGGCTGGGAGATAACGTTTCGGGCAGAGTAGCAGGTGCAAAGGTCCTGGGTCTGGGAAGTGTATGACACATAAGAGAAATAAAAAGAAAAATGTGGCTAGCACAGAAAAATCCTGCTCCTTCCTTCCCAGACTATCCCTGATGGGATGGATTTCTGTCTTTCCACACCCTCCCCCTGCGACTCACCTACCCCAGGAAGCCCTGTCTTTCACTCACCAGCCTCCTAGGACTGGAGACCAGAGATCTTTTGCTCATGGTGGGAATATGGAAACAGGAGGGCCTTGCTGTATGTTTCCCCAGGGGTCTCAAGATTTAGGTCTCCAAGGATAGGCCCAGCCATAAATCCTGTAAAAGCCAGGCCAGGTCCTCCTTTTTCTACCCAGATGACGAAGACAGCTACCAATGCCTATCAGACCTCAGCTTCAAATTACAGCAGGTGCACCCTATCTGATATTTATATGTGGAGAGAAAATGCTTGGGTGTAACTTGCCAGAGGGATTGTGAAAAGGGAGGAAGCTCCTTCGGGTTCCAGTGTCACCGTCTATACCTCTTTCTGGCACCGAGAGGGCAAATCCTGATGGGTTTCATCACCCAGAGGACTGGCCTGGAAATGGCATGCTTTCTCTCCCTTAACATCTGGGCTCCCCCCACCCCTGCTTTCATTTGCATCCATGTGGAAGCTTTTTCAAGGGCAGTCATCTCTCCCAGACATTTTGGGGATTCAAAAACAACATTGACTATGATTAGGACAACTGTCCTCCCACTGAGAAGCCCATTTCTGGAGGCTCCCCTATGAGGCAGGCTCTTGGCTCCATGGGTTGGCTTTGTGCTGCTTTGCAGAAAGGGTGGCAGTGAGCACAGTGAGCTCCAAGCATATCAGGCCCTGCATTGCCTCTCTAACATGGTCTTGGCTGTCTTCAGAGCAGGAGTGTGCTCAGTCCAAGGAGAGAATCATGACCAGTTTACATAATTATGACAATATGATTCCATTTGCTGGGTATTTGGTTTCTTAGGGTTCCTCCGAGCTAGAGCCAGTCATGCGACCACATCTTGGACAGTGAGATGCACAGGGAGGGGTCTGCTGGGGAAGCTTTGGTTTTCCTGATAAAACAGACAGATGGGACTCTATCTCTTTCCTCTTTTCTTGCCTTAAACCAGGATATGATATCTAGAGTTATGGAAGCCATTTTGTAACAGTGAGATGATCAATATGAAGAAAAGTCAACACATATGAGGGGACATATAGAAAGAACCTGGATTGGGTGCCTGGGTGGCTCAGTTGGTTAGGCAACTGCCTTTGGCTCAGGTCATGATCCCAGAGTCCTCGGATCGAGTCCCACATCAGGCTCCCAACTCCATGGGGAGTCTGCTTCTCCCTCTGACCTTCTCCCCTCTCGTGCCCTCTTGCTCACTCTCTCTCTCAAATAAATAAATAAAATCTAAAAAGAAAGAAAGAAAGAAAGAAAGAAAGAAAGAAAGAAAGAACCTAGATTGTCCCCCTTCCTCCCCCCACTGCATTCTTGAGTAGATGACTCCACATGCCCAGTAGTCTACCCCTAGACTTCTATTATATAAGAAAAATAAGGCCCTATCTCTTAGGTCTCTACTATTCGTAGTTGAAAACATTCCTACTTGATTTACCATGAATGTCTAATATCTAATTATTTCTAAAATTCTCTAAAGTTTGTTCTGTAGCATTTATAGTTCCAGAATCTTTAATACGAGCAAGTACCATGTCTGGTGCAGCAGAAAGAATGCCATCAGTTTCATTTCAAGGAGCCTTGTCTCCTTTCATAATTTTCTGAGACTTAGCACACTACCAGTAGATTCATCACTATGCCTAGAAGAAGAAAATTAACCTAGGATTCAAAATTCAAAGCCCAGGACCCATGTAAGGTGGGGACACTACTAGAAGATCTTGAACCCAGTATGCTAGAACACTAAAGGGCCACACGCCCTGGATTAGTGTGAACCAGAAGTCAATCTTCTCTTCTTCCACCACTATAGAGACTACAAAGAACAGTTTCCTGGCACTGAGGAGGTCAGGGGGGAAAGCTCAGCTCTGGGAAGTTTTGACCACATAGTATCCCTGTGCAGGTGGGTCGCTCAAATTCCCATTGCCTGAAGCATCCAAAAAACTTTAAGAAGCAGGTGTATATTAAGGCAGCTCTGGAGTGGAAATGCTCCTAGTATATGGCAGAAATAAGTGCAGATCCTTTCTGGAAGAAGTCACAATCATGCCATCCTCAAAAAATTCCCACTAAGTAATTTTTCAAGGACAGTAAGCACACTCAGTAAAATATAAAAAGCACAAAGGGAAAAAAGCCAACAAGGACAAGAATAAGCAGGAAAAAAAAATGGATAGCTAAGCTGACCCCCAAATGCTTCCCATGTTGGAATAATAAGAAGCAAGCCATAAAGTTGTTTAGTATGTTAAAAGAAATAAAATACAAACTTAAAACTATCTGCAGGAAACAGGACTATAGAAAACTGACTTGGCAGATTTAAAAAAATCAAATAAAAATTTTTAATAGAAGTGAAATCTACAATAACTGGAATTTGAAATTCAGTAATGGATTTAATAGATTAAATATAGACAAAGAGAGAATCAGTGAACTGGAATGTGGGTCAGAAGAAATCATCAAATGATAGCACAGAGAAACCAAGAGATGAAAACCATGAAAAAGAGGTTCAGGGACGGGCAGGAGGGAATGAGAATGTCCAAAAATATTCAGTTGCAATTCCAAAAGGAAAAGCAAGAGAGAATGAGGCCAGACTATTATTTGAAAAGATAATGTCTCAGAATTTTCCAGAACTGATAAAAGAGGTCAATCCATAGATTTGAGGAGCCCAACACATGCCAAGGATGAACAATCAAAAGTGAAAAGGATGTTCAGACTCTGAGGGCTCATCACAGCTCTGTCTCTTATGGGCAGGATAGACCAGTGACATGTCCCAAGGGCAGATTTACTCAAGCCATTCTGGAACCCAGAGTTCCTGCAGAGGCATGAGCAAAGCAAGTACAAGTGTGATAACTGTCTCTGCAAAGTCCATTCCTTCTTTCCTGGACTAGGGCTGCACAGGGCCCTGATCAGAATGATAGCTGAGATACCAGTACATCCTGATCCTCCTTCTGTTTATTATGTGTAGCCCAAGAGAGATGGAGGAAAAGATGGACACCCCATTCCTCCAAGTCCGGATTAATTTATTATTGAGAAGTCTAGTGTAAATTCCTTGTTGACCCCACCTGGCCCTTTACCTTCATCTCCATGCCCACCTTTGTAGTGCTGTGCACTTAGGATTTGATAGCAAACACTCTGGGATCTCTTACCTAGCAAAACTCTTGGAGAAAAGTTCAATCTTGTAAATTTTGGAATATTGAAGTTACATCTCATTTTCAGGTGGAAAAACTGAGGCCAGAGGAGGTCAGGAACCCACAAGGGAGGTCTGAGGTAGAGTCATCCTGGGCCAGGGTCTTCTGATGCACGGGTCAGGCTACTCTCCACCATTTGCCTGCCCACTTCTTGAAGGATGCAGAGAAAGGCTATTTCATTCTCAGGGATGGCATTCAACAAGCGGTCATGACAACATATAACAGAATGCATGATAAAGAAGATTCCTAAAGCTCCCCAAGGGTGACATGGAAGTATGGCTATGGGCACCCCAACTCCAAACAGCCCAGTTACATAACCGCAACAGCAAATGATGAATCACTGCCGTGTAATGGAAAAATCAGATTGGCCACTAGAAAAAGTAAAAGGATCACTGTGGTGAGTCACTGGGCCCACCCTCACGTTGAGTCTCCGAAACGCTACACCTACCAGTTGATTCAGAGTCTGGGCTTTGTCTTCCTTTCTTCCACATCAATGTTTCAATATTTCACAATGGAGCTTTACAAGTGATGTGAATTTCTAAAGAAGGCTGGGCCAAAGCCCCACACATCGTCTTTGGACTATTCTAATGGGTGGGCTCTGCACCTACACTCAGCGGAGGTGACAGCTTAAAATGGAATAAGAACGAATATTAGTGATTGCCCACCATATTCCAAAAAGACACTTGGACTCCTGAAATTCATTATACTGATTCATCCTCATTACAACTCTATGAGATCGCCATTGTCCCCATTTCACAGATGAGAGAGCTGAGGCTAAGAAGGATTAAGAACATGCCCAGAGTCTCACAGCTAGCAGGAAATGACAGAGGCAAGAATCATCCCAGGAAAATCCAATCTAAGGCCTACCCACTTTCTACCAGAATAGAAGACTTCCTCTAGGCTTTTGTGACCTAAGAGAGAGGGAGACACCCAGGTGGTGGTTGTCATGAAGGGTAGAGGAGAGAGTGAAGGGAGACAGCCCCACTATCCTGGTGCCCGTGGTGACTGTGCAGTAGGTATGATCTCTCCCTTTTTAGGAGATTGTAAGAGCTGAAGTGAAGTGGGACAAGAAAGGAGAGGACAGCCCTTGGAATAGGCCTTTTTGTTCAATGGAGGGCCAGGCTTAAATTTCTCTGTTACTCCCTTTGGTAGACCATGTGGAAAGTTCTGGAAGGCAACCTTTTACTCAACACTGATGAGGAGCACTGGCCCATACTGCGTAGTGGAAACTCACCCAGAATAACATTTTCCAAAGCAGCCATTCACTTGATAGGCTGAGCATGGAGAATGCCTCTCCCGCCGGAAGTTCCAGCTGAGCACATGTAAACATGCTATTTTGATGACCTGAAGAGTAATTTGCTTATTTATATATATTACTGGTGTGACCCACGTCCTCAGCCACTTCCCCTTGTAATATTCAAATCACTCAGCTGAGCCATTGTCCCAGAGCCTCAGGGACTCACTTCAAAAGGGCCAGACCCTCTGCCTCCAGTTGTAGAGAAGCTGACTCAGTTTCCCTCTGCAGTGGTTTCATCGCAAACTTTAAGGATGGTTGCCATGCACAGGTCCATCTCAGTGCTCTTCCCCACCTTGGTCTCAAGGACATCCAACTGGCCTGCAGGTGGCTCCTTGGGGTACTGGCAAGGAGGAGTGGTCTTTGCTTGCATTGGCTCTGCTCTAGCTGCCCCTGGACAATCCCTCAGCTGTGTGTGAGACCAAGGGGACGTGTGCCCAGGTTCACCTGTGCCCTCCAGGTCCCAGCCCTTAGCACACAGAACCTCTATCCCAGGGGGCAGCAGCCAAGCCAGCAGTGTGTGTGTTCCTATTGGAGGCCTATGGAGAGCTCAACCAGCTCCTGACCAGTCACATGCCCCAAAGTCCCCTCCATCCTGGTGGGGCCTTGTCTCTCCCACTCTCGGAGGTTCTGATGATGCCAATCCTTACTGGCCTCACTCCACACACTGACAGAAGTCAATTCCAGGTGGACTGGAGACCTAACTATGAAAGAAGAAACAACAAAGCCTCTAGAAGAGAAAATAGGAATTTATCCTCATGGCCTTGGGATAAGCAAAGAGCTCTTAAACACAACACAGAAAGCACTAACCATAAAGGGAAAAGACTAGAAAGTCAGCTTGACTAAAATTGAGAACTGCTGGTCATCAGTGAAGATGCTGTCACAATGAAGAGAGTGGAAAGGCCAGCCACAGAGTAGGAGTGACCTGCCATACGTATTTCTGACAAAGGACATGTACTGGGAACATGTTTTTAAAAATTTTCACGAACTGCTAATAATCGGACAAGCCAACAGAAAAATGGGCAAACAACCTGAACAGGCTCTTCACCAAAGGTGAAATCCAAAGGCTGGGAAGCAAAGGAAGCAAAGGAAACTGTACTCTCCTTCATCCACCACCAGGGATAGTGCCTGGAACTGTCGTCACTGTTGCTGGGAGGTGAAAATGGGGGCAATCGTTTTGGGAAGCTACTCAGCCCCCTAGACTGGAGCTGAACAGAAGCTCCCTGCCAGTCCCAGGACCTGCCAATGGCCACATATACACACGTGCACAGAAGCGTGTGAAGGACTACTCACGGGGAATTAATCAGTCTCCCAGAACTGAGGTAGAGTCACAAAATGGAATAGGCCACAGCCAAGGCCATGGTGCTGATTCTCTGAGCAGCCTGTGTAGACACTGGCTGGCCACTGAGCAGCGGTGAGCATGCTGCAGGCTTTTGTCCATGAACTTTCAAAACAGAGCAGAGGAGGGTCTACAGTGGAAGAAGTCAGAAGAGAGGGGCACCTGGGTGGCTCTGTGGGTTAAAGCCTCTGCCTTCAGCTCAGGTCATGATCTCAGGGTCTTGGGATTGAGCCCCATATCGGGCTCCCTGCTGAGCAGGCTCCCTGCTTCCCCCTCTCCCTCTGCCTGCCTCTCTGCCTACTTGTGATTTCTCTCTCTGTGTCAAATAAATAAATAAAATATTTTAAAAAATAAGTCAGAAGAGAGGTTACCCTTGGGTGGGGGGCGTTAGTGACTGGGAGAGGCACAAGGCAGCTTCTGGAATATTCTGTTTCTTGCACTGGGTGCCAGGTACGGCTTATGAGAGTTCACCAAGTTGTTCACTTAGAATGTGTGTGCTTTTCTGAGGCAGGTTCTAGTCAATGAAAAATTTTCTTTGAAAATGTGAAAGGGAAGGGGTCAAGGTGTCTCGTTCTTTTCCTCCAAGAAGTGGCTCCCACTGTTTGTGGATTTGCCCACCTCTGCTGTGATCCCTGAACTCTGTGTTTCAAGGATTATATCCAGGAAGGGGCTGCGACTCTTCTGTGCATGTGACTGTGTAGGCAGACTCCGGGGCCTCTGCCCAGAATGTGGGCCACGGGCTTTGCGCTTCCTGCTGGAGAAGCCTCTGGCAACCGTGACATGACAGCTTCTCTCACCAAAGCAAGCAAGTAAGCTTTGCCTCACATCCTGCCACACACACGCACACACACACACACACGCACGCACGCACGCACATTTGTTTTTCTGATTATGCAAGAGCTGCAGGCCCATTGTAGAACATTTATAAAACACAGAAAAGAATAAGGAGAAAAGAAAAGTCATCCACGATCCTATTACCCAAACACAAAAGAAGGTCTCATTTTAGCACGTTTTCTTCCAGGATTCTTTACACGTATATTCCGTGAATACATTTTTTTTTATTTTTAACTTTTTTTATTAGCATATAATGTATTATTTGCTTCAGGGGTACAGGTCTGTGAATCATCAGTCTTACACAATTCACAGCACTCACCACAGCACATACCCTCCCCAGTGTCCATCACCCAGCCACCCCGTCCCTTCCACCCACGTGAATACATTTTTTTAACAGCTTCGTTGTGGTATAATTTATACACAACGAAAGTCGCCTGCTTCAAGGACACAATTCCATACTCTCCAGTAAAGTTCCACAGTTGTGCAAGCACCACCACAACCAAGTTGCAGGACATTTCCCTCACCTGGAAGGATCCCTCATGTCCATTTGCTCTCCTCCCCATCCCCCTCCCATCCCCAGGCAGCTGCGATCTGCTTGCAGTAAATTTGTCCTTTCTGGACATTTCATACAAATGGAATCATACAACAGAAGTCTCCCTCACCTGGTTTATTGCACTTACTGTAATTATTTTGGGGTGCATGCCTGCTATGGCACAAATCAGCTGTTTGTTCCTTTTTACTGTTGAGTATCATCCCCGTGTGTGGAGATATTGTATAATGTTTATCCATTTGTCAGTTGCAGAGCATTTGGATTTTCTCTATTTTGGCCATTACGAGGAATCTTGCTGTGGAAATTTGTGTACAACCCTTTGTTCCAGACCTCTCTTTCATTTCTCTTGGGTACGTCCTCACAGGGGAAATCCTGGGGTGTATGGTAAACTTATGTGCAAATTTTTAAGAAACCGACACAATGTTCTGTTGATGTGGCTAGCCTGTTTCATGTTGCCAGTGGCCATGGAGACTGGTATTACTGCAAGTTTCTAAAATTATAGCCATTCTGGTCAGTGTGAGGTGGCTTTAATTTGCTTGACTAATGAGGATTTGTGTATCTCTGTTGGTGAAGTGTTTTTTCAAGTATTTTCCCTGTTTTGTTTTTTTATTGAGTTGTCAGAGTTCTTTATATATTCTGGTACATGTCCTTTGTCAGATATATGATTGACAAATATTTTCTCCCAGTCTGTGGCTTGTTTTTCCATTTCCTAAGGGTGTCTATTGAAGCACAAACATTTTTAATTTTGATGAAGTCAATTTATCCTTTTATTGGTTTTCTTCTACTACTTGCAGTTTTTATTGTTGTATCTAAGAAATGTTTGCCCAGCTCAAGATCACAAAGGTTTTATCTTATGTTTATTCCTAAAAATTTTATAGTTTAAGCTCTTATACTTATGTCTAGGATTTATTTTGAATTAATTTCTGTGTACGGTGTGAATTCAGGGTTCTAAGTTCATCCTTTGGCACGTGGGTATATAATTATTCCATTTGTTGAAAAACTATTCTTTCCCATCCTTGAACTCTTTTGGTATCTTTGTTGAAAATCAATTGACCACAGTGTAAGAGTTTCTGGGTTCCTGATTCTGTTCCCTTGATCTACGTGTGTGTGTGTGTGTGTGTGTGTGTGTCTTAAGTCAATACCATACTGTCTTAATTATTGTAACTTATTTGTAATAAATTTTAAAATCAGGAAACATGAGTCTTCCAACTTTGTTTTTCTTTTTCAAAATTGTTTTGGCTAGTCTGGGCTCTTTGCATTTCCATATAAATTTTTGGAATAGCTTGTCAATTTCTGCGAAAGTGCCTGCTGGGATTTTGATAGGGATGGTATTGTATGTACATTCCTTTTGAAGAGAATTGCCATCCCCTCAATACTGAGTCCTCCAATCCATGAACATAGAACGTCTTCCCATTTATTTCAATCTTTAGTTTCTTTCAGAGATGTTTTTGGTGTACCAGACTTGTGCTTCTTCTTGTTTACCTTATTCCCAAGTATTTTATGCTTTCTGATGCCATCATGAATGAAATTGCTTTGTAATTTCATTGTTGGATTGTTAATTGATTTTTGTAATTGAACTTGAAGCTGTGACCTTGATAAATTTGTTCATTATTTCTAGCAGTGTGTGAGTGTGAGTGTGTGTGTTCTTTGGGATTTTCTATATAGAGGATCATGTTGTCTGCTAATAAAGACAGTTTTGCTTTTCTCTTTTCTAATCTAGATGCCTTTTGTTTCTTTTTCTTGCTCGATTACACTGGCCAGAACCTCCAGTAGAAACATGAATGGAAATGGTGAGAGTGATCATTCTTGCCTTCTTACCCATCTTAGGGAGAAGGCATTCAGCCTTTGACCATGAAGTATCATGTTAGCTATAGGTTGTTGGTAAAGTAGGCTGAGAAAATTTCCTTCTATTACTAATTTGTTGAGTTTTTATCATGAATGTTAGATTTTTTCAAATGCATTTTTTTGTGCAGACTTATCATACAGTTTTATTTTTTATTCTATTTATATGATGTATCACATTCATTGATTTTTCTTGCATTCCTGCAGTAAATCCCGGTTGGTCATGGTGTCTAATTCTCTTTATATGTTGTTTGGTTCAGTTTACTAGTATTTTTTTTTTGAGAATTTTTGTATCTCTACTCATAAGAAATATTGGTCTATAGTTTTATTTTCTTGTGATGTCCTTGTCTGGTTTTGGCATCAGGGTAATTCTAGCCACACAAAGTTAAGTGTTCCTGCCTCTTCTATTTTCTGGAAGAATTTGTGGCAGATTGGTGTTATTTCTGCTTTAAATGTGAAGTCATCTGGGCCTGGACTTTTCCATGTGGGAGATTTTTAAATGACAACTTCACTTTCTTTACATGTTAAAAGTCTATTAAGATGATCTCTTTCTTTTGAGTCAGTTTTGGTCATTCGTGTTTCTAGAAATTTGTCCTTTTCATCTTAGCTGTCTGTTGGCATTAAGTTTTCCATGGAATTCCCTTACAATTCTTTAATTTTGGCTGAGTCGGCAGTGATGTTCACTCTTTCATATAAGTGGTGACATCTTTCCTTTTTTTCTTGGTCAGTCCAGTGAAAGTTTAGTCGTTGTTGATCATTTCAAAGAACAAGTGTTGGTTTCATTGCCTTCCTTTTTGTTTTTATTTTATAGAGCCCACGTTCATCTTTATTTGATGTACACAAACATATATATGTGTGTATATATGTATATTTTTAAGCAGGCTTCATGCTCTGCATGGAGCCTAAAGCAGGTTTCGAACCCACAACCCAGAGATCAATACCCAAGATCCAAGATCAAGAACTGGACGCTTAACAGACTGAGCCACCCAGCTGTCCCTGATGTAAATATTTTTTAATGAAATTTGACTCACACAGCTTTATATTCTGTTCTTTCCTTAAAATTGTCATAAATCTTTTCCTTTCATTAAATATTACTTGAAACTCAGTTTTTGTGGATGCTTGATATTACATTGTGTTAGTTACTGATTGTGCAAATGCTGAACATTTGAACAATTTTCTAGTTTCTCATGATCATGAGCAATGCCTAGATGAACACCTTTCAATTTACATCTATTCCTTGAGAGTAGTTTCTCAGATGCAAGTTTCCTGGGTCAAAGCAAGTGAATACTAACTCCTTGCTGGAAGGTCTTCACCAAGTTCTGCTCTCTTGGCTGGGACATGAGCATTTATTTGACTGCACTTCTGTTACAAACGCTAAAGGAGAAGTTCTGGCCCAGGTTTTCTGGGGCCCCATGACAGTGGGGACCCTGAGGGCTGCAGCAGGGCTGAATCTGAGCACAGGCTCCCCAAACTGCGGTAGGTGGGGGGCGAGCAGAAGGAAAGTGGAAGGTGTCCTCTCCCAGGTCTGGTCTCAGCACCCGCTGACCAGTGCTTGCTGGAACGGCGATTCAACACTGTGAGCCCAGAGATTAGCTATCTCAGCCTCTCCATTGGGAACCTGGAGGCTGGTTCTGGGTCCCCTAAGAGCCACGTGGTTCCCTCATGGTCAATGGGCCTGTGTCAACCATTCAGCTCAGCACAGACTTTAGTAAGCACCACACATGGGCCACCAGAACCATCTGAGTGCAATGACTTTGGCTCACCCCGTACCCAGAAACCCGCCATTGGTCTTCAGGGAATGAAGTGCAAGTTCTTTAGCTGTGTGTTCCACACTTTCACAGAGATGGGCCCAACTTCATTTCCCAGCTTTGTTCATTTTTTCATTCACGTATGCAACAAATGGGAGTGCCTACTATCTGCCAGGCATGCTTCTAATCTGCCAGGCATGGGACCCAGCTGTGGTGAACACAGGAGGCCTGCCTTCAGGGAGCTTCCGGTGCGTGTGGGCCTCCCAGACCCCCGGCTTTTCCCCACACACCTATGGGGTCACCACGCCCGCCTCCTGCTCCGACAGGACACCGGGAAGCATTCTCTTGCCGCGGGTCTGCCCCTTCTTGCTAGCAGGTCTACTGGCGCCGTGGGGCTCTGGGGTGCTGCTCTGTAACACAGAGGGTTTGGGAGATGGGAAGTGGCCAGAAAGTAGGGACCCCAACAGTCCCCACTCTGGGAACTTTGTTACAGGTCAGATTCCTCTGGTTCTAGCCGCAGAGGGTCTGACCACCGGGGCTGGGGCAGGTTCCAGGAATCGGTGTTTGGGGAACCCAGGCCAGCTGCAAGCCGTGTGCAGCCCTCTGCTTCCACAAGACTTAGTGGCCTCAGAGTCATGCTGTGCCCGAGTCCCAGGCTGGGAACCCCTTTTGCGGTGGCCGCTGTGCTCTCTGAGAAATCTACCAGCCACAGACCCCCTGCAGGCGGGGGCGGGGGATGGTGATGAGGAACCCACACCTGGAGGGTCTGCGGCTCACTGAGCCTCAGCTTCCTCTTCTGCTCTGTCGGGGTCCCTCCCAGCTTGCCTCAGAGGGGGTCCTAATGTGAGGATCCGAGCCCCCCCCCACTTCCCAGCAGGGAGCCATACTCCATGTCAGCCCTGGTGCTGAGCCCACGGGGAGGAAGGCGAGAGGAGCAAGGGGAGGACTCTGATGGGGACAAGCAGAAGCTGGACCCCCAGACACTCGTCAGGCAAAGACCTGAGCCGGAGCCAGGCCGAGCGGCAGGCACGCAGGAGTGGGCCAGAGAGCGGTGGCCCTCGCTGCCCGGCCCTGACGCCCGGCCCTGGGGGATGCCACCTGCCCCCACGGCTGCTGGAGGCCCAGGGCCCGCCCAGGGCCGCTGCTCCTCGAGGCTGGTTTTCCTCCCTCTTCCGCAGCCATGGAGAATCTAAGGGCCCACCTGGGAACACCACACCTCAGATGACCTACACCGGCCAGAAAGGGGGCTCAGAGTGGGCCCGGCCAACCCCGGGCTCTGACCAGCTTCGTCTGTCTCAGCTGCAGGTTCATGCAGACTACAAATGAGGTCAGAGCCCTGGGTGAACCTGAGCGCCATCGAGTCCCACATGTCCATTTTACAGATGAGCAAACTGAGGCAAGTCAGCTGAGCATGGGCTCCGGGGCCCCCGGTCAGAGAACCATTTCTGCTCGGCTGTCGTCTGCTGCCTTTCACACTTCCTGGTCTGGCCCAGGGCTGGGTCCTCCTGGGCGTTTTCCTCGAGAAGGACATGGTGAGTCCTGAGCCACCCGAAGGAGCTTCGATGGTGAGGGGACGTGAGACGGGCTTCTCCTGTGTCTCCTGGCCCTCAGCTTAACCACTGACCTTGGCTGGCCTTGAAGGGAGGAAGCCAAACAAGATACACCTGTTTATCTGCCGTGAGGCCGACTTTGGACTGCGGGCTGCTCCCGGGGACAGCAAGGCGGGGGTGGGGTAGGAATGTCCGTGTCTTCCTCCCAAAGCTGGGAAGAGCCCAGAGTCTCAGAGACGGCAGTGCGGGCCTGGGCCATGAACCCTGGCCCTTCGACTCTGGGACAGAGCTGTAGACAGAGAAGAGAGAACTCTGAAATGGTGTCCGGATTTCAGGCCCGAAGGACAAGACCGCGAGCAAGCCCACGGCACCCCAGTTTTGCCTGCGCTCCCGTGTCTGATTTTCATTTCTTGGCCACGACAGTCCTGTGAGGGGGACGGGACTCTCCCCACGTGGCAGATGAGGACCCTGCGGCTCAGGGGAGCCCATGTCCTGTGTGGGGTCATCTAGCTGACAAGGTTGGAGGCAGAGCTGGAGCCTGTTGCTATCTGACCCCCCTGCACTGACTCCATCCAGAACCTTCTAAGTAGGGTAAGGCTGAATGTGGTGCCAGTGCTGGAGCGGCCTGTGCTTTTCCACTTTACAGGCAGGGAACCCGGGGCTCAGAGCGGCATGCCCACCTGCCAAAGTTCGAATCACACGCAAGAGGCTCCAACCAGCCCAGCGGCCTTTCCTCGACAGGAGACCCCCTTCCGGTCTCATTCCCGACTTCCCCCAGCTCTTCCCAGACCCGTTGCAGACAGGCCGGGCCTGAGGCCGTGCGGGAGTCCGCCCAGCAGCCCAGCCGGGGACCGGGCCTGCAGCTGGGACGCAAGGAGGCAGGGAGGGTGTCCGTGGAGTCGGGCGCAACACACAGCCACCTGGTACTTTTAGCTTTTTGAAAATCCTGAAATATCACCTTCTAATTGCTTAATTTTCTGCATTCGTTCATTTATTTAGACTAGCCTGGGGCTCTCCCGCCTGGCGTATTAGAGAACTTCTTACTTTTTAATAATAATACTTAGCATTTATATAGTGCGTTTCATGTTCAAAGTGCTTTACAGAGTTCACTAATTAATCAGAATGCTAACTGCCGCCCTGGGCAGGTTTGACCAAGTTCTCGAGCTCCTAATTGTGAAGGGTGTAATTCCTCCTGCTGCCCGACCCCCGGTTCCCCCCTCTGGACCCCCATTTCCATCTGCAGCGGGGATTCTGGGCCGTTGCTCACAGCTCAGCCCCTGTGCTGGGCTGGGCCCGGGCTGGGGACACGGAGTGGGGGCAGATTTCCACCTCTGGGGGCCCCCAGGGACAGAGGGAAACAGACTGTGTGCAGGTGACCCTAGGGCTGGGCTCGATGCCAGAGAGGAGAGAACCACGAGACCCATGGAGGGGGCACAGTGGAGCCCCTGGAAGGATGGAGATTGAGGACTGACAAGGAGACCTCCCTGCAGGGGGGACAGGAAGGGCATCCGAGGCAGAGGGAACAGCCTGTGCAAAGAGATGGGTGTTGAGAAGCAGGAGTTCAGCGTCGACACAGGGGGAGAGGGGCAGATGGGCACGGAGGCCACGGACGAGGCTGCAGGTTCTGAAGGGCCCGCAGAGGAACTGAGGTCTTCTGCACAGACCACGAGCTGTCAGTGTGGATCTGCTCTTTCGAGGTTATTCGGCGGAGAGCAGGGAGGCTGAGTCAAGCACCGGAGTAAAATGGAGAGGCCTGAACCGGGCAGATGGCAAGAGGAACAAACCCAATAGCGACAGAGGGGAAGATGAACAGGCCAGGTGAGCAGTTAGGTGGACGTGGAGGGGCACGTGGCCGTGGGGCAGCCTGGGGTTCCCGGCTCATTGAGGGAGGGTCCAGGAAGGTGCTGCCTTCGGACTTCTCCCGGCCCAGCTCCGGGGAGACCAGCTGTGCGTGAATCTGTGCACCGAGGGCTTGGAGGAGATCTGGAGAGAGGTCCAGAAGAAGCCAGACTTGGAAGTCACTGGGTGCTGGGGGCATTTGAGACCTGGGAGTGTCTGGGCTCTCTGGGAACCTCAGTCCGCCAGGGGTGGGTCGAGGAAAGGGCCCGGCATGGGCAGCGAGGCGAGGCGGGCAGAGCGGGGCATGGTCGGCTGGACAGAGCGGTGCCGCCAAAGCCGGGCCAGGGCGTGGGGGGATTCAGGACAGCGGGGGCGTGGCAAGGCCGGGAAAGAAGGCCCGGGGAAGAGGAGGAGCGCGGGTCAGGAAGGGGGGGCCAGTGTGTGCGCTGGGGGTGCAGGGGGAAGGCTGGCTGGGCAGTGGCCGATGGGAGAAAGGGCAAAGGAGAAACTTGGGGGCGCGTCCGGGAAAGAGGAAGGAGGCCGACTGAAGCAGGGAGAGCCCAGAGGGGCGTCTGTCCTCACCTCGGGGGGGCCGTGTGAGGATGCATATCTGGTGAGCTGGCGGGAGCCGGGGCAGGGATTCCTGCCTACACGTTCTAGTCATGTCAGTGGAAGAGGAGACGAATCTTTCCATGGGACAGGAAGACCGGGTCCTGGTATCAGTGACCCCGTCCCGGACCTGCCCCGGTCCTGGGCCTGCAGAGCTGGTGGGAGCTTAGCGGCCATGAGGACGGTGGGGAGGTTTGTGGTCTACATCGTGGGCACTGGCTGTGCTCACGGAGGGCTCCAGGGGCCCGCCTGCGGCTCCCCGCCCTCCCCACAGGCTCCCAGGAGGACGGGCCCAGCTGTCCACTCACGCTCCCTCCCAGCCTGGCCCCGTGCCAGGGCCCGCTCCATCAGGAGTCTGTCTGGGGGAGGTGGACTCAGCCCTCCTCTTGGTCGACTCTCTGGGTGTGGCGAGCAACAGCGGTCAGGCGGCCCTCCCTGATTCTCAAATCCGCACCCAACCTCCAGCGCGTGGGTCGGAGATGAGGCTTGAACCCCAAATCCGCGGGCCCAAAGGGGCGCAGAGCCTCAGAGCCCTCTTCCCACTCGCCACCTGTACCCACAGCTGGATGCAACCCCACCTGAAGCAGACCTCTAATCCCGAGAAGACGGGGAGAGAGCAGGGAAGCCCGAGGGCCCACCGGAGGGCAGGGCCCAGGAGCTGGAGGCCAGAGAACCAGCAGTGGCAGCCCCAGGACCAGGGTCGTCCCGGCCGTGGGAAGACAAGGTCGGGGGGGAGGGTGCGGAAGGAGAGGAGAGGTGCCCGGGGGAGGGGGAGGGGGGAGAAGGGCAAAGGCCGGCCCGTGCCCCTGGTGTCTCCGTCTGATCGTCCGATGGTCTGATTGCTTCCCCAACAACAAAACGAGGCGGGGAAGGAGGAGGCGCTGACTCTTGCGGGCTGGGGCCCTGCCAGTCTGCAGCAGCCCAGAGACGTTGTTGCCCCGGAGGGAGGGAGGGGCGTGCCAGTTCTTAGTCTCCACTCAGGCTTCTGACTAAGGGGGTGCTCAGTGCCCAGGCCCAGCAGCCGCCTGGGTTCGCAGGTCCTCGGGGCTGGGAAGGAGAGGAAAGTTAATTGAACAGCTAATAGGGAACAGGCCCCATGCCAAACAATAATGATTAGCTTTTATTGAGCACAGTGCTTGGCGCTCCCCACGGCTCTTCACACGGATTACCTCAGGGAAGATTCACCGCAGCCCTCGGAGCGAGGTGTCGCTGGTGGTGTCCCCGCATTACAGATGGGGAAACTGAGGCAGGCTGCCGGGCAGTGGCGTGTGAAGAAGCCACGGCAGTGGGGGCAAAGCCAGCCCCGAGCTCCGTGCTGGGTGGTCCCCCCCTTGGAGGCTGTCGCCCACCGAGGCTGACGGGGCAGCGAGGCTCGGGACGCCCAGAGGATATGGTGTGTGTGCCGGGTGCCGGGTGTGTGGCGTGTGGGGTGTGTGAGCGCATGTGCGGTGTGCAGGCAGGGTGTATGTATGGTGTGTGCGTGTGTGTGTGCATGTGTGTGTGCATGTGTGTGCACGTGCACGTGTGCGTGTGTGCATATGTGTGCACATGTGCACGCGTGTGTGCGCGTGCGTGTGGCAGGTGTGTGGTGGGGTGAGTGGGAGGAATGCGTGTGCATGGGTGTGTGCGTGCGTGTGTGTGTGTGTGTGTGAAGTATGTGTGCATGTTGCGGTACAGGTGTGTAGCTTGTGGACAGACAACTTCCTCCTCCCATAGTCATGGGCTCCTCCACGGACGAAATGAGCACTTTGGACCAAAAGTATTCCAACCTTTTTAACTGCAAACTCTCACTCAATGGCAACCTTACATGAGATCGTCAAGATCTAAAACAGATTTTAAAAAGAGAGTTTCCAGGTGGAGCCCCAGCTGACTCGACCTCTTTCCCGGCCCCCTGGGGTCCGGCTCCCACCTGCACTGGTGCAGAGACTTCAGGGGTGAGCCTGGCCATCTGGAGGGCCTTTGGGATTGAGGAGCCGAAGAGCACAGCAGTGGTGTGTGCCTTTTTCATTCATTCATTCATTCACGTTATTTATTCACGTGCAGCCAATCCACATATACTGAACGCTTTCTGCCCAGCCAGGGTGGGGGCTCAGAATCCTGGAGGCCAAAGAGGTGACACCTGTGGTGTAGAAGGGTATCCCTATGGTGACGGCCATTGTAGACAGGCTGGGATGCTTGGGTCTCATGTGGACACCCTGATCACCCGCTTCTGCCCCCACTTCCCCGGCTGAGGCGTTAAAGGAAGCCACTGGGAGAAGGTCTGGCAGTGTGAGGACCTGCCTGGGGCCCCCAGAGAAACACACTAACAAGCCAGCTTGGGGTGGCAGCTGGGAGGGGCTCTCCCAAAATGCTGGCTTCCCCAGACGCACCTGTGGACACCCCTCCCTCCAGCCATCCTTCACTTCCTTCTTTAGGGGCCTGGCCCTGATGGCCAGGATTCTCACTTGCCTAGTAAGGAATTTTGGCACAATGACTGGACGCAGTCACCTAAATGGGTTTGTCAAACAAATCAGAATCCTTGAGTTTCACCATTGGAAAGTCCCCTTGACATTATGCAATCCATACGAATGTGGCCTGAACAGGTGGCTAGCTTTCCCTTGCTTGAACACCTCCCATGATGGGGATCTCACTACATTTAAGGCAGCCCCTTCCTCTTCTCAATGGCTCTTATTAGAAATGTTTTTCGCCTTGGTGACTTACACACATACATCTTTACGGCAGCCCAGACCAACCCTTATTCTTTTCTACAGAACATATCAACTGCTAGAAAACAGGATTCACATGGGCCAACCAAAGCTATAGTCACGTCTGCATGGGGTACCACTCATCCCCCACCCACACAGGCAGAGGACCCAGGATTTACTCCTGTTCCTTCCACGGAGCATCCCCAGCCCCTTGGTCCAGCCCCCTGCCCTCCTGGGCTCATGGCCTGCTCGCCGTTCCTTAACAGAGCTCTTCTGTCTCTTATTTAAGACCAGAAACATCTATTTGAGCATGTAAATTTTGCCAGAGAGTCCATTAAAGTGACCACCGCTGTGAGTCCTTTGGTGGCAGAGGGAGGTGGTGTGGCTCAGGAGAGGGTGTATGAGCGGGAGGCCCAGGGCTGCACTGCCCACTGGCCACGGGATCTTCGGGGCAGAGCTGGGGGTTCCTGGCTAAGGGCTCTACTTGCCAAGCTGAGTGCCTGGTATCTGCCCAGAGATGCTCCCCTTCTAGAGCACAGGAAAGCGGCTCTCAGCTCAGCTACAGCCTGGCCTGGGAGTCAGAGCGTCTCTGAGCCTCAGTTTCCGTATCCATGAAACCATGTGAGTACTGACACCTAGGTGGTGCTCGGAAATATTGGAAGGAAGGAAGGAAGGAGGAAGGGAAGGAGGGAAGGAAGAAAGGAAGGAAGGAAGGAAGGAAGGAAGGAAGGAAGGAAGGAAGGAAGGAAGGAAGGAAGGAAGGAATGGAGGGAGGAAGGGAGGGAGGGAGGGAGGGAAGGAGGGAAGGCACACCATCTCACTGGGCAGTTGTAAAGACTTAGTAGGATAATAGGGCGATTACACCCCACTCAGCATGCAGCAGGTACACAATATATGATCATTTCCTTACTTCACCTCCTTCTCTGTCTAGGTCAAAAGAAGAAAACCTTGCAGCATGTCCACACCTTTGCACATGGATGCCCCGTTTTGGGGGTCTGCCTTGCATTTTGTTCTCTTGCTCCACCGGCTCTGTTCGGGGACCGAACCAGCGGCGCATCTGGCCCAGGGCTGAGGGGAGCCTCGGCTGCACACGAGGCTGACCGTGCGTGGCCTGGCTGCTGCTCGGCACCTGGCCGGATGCTCGGCGGCAGCCCCGCCACCCCCACCCCCTCTCGGTGGAGGCCATTCCAGGCCGTTGACAGAGGAGGCAAGTCAGTCGGTGGCCCTGCCAGGCAGCAGCGGCCCGGCCCCTTACATCACAGCGCGCACGCCCGGCCGCCTGTCACCCGCCCAGCACGGGACAACGCCCCAGCCCCGGTCCGCTGGCGATGCATCACGCCGGGAACTCCCTCCTGCCTCCCTCACCAGCCGGCGGGCCCCGTCTTGCCTTGGCACCCCTGGCTCCTGTTCTTACCCAGATCATTATGGGGAGTGTGGCGTGAGCAGCCTCTCTGTCTCCTGGGGTGAGGTGGCTCCGAATTCTGGCCTGGGGCTCCGGGGGAGCTGGGGTTGTCTCCCATCTGGCCTCTGTGACCAGCCGCCAGCAGCCAAGGGGACAGCTTCAGGAGGTCATCGGGTTCAATGATGCAAATGGAGGGGAGGAAGGTCAGTTTGGGGAGGAGGGCCACCCCCCCCGACCGGCTGGGACCCTGGGCGTGATTCTAGCATCTCTGAGCTGCCCCGCCAGCAGGAAACCGAGCACAGTGATGGCACCTGCTTCTCCCAGCGTCTTAGGTTCAATGTCATGATGCCCTGGAGTCCCACACACCACGTACCCATTGCAGAATCAGAGCGTGTTCGTATGACTGGCGTAGCAGGAACGACGCTCGACTATTCCTTTCCTGTCGGTCAAATGGCCAAATGCAAATGCTCTTTTCAATGCAAGAAAAATTTCAAATTATAAAAACAAAATCCTCAGGCCGGGGGATCCATGGGTGGCAGAAGGATGGAACGAAGATGGTACCTGTTCAAGCGAGGCCAGGGGCACCCTGGGTCCTTATGCTTTTCTGTCGACTTTGGGCAGATCTGATGTTTTTCACAATAAAACAGTTAAATGAAAATCATCGTCTGTGAGTCAGGCCGACACTTGGGTTGGTCCGGGACACTCACATCGACTGACAGGGACAGATCTACAACAGTTTTTACTGAGGACCGGTTCTATGGCAGGCTGGGGACTCAAAGACGAGGAGTGAAGGGCCGGCTCCTGGGGCTCCCAGCGGAATGGAAGAGAGAGCCGCCAAGAGCTCCTCTGTTGGAGGCGACCCCACGGAGCCCTTCCTAAGGAGATGAAGTCTGCTCTCGGTCTGCAGCCGAGCTGAAGGCAGGGAAGAGCAGTTCAGCAGTGAGGACAGCCGGAACGAACATGCGGGGTGCACGGTGGGCCCCAAGCAGTTCTGGTCGAGGGTGACTTGTGACACCACGCGTGAGAGGTAACGAAGCCGGGCGGGTGGCTGTCCGGCAGTTGCTGTGGCTGCCTGTGTCACTGGGCCTCCATCTGGAGACAGGAAGAGCCCTGGGGCTTGCACCAGGTAGAAGGGCTTACCGTGAGATGATTTTCAGAAAGTTCATTTCATAGCCATTTCAAGGCCGAACTTGGCTCCCAAGGGACCTGCTATTGCATCAAGCTCAGCCATGGCTGGAAACAGGGGGTTGGCATTGTGAGCGGAGTGGGGACCGCCGAAGCTGCTGGGTCACTCAAGTGGATCCTTGAAAGTGGGAAGGGTGGGGGGGTCAAGTCAAGGGCACCTCAACATAAAGGGTGAGCAGGGCAGGAAGGAGGGAGTGTTGTGATGGAAACCAAGGTGGAAAGAGGGTCTGGGAGCAATCTTGATGTCGGATGGGGCCGGCAAGATGAGACCTTTGCTCATTGGATTGACAACACAACCATTGCTGGAGACTTCTACCAGGATGGACCAGCACTACAGCCGAAACACCACGGGTTGCATAGCACATGGGAGGCCGGGTCATGGGCGCCCGGATGGAGTAAGTGAATCCCGCAAAGAAGGACGGGCACAGGGAGCTGGAGCAGGGGCGGCCACAGTGGGGTTTATTTGGGGTGGGATGAGTTTCTCAGAGACAGGCCCACCCTCCTGCAGTGGACTCTAAGCCTCTTGTCCTGACCACAGGCACACCAACGCCAGCCTGGACCCAATCACACAGCACTGGGCCATTCACACATGGGCGCCCAGTGACTCAAAGGGGGAGCAACGGGTCCTAGAAGGAGGTCACAGAAAGCGTCTGAAGACCTGGATTCTTGTTGCAGCTCCACCTAACCTCAATGTTCCATTCAGTGAAATGGGCATAAACACATCAGGTCATTGCCAAGCTTGGGAAAGGTCGCACATGTGGACATCCCCTGCGTATGGAATTGTGTAAGGGGAGTGTGATTCTTGCTAGACAGTACTGGCCTCAGTACTCACTGAGTCTCACTGTGTCAAGGCTCAGTCTCCACGATCCCCTGTGAAAAGCTGCAGTGGTCTTTGGGTTGTAGCTCCCCACCGACTTCAGGGACCTCATCTGGCACAGGGGTGTATGGAGCTCACCGGAGTCCATGGCACTGTCCCACATTCTGCAAAAATAAACACGGCTTAGGGGCACCTGGGTGGCTCAGTGGGTTAAAGCCTCTGCCTTCGGCTCAGGTCATGATCTCAGGGTCCTGGGATCGAGTCCCACATCGGGCTCTCTGCTCAGCAGGGAGCCTGCTTCCTCCTCTCACTCTGCCTGCCTCTCTGCCTACTTGTGATCTCTCTGTGTCAAATAAATAAATAAAATCTTAAAAAAAAAAAAAGAAAATAAACACGGCTTAGCCTCAGTGGCTCCCTGAGTGGTTTCCGGGTGAATCAATGAGACAGTGTACACATCCTAGTAAGTAATCATCTTCTCTCCCGGGGGCTCCCCCTCTTTCCAGGATGTGATCTGTAGAAAGCCTGCTGTCTCTGCATGGGCCCTGACCCAGCGTCATTGCCTGGTTCGTGCAAATAGCCCGTGAGGAGCACAAACAAAGGCCAGCTGCTGAGGTAGACGCTTCCAGTGAGAGGTGACGTAGGGCCCAGTGCAGGGAGGACATGGGTTCCTGAAACTGCTGCTGGTTCTTCTGTCCCCTGCTCTCCAAGGGCCAGCTCTCCTTAGGGTCTCCAAGGGCTAGCCCAGGGGACAGACAGACCCTGACTCCGAACCGACAAAGTCGAGTCATCTCCAGGATGAGACCCCTGGCTTCTTTGCAGTTTACAGGTTCAGTACCTTTAAGGCAGCTCCAGCCTTAGGGCCTCGGAGGGTAATTCATGAGCAGCTGGACCCAGCAAACATTCCACTAAACACCTACTGTATGCTCAGGAGAGCTCCTCTTACCCTGTCATGAAATTACAATGTTTTATGGGCAGAAAGGACTTCTACAGTCATCTAGTCCAATGCTGCCTTCCCAACCTATGCTTGAATAATTTTCCCAGTGGCTCAGCCAGACAGATCAATCCCCGCTTTGTTAAATCCTCTAGTGCCAAGGAACTCACTGCCTTACGAAGCGGTTAGGGCTGTCTTGTAGCACCTTACGCTGACAGATTTTCTTAAAAATGAGGATTTTAGGGGCGCCTGGGTGTCAGTCGTTAAGCATCTGCCTTCAGTTCAGGTCATGATCCCAGGGTCCTGGGATCGAGCACCACATCGGGCTCCCTGCTCAGCGGGAACCCTGCTTCTCCCTCTCCCACTCCCCCTGCTTGTGTTCCCTCTCTCACTGTGTCTCTCTCTGTCAAATAAATAAATAAAATCTTTTAAAAAAATGTAGATTTTAGTAAATCCTTAGTATATCAACCAGGATTTAGTAAATCACCCCAGAAGCTCTGATTGGTCTTACGCTGACTCTGTGGAGCCACGGGGCGCTCACCTACCTCTCAGCCCTCCAGGTATTTTAAATGTAAACCCATTGGCTGCTGCTTCTCCTTCTCATGATTTCTCTCTAATACTTGTTATTATCTATTTTTTAAATTATAGCCATCCTAGCTGGTGTGTGGGTATCTCATTGTGGTTTTGATTTCCACTTACCTAATGGCTAATGATGTTGAGCATCTTTTCATATGCTAACTGGCCATTCATATACCTTCCTGAGCGGTATGTCTATTCAAAACCTTGGACAATTTAAAATTGTATTATTTGCTTTTTTTTGTTGAGTTGTAAGAGCTCTTTATATATTCTGGTTACCAAATGCTTATAAAATATATGATTTGCAAATAGTTTTTGTCATTCTGTGGATTTTTTTTTTACTTTCTTGATAATATCCTTTGACACACAAACTTTTAAAAAAATTTTTCCAGCTCTTTTGATGTATGATTGACCTTAAATTGTAAGATATTTAATTTTACATGATAATTTGAAAAACATTTTAATTTTTTAAGGCCTTATTTTTTAAAAGTAATCTCTATGCCCAATGTGGGGCTCAAACTCATGACCCCAAGATCAAGAGATTCATGTTCCACCAACTGAGCCAGCCACACCCCAAAAATTTTAATTTTGATAAGGTTTAATTTAGCAATTTTTTGTCTCTTATGCTTTGGGTGTTACATTTAAGAAGCCATTGCCTCATTTAAGCTGATGAAGATTCAAAACTAAGAGGTTTTTTTCTAAGCGTTTTATAGTTTTAGCTCTTACATTTAAAAATCTTTGATCCACTTTGAGTGATTTTCTGTATATGGTGTGAGGTAGGGGTCCACCTTCATGCTTTCCCATGTAGTTATCCATCTGTCTCAGCACATTTGTTGAGAAGACTATTCTTTCCCCCCATTGAATTGTCCTGGAACCACTGTTGAAAACCAATTGTTCATATGTGTATGGGTTTATTTCTACATTCTCAAATTTATCCCATTGATGTGTCTGTCTTTACACTAGTACCATATTGGTAGCTTCGTAGTAAGCTTTGAAAGTGGGAAGTGTAAGTCCTCCAATTCTGTTCTTATCAATATTGTTTTGCCCATTCTGCATCCCTCATATTTCCATATGAATTTAAGGACCAGCTTGTCATTCTTTAAAAAAAAACAAACAAACAAAAAATAAAACACCACCCATCTGGCATTTTGCTAAGGATAGCATTGAATCTATAAATCAATTTTACTGGGAATGTCTTTGTATTTATTTAGATTTGCTCTAATTTCTTTCAACAATGTTCTCCCCCTCTCTTTGGATCCATGCAAACTTTTCTCACAGCCCAAAACCTCAGTCCTTCCAGGTTACACATAGGACGTGGGTATAAGCCCCTTGGCCTCCTGGCTGTTCCTCTGAATGTGTTCCTGTTTGTCCAAGGAACCCCTGAGCACCGTGCTCCTAGTCTGGCCTGCATTGCAGGGGAAGAGGAATGCTTCTCTGGGATCCCCTCAGCACACTGGGATGCCATGCTGACCTCCAATAACCCACCTGCTCCTAGGTGCCAGCATGCTAATCCTGGGTGTTGACTCACAGTTCCCACAGGACACTGTGAACTGGTTGGAAGCAGTAACCCAGGATCAGCCACCTCTGTGTCTCCAGAGACTAACTCCAGGGCTTCTGTGAATGTTTGCCGAACAAGGCGGTTTCCTGGTTCTGGACCAAGACAGCTATGAATTCCACCAAAGAGAACACCTGGAGATACTCCCAGACACTATTGTTCTTATGGCATCCTGTGAGTTAAAATCCTTCTCTCTTTGGAAACCAAGCATTCTGAGCATCATTGGAGATTCCCATCCTTCTTCTCTCATTCCATAGCCTGCTTCAAACCGACGACTCAGGACATTTAGCTCTAGCTTGGTGTTTAAATAGGAGCATTGTTCACTTTATGAGTACCCAGAGGCTCAGAGATTGAACACTTTAAATGCGATAAATAATAATAATAATAATAATAATAATAATAATATCCTCTCCTGGGGGCTAAGTCTTTAAATTAAATGTTGGGTTTAGGTGGCGCCTTCCAACGCCTGCAGGCAACATGCAGTACCTTCGGATAGGAATTGCAATAGTGAGAACCATGACTCAGTCACAGGAGAGGAGGATGTTAAGAGTGCTGTTCCTGAGATACAGCATTTCAGGGGACAGAAATAATCAGAAGCTTCCTCAGTAGGGCAGAAACCAGACCAGTCAGAACAGAAGACGCTGGATATGTTGTAAACTGGATCTGGAGCCTGAATGAATGAGAGACTCCTCGGGGAATCAAGCTGTGAATTGTCAGAGATTCTGCCCATGCTCCTCACTCCGGAGGTTCTCACTGAGTTAGGCTATCTAGAGAAAACCCACCGGCCGGGTCGCTGATGCCCTGTTAGTGTCCAGATACCAGGTGGGTATAGTACGTTCTCTTTTGACTAACAGAAGATTCTGGATCCTCACCCTAAGCTGCTGGGGTGATTTTACTCATCCAACGGAAGTTCCAAAGTAGGTGCCATTGGTACTGCTTGGTCTGGTCCTACATTCTGGTGGCATCTTTCTTTCTTAGAGCACCATAGAAATCTGAATTCTACAAACTGATCTTGTTTTGTGGAAATCTGCTCTCAAACATTTATTGACGGATTGGCTAGGGGTTGCCCAGCCTTGCCTCTCACCCATGGTGGGCACTGCTTTGCTGAGACCCAAACCCTTCCTCCCTGAGGTGGAATGTTGGACTCTGTGAGCTCCAGGCCTTTAGGCCCTGATGCCCCAGGACCCTTCCAACCCCACGTTTGAGCCACCAGCTGAACCTTGGGAAACCAGGAGCCCCTCCAGAGTCCCTCAGTGAGGGGCAGGCACTGGGGTTCAGTCCCACTGCCTGAACCCTCGGGCTTCTCTCCGAGTTGGCAAACCTGAGAAAACCTAACACAGTTTCTCATTGGACTATCTCTTTAAAAAATAAGAATCGTAACCCAACCACATTCAAGGTTTGAACAAGTTCTAAAACACCAGCCCTACTTTTCTCTCTCTTCTTTACCTGCAGGCTCCTTTGTCTTCTTTTTAGCTCAACTGTTGAATCTTCGTTTATCACAAGAACTTCTTCCCTCAACATTCAAGGTCTTGGTCAGCTTGATACTAAAAGTTCCTCCCGGACTTGCCCTTTCTCTGTCCCAGCCACAGCAGGCTGGGTGGCCTGGCGAACCCTCCACCACACGCAGCAAAGCCAATCTGCACCTAGAACCTTCGGCTGGGTCCCTATGGAGGTTGGCAGGAGCAAGACAGTGCTGAGGTTGTAAGGGACCTTGAGGAGGTAGAAGGACCAGGTGGGTTGGGAAAGAGGTCCTGACAGCAAGAGCAGAGAGGCTGGTGAGGAGAGGAGTGAGCACTTCCTCCTCACCAGAGGGAGTCCAGGGTCAGCATTGCCCGAGGCACCGGAAGAAGGCCTCCCAACTTGAGCCCGAGCACAGGCCACCAAACACTGCCTTGAAACAACATAAGCCAGGGGTGTTGGAGCCTCGGGCTGGTGGGGCCACCAGGCTTCCAAGGCTGGTATCCTGGGCCACCAACTCCAGGACAAGTCCTGCTGCCCCTTGTGTCCCCCTCGCTGGACAGTGTGGCCCTTCGCCATGCTCTCAAATGGAAGAAGTTAGTGAAAAACCTCCGATTGTATCTTCATACCTCGTTGCCTTTTGGAATTTCCACCAGCATGAAAATAAAAACTTAAGGATACGCACATGGTTGTCCCTCCCCAAGAAAAGTCCCTGGACAATGACCCTACAGCCCTGTCTGCATGCCAAGGGCTTCTCATTGCCATTTCAACTCCTCAGACACCAAGGACCCAGGACCTAGAAATAAAGAGACCCAAACAAATAAGCCAGAAGAAGTAGTCTGTGCAGGGGAAAGGAAAAATATTGTTCTTATTAAAATCCTGAAAGAAAAATTAATTCCACTCATGAAGGAAGCAATAACAAAATGCTTGATAGAAAGACGAGAAAATTAAGGCACTCTCCCAGGAAGTAAAGCAAAAAGATAAGTGAAGGTACAGGAGAAGAGAAAGAAGAGAACTACCCATCTAGTGCAGAAGGCCCCCTTACAATAGACTAGGAGGGAATACATTCCAGAATGAGAAGCCAAGAAAAGAGGAGAGGAAGTAGCCAACAAAATAATTCAAGAAAAAGTTTCCCAAACTAAAGGCCTGAGGGTTCAGAACGGCACAGCGTTACAGTACAATGGAGGCAAATGGACGGATGACCTAGGCTTTCCTGGGAAGGTGGCTTGATCTTATTTCTCTGAAAAGTTGTAAAATGTAGAAGAGACGCCCCTGGTTCTGGTGAGTGAGGTGGTTTTGCAGATGGAATTAAAAGGGAGACTGTGTGTGTTTGCCGCTCGGGCACAGGGCCAGGGCCCATGCTCCGTGGGTCCCCAACACTTCTTGAAACATGTTCCCTCCTTGCCCCCTTAGGAACCACTTGAGATTTTCCTTGGGTCCAAATGTCACAGGAGGAAATGTTGGACTGGAGCAGGGTCACATCAGTGGAGAAGCTTACTGAAGGGAAGTGAGGTTGAGCCTGAGTCCAGGAATTCCATTAGCGGTCCAGCCCCCCTCAACACTCACCTCCCGATGCCTGCTGACGCCCTGAGGGGCTGGATAAAAGCAACACGGTCTGGAACAGGGGCATCGGGAACAGGGATTGTTGCACGCTCCACAGGGTGAATCTGTGATGGGTGAGGGAGGGGTGCTTTAAACGCATTTTGGTGGAAAGAACAGACGATACCATGACACTCCCCTCCCCCCTTGGCCTCCTTAAAAGCCTTCATCTGTTGTCACACGTGTGTGTGAGGCAGTGACACCATGTGTTTCGAAGCAGGTTGAGCAATCCACTCATACTTATTTTGTGGTTGGGTGTGAAGAGACCAAGGCAAGGATTTCTCCGAGCGCAGGACTGATCTGTGAACCCTGAGTCACGAGCGGGCACATGGGAGAGGCTTTCAGATCGGGGCGCTGGAGAGAAGCTCGGGTTATGTAACAGAAGCAGAGTGAGCTGTTCTTGATACGATTACCACTTTCAGTAATTATGATTATTATTTGACCTACTCAGATAAATCCAATTAAATAGAATTATTTCGCAATCGGTTGTTCTGATGATGACTAGGAGTTCTTTCTGCAGAGGCATGAACAATCTCTTGGGTTTGTACGACATGGGCTCATTAAGAAGACAACCCCACCTGTATGGTCTCTTTTTGATTTTGATCCGCACACCCAGGAGAAGAAGAAGACCAGGTACGATTTCCCCTGTTTTACGAGCAAGGAGTAATTTTATGGTTCAGAGGTGCCAAGTGACTTTCCGGAAGTCACACAGCAGGAAAAAGACAGAGCCAAGACTGGGCTGGTCTCCTGGACCCCATTTCAGACTTGGCTAGCCTGCAGAGAACCTCTATCATGAGGCACTCTTCAGGGCTGGAAAGAGCAGGAACTTTGGATTAAATAAAATACTGTGATGTGGGTCCCTATAATGAAACCATTGTGTGGTAGTGAGGCATGGTGGGAGCCAAGCGGAATCTGTGAGCCTCAGTCCTTCACTGAGCTCTGACCACGCTGAACTGTGAGAACTCTGGGTGCACTTTGCCTCTGAAGGAGACATAGAAGTCTTGCCATTGCCGTCTCAAAACAAAAATGTGGTTTTCCTCCTGATTATAACAGCATGACAAATTTATTGTAGAAAATCTTGAAAATCCAGAGAACTATGAGGAACAATATAAAAAAATCCATGTTTCTACTAACCTTATGTATTTCCTTCCTGAAATTTTTCTTGTACAGATGGGTATTTCTTTCTTAAGGACTTGGGATCATGCTGCATAAGGTTTTACATCCTAGATTCCCCACCCCTTCCCCCCGCCCTTTAACTTATTTCACAGTTCTTTCCCTATGACATTGGTCTTTGAAAATAACAGTTTTCCTTGGTTTTTGCTTTTGTTAAACCATAGAAATGAATTAAAACAGAAACGAGGAGAAACAGGATATATGCCTGTGTAAATCTCCAAGCATGAAAGTCTGTTCTTGAAAAAGTTTGAGCAATGTAAAGAAAAAAAAAATCACACACACACACACACACACACACACACACACGCACTGATTGAGCTTAAAAAGCATTTGACAAACATTTAACATCCTTTCCTAAAAAATTCTAAATAATAGATCATGGAAACTTTAGCAAAAAGACCATTCACCAGGAACGAACAGAGAACAGTTTTCTCAAATGCTGAAACTTTAGAACAATGTTCAGTGAAATCAGGAACTAAACAATGATGATACTACTACCATTAGTATTATCGAACATAGTCTTGGTGCTTCCAGCAAATGCAATAAGATAAAAATGCTATAAAACTGATCTGAACCTCGGAAAACAAGAAATTATTTTTGTTGATGATATGACTGTATTCTCGAAACCTACAAATTAGCAAAGTGACTAGAATTAAAAAGTATTTGTTAACATAGCTAGATACAAGATAAATATACAAATGTTGACAGGTTCTATTCTAGCCTTAAGCAATCAGAAATGGAAAAAAATATATTCACAACAGCAAATAAAACTATCAAATAGTTAGGAATACAATATATAAGAAAGAAAAACATTTGCCTAAAAACAATAAAATATTATCAAATTACATAAACCAAGACATGAATAAAAGGAAAACCATATCCTATTCTTGGATGAGAAGACAATATATATTTAAAGTTGCCCTCCTAGAATTAATATACATATTTAATTCAATTCCAAGTAGACTCCTAACAGAATTTTGTGTTAATGTGTGTGTTTTAGGAGAGATGATTGGATAAAATCATTATAAAGTGTATCTGGGAAAATAAATTCTTTTTTTTTAAATTTATTTATTTGACAGAGAGAGAGAGATCACAAATAGGCAGAAAGGCAGGCAGAGAGAGAGAGGAAACAGGCTCCCTGTGGAGCAGAGAGCCCTATGTGGGGCTCAATCCCAGGACCCTGAGATCATGACCTGAGCCAAAGGCAGAGGCTTTAACACACTGAGCCACCCAGGCGCCCAGGAAAATAAACTCTTAAGAATACCAATTTTTTGAGGGGTGCCTGGTGGTTAGTCAATTAAGCATCGACTATTAATTTCAGCTCAGGTCATGATCTCAGGGTCATGAGATTGAGCCCACATTGGACTATATGCTGGGTGTGAATCCTGCTTAAGATTCTCTCCCTCCCTCTCCCTCTGTCCCTTCCCTGCCCCATGCACACATATGCATGTATGCTCACTCTCTCTCTCTCAAAAAAACAAAAACAAAAACAAAAACAACTTTTTGAAAAAGAATAATTAGATGAATTTGCATTTCCCGATCACGACATACCAGAAATCTGCTGCTGGAATAAATATGGTATTCTCATAGGAAAAGAACATTATATCTAGAACAAAATGAGAAAGTAGAAACAAAAAGTAGAAACAAGCAGTGTGTTTAAAAATATAATACATGAAATAAATGGTCTTTACTAATGGGACAAGATAAATTGGTCTTCAAACTTACAACTTTACAAAGGCCAATTTCAGATAAAAACTTAAATAGAAAAAGAAAGACAACAAAAATCTCAGAAGAAAGATTCAACTCTTTTTCTTTTTTTTTAGGAAGTCACATAATAATTTAGCAATAAGAAAACGTTTTTCTAGAAACTCAGAAGCTACTACAAGGGAAAAAAAAGATAAGCTTGTTTGTCAAAATTAAACCACTTAAAATTGTTTATGGCAGAAGATACCTTAAACAAGTTGCCAATTATATATATTTTCAGTTCAGAGAACAGACAGTGGCTTAGTATCTATTACATAGAAATTGATGAGAGACAATCACCCAGTTAAAAAATGGAAATCAAGGATATGGAGAAACAATTCCAAGAAGAGCAAATCCAAGTGACTAACAGATTTTTTTTAACGATTCTCAAAACTCTAATAGTATAGGAAAGGCAATTTATATTAACTGAGATAACTCTTCAAAATGATAAAACTTGTAAAATTTAAAAACAGCAATAATACCTTTTACTCTTGGGGATATGGGCAAATCAATACTCAGTTACTGGTTACAGTTTAATTGAGGGGCAATCTGGTAACATCTATTAAAATAATACATATCTATCCTTCCGCCCAGCAATAATCCCATGCCTGGGAATCTAATGCATAGAAATAAAAGCATCAGTATATAAGCCTTTATATTCAAGAATTGCAGCCTTGGACAACTGTGGGAACAGAGTGAATACATACCTGTCGATAAGAGAGGTTGAATGAAGCATAGTAATTCTCACCTTAGCATATAATACAACCATTAGCAAGGATAAATTAGGGCTCTAACTGTTGACATCTTTGAGAAAATGGCGATGCAAAAACCTGTACAAAGTATGACCTTGTTTCTGCAAACAATAGGATTAAAACCCTCTCTGAGCTTGTATATTGTTGTACGAGTGAGGAGAATATATATCAGGTTGTTAGCATAGACATTCTGGAGAGTTGCTGTAGGTAGAGTTGGAAGGGGGATCGAGGGCTGGCAGAAAGAAAGAAAAGGAAAAAAATAGCACACCCCCCCCAAAAAAATAAGCCAAAGGGTGGGGATGGTGCGTTTTGGCCCTTTGCCCTTGGCCTGAACCCAAGGGAAGTCCAGTGAGTTTTGCCATATCTCGATATAAAGACCCAGCATGGAGGCTTTTCCTCTAATATTTAGCAAGTGGAAACTGGGAGACATAAGCTTATCAGTTTTTGCTTACTATGACTCCAAGCTGGTCAGTATATTCCTATTGGAGCTTCTTTAGCAATAAAGCAGTAATGGAAATTCTCACCTTGTCCCCCCTTCATATGGGTGATGAAAGGCAGTATTTGCCCCACCACAAACCCTTTCTTGGTCAACCACACTCCCCACAATGCCTGCTGTCCCCAAGGACCACTTGACTCAGGTAGCTTCTCCCCTGGCAGCTGAGCCACGCCAGTTGGAATCAGGGTGAAAGCAGGAGTGAGAAGACACCAGGACAGTCGTCGGTCGGTTATTTGGTGATTGCAAACTTTTGCACTGGGAGGTCATACTAAGCTGGGCTT
This sequence comes from Ailurus styani, assembly GCA_002007465.1. Classification (NCBI taxonomy): domain Eukaryota; kingdom Metazoa; phylum Chordata; class Mammalia; order Carnivora; family Ailuridae; genus Ailurus; species Ailurus styani. The sequence goes on from LNAC01000054.1 coordinate 1,300,398, forward strand.
GGGGCTGAGGAAGCAGGATTGCCAAGAGTGATGGCCCCTGACTCCATCCGATGGGCTCTGGAAGAGCAAGGGCCCTGTGCCTCTGCTGGCTCCTTCCTCAAAGAATATCAGTGGAGAGCAGATCCCTCCTGGTGCAGACCACAGCAACAGCCTGTGTCCCATGTTTCCCTGGAATGCGACATTCATGGATATGGGCCGCTAGGTTCCCATCTCAGCTTTGTGGCTTATGAGCTCTGTACCCCGGGCGCTGTTGCATTCCACTTTCTCATCTGTTAGGTGGTGATGGTGACACACCCCTTAGCAGGCTCTGCTGAGGGGAGGGGTCTCGGGTACTCAGGACAGGGTCTGGCACTTGGCAAATGCTCCGTGAACATTGTAGTTACCGGAAACCAAGTCAGTGCTCATTGGTTGACCAAACGAAGTGATGAATTGGTTTCCCTGACCCTGCACATTTGTTTTTCTCTCTCCTCTGCTCTCCGGTAACCTTCACAGGAACTAATGACTTTAAATCACTTTAGGTTACTAAAGGATATCATGATTGGCCACAGTCAAATTTGTGGGTCATTCTGCAATTGCATTTCTAGGTATTTACCCCAAAGACACAAATGTAGTGATCTGAAGGGGCACCTGCACCCCAAAGTTTATAGCAGTGATGTCCACGATAGCCAAACTATGGAAAGAGCCCAGATGTCCATCAACAGATGAATGGATAAAGAAGATGTGGTGTATATATATATATACACACACACACACACACAATAGAATGTTATTCAGCCATCAAAAAAAAATGAAATCTCGCCATTTCCAGTGACATGGGTGGAACTAGAGGCATTATGCTAAGCAAAATAAGTCAATCAGAGAAAGACAATTACCATACGGTTTTACTCATATGTGGAATTTAAGAAACAAAAACAGAGGAGCATAGGGGAAGGGAAGGAAAAATAAAATAAAACAAGACAAAATCAGAGAGGGAAACAAACCGTAAGAGACTCTTAAGCAAACGGAGAGTTGCTGGAGGGGGGGTGGCTGGGGGGATGGGGTAACTGGGGGATGGGCATTCAGGAGGGCACGGGATGGAACGAGCACTGGGTGTTCTGTGCAACTGATGAATCACTAACCTTTTCCTCTGAAACTGGTAAACACTATATGTTAATTAATTGAATTTAAATAAAATAAAATTTTAAAAAATGTGTGGGTCACGTCACCATCTTGAAACTGCTGATAAATGTTTTCAAATGAGCACATCTACCCATGTTACATTGAGTGGACGTACAGGCCCCAGAACAAATTAATAATGGTGGTTGTTCTTCAAAAATTCAAATACCAACTTTAATTAAGAGGTGACTTAAACTCTGTGTGAAGGAGTTTATGCGACCACCACGGTTAGCTCTACATCCAACTCGTGTAAAACCAGAGAAATTTATTTCTACTACTTTGAAGGGAAGAGAATCTCCATGTGTCTATTCACCAAAAAATGCAGTGACTTTTTTTTTTAATGGAAACTTCCAGGAGAACCTTCCACAAGCCCAAAGTTTATGACCTTTGCAGAGTGGCAACATTTCCCTTTCATCTCTCCTCTCTGATTTCCCACCTCTTCTTCATTTTCCCGCCATTACAGAGTAGCAAGGTCAGACGGGGGTCAACGGCCATCATGAGAGAAGAGAGCAAAACACTCCTCATCTCTTGCTAACAGGAAGACACAGGCAAACACATTATGGTTTCTGGTGGGGTTGATGTGTGGGGCACACACCCACACACTGCTGTGTGGACTTGTTCCCACGAAATGAGTCTTTCATGGTGGGAAAGGAATATTAATTTATTTGATTGGATGCCTGTCAGCATTGTTCTAGAGGGAAAATGCCAGAACCGCACCAGCAGACAGAGTCATGACAAAGCATCAGCTGAAAGGTTCCCTTGGTTTACTTTAGCCTTTCTTCACCACAACTTCTGGCTGCTCTTGCGCCTGCGTCCACCAACTGAATTCATTCCATCGTTCATTCCGCAGGTATCCGGTATCTTCCGTGTGTTGAGGATACACAAAGAACCTAGGATCTCACCCTCAGGAGCTCCCACTTGGAGGGCAGAAGAGGAAAACACAAAGGACCAGTGCCCAGTGCCCTGGTAGAGAGCAGCTCTGGGCAGTTTGGTGGATGGGCAGACCACTGGCTTCACTCAGGACAGAGGAGGCTCCCTCATTGGGTCTGGAAGGATGAGTAGGCCAGGAAAAGAACCAGCAGGTAGGTACAAATGTTCAGAAGAAGGGAAGGCAGCAGGCTCAGACTCCTCCAGCAGCAGGGGTGGGCCAGCAGCCCGTAGACACAGGGAAGGACCAACCTTGTTTGTTGGGCTGTGGATCTTGCCCAGTGAACTGTGAATGCGAGCTCACAGATGGCATTTCCTTCCTTTGTGGGAGGCCCAGTGCCCCACAATGGTCTTGACCCAGGTGGGGCTACTCCGTGAATAGAGAGTGGTTCAAACAGAGGCCATCACCCAGCTAGCCCCGCCGTGGGCTTCATCTTGTCCTGGCCCAGCAGAGCCTGAGACTTGGGATTCTGATCTGAGAGCTTCGTGGGTCCCTCAAAACCCCAAGATTCTTCCTCTCTCTGTACCCATTTACAGAAACAACAGTGAAAAATACTGACTCTGGAACACTAACACCATCCATCCCCAAACCTGGGATTTTTTTTTTCTCCTCCTTTTTGGTCTATCAATTAATGTCGAAGAAAGACATACGGGTAGAAGATCATACCCTTTGAAAAAAAATTAATTCTTTGATCAAAGAAGAATGTTTGGTAAACTTGCCCAGAGTTAAACTAATTGGTTTGGGAGCTGATAGAATCTTCCTGAGGTGCTCTGTTGCTAAATTAGTATTGGTCAAGATGTTTGAAGTTCAGAGGAGAGCGGATTCTCAGAGGAGAAGCCATTTGAATAATTGGCATCACGCGATGTTCGCAAGCATCCCAGCATCCAACCCTCCTGGAGAGATGAAAGAGACACTTCCTCTCAGACTGACCTGGCTCTCCTGCGGATGGGGATGCTCTGGAAGCTTTGAAGAGCGAGTGGCTTCTGGAACATTCACGAGCAAAACGAGAAATGGAGGGAGGGCCCCCTACAGGGTCCGGACCACAGCGAGTTTCTCATCCTTAGCGGCGCTGTTGACTTTAGGGCCCAGTCACTCTTCATTGGGGGGGCTGCTAGGGCATTTGTGACACAGGTGACAGCATCCCTGGCCTCCCCCCACCCCCAAGACGGCAGGGGCACCCCCCGTTGTGACAACCAGGTGTCTCCAGACATTGCTGAATGTCCCCCAGGCGGCCCAAATCACCCCCAGTTGAGAACTCCTGGGCTAGACTTGTAGCATCTATTCTTGAATTCTCGGCTCTAAGCAAAATTTGGTACCTGTAGCCTCAACTCGGAGACTTCCTTCCCTCCTCCTCCTCCTGGTAGCCGTCCTCCTCCCAGCCTGTAGTGTTAAGACAGAGATTGAGGGCGCCTGGGTGGCTCCATGGGTTAAAGCCTCTGCCTTCAGCTCAGGTCATGATCTCAGGGTCCTGGGATCGAGCCCCACATCAGGCTCCTGGCTCAGCGGAGAGCCTGCTTCTCCCTCTCCCTCTGCTCTTCCCCTGCTTGCTACTAAGTCCTCTCTCTGTTGGCTTAACTCATTCACAGGCGGTCTTACACAGTTAGGAAGAGCCAGGAGGCTATGCTCTCCGGGACAGGCACTCCGGGCTCAGGGCAGGAGCACCGGCCTTGGGCTCAGTCGGGCTACCCTCGGTGTCTGGCCGCACCATGGCCTGGCCGGGACCAGGCCTGGAACACTAGCACCCTGACACTCCTCCCACCTCTGCTGAGCAAGAGGAGTCAAGAACCCCTACTTCACAGGGTCTCGGCGAGGAGGAAGCGGGGAGACAGGTGGAAAAGTTTCCGGCACAGAACAGGTGCTCGGACGTGGTAAATGATCCCATCTGGTTCAGTCAGAGTGAGTCCAAGCCGCGGTGACGGAGGACAGAGCATGACAGCAGTGCGGTTGGGGGAGAGGTGACAAGGCAGCTCTCTGCTGAAAGGTGCTGGAGCGGTTTCACTCCGACGGGGCTTCTGTGCCGAGTTCCCCCGGGCACGAGCTCGGTGGAAGCCTGCTACCTGAGCACCCTCAGGTTCTAGAACCATGAGACGTCAGTGCCGAGGGGACCGTCATGATCATCTCCTTCAGGGGTTCCAGGCTGTGGCTTTCTTTAAGTCAGAAACTTCCAATTCTTCTGAACTAAGCCATTGGCTCCACCGAGACCATAAAAGTCACCAAGGCAATGCCGAAGAGCTGGGGGCAGGTGGGGAGCACGGCAGGGGGCGGGGGTCATATCCTCTGGTGTCTCCCCAGGGGACCTTCAGGGTCAGAGACACGCAAGCCCAGAAGCATTTACTTCAGGGCACCTGGGCGGCTCAGTGGGTTAAGCCTCTACCTTCAGCTCAGGTCATGATCTCAGGGTCCTGGGATCGAGGCCCGCATCGGGCTCCCTGCTCAGCGGGAAGCCTGCTTCCTCCTCTCTCTCTGCCGGCCTCTCTGCCTGCTTGTGATCTCTCTCTCTCTGTCAAATAAATAAATAAAGTCTTTAAAAAAACTTCAAAAAATATACATTAAAAAAAACTTTTAAATCAATCAATCATCATTCATTCTTACATTCATTTTTTGTGAAAAATAAGTGAATATATCTCGAGTCTATATATTGAATGTGCTTCTGTACCATATTGTGTATATATACATATTATATCACCTAATATACATACAACACTTATTTTTTATGCATATAATTCTTAAATTGGCATACCGTGTATGCACCAGGCTTCTATTTCTCACTCCATCTTGAAGATCTCTTCCTTAGCAGAACGTGGAAGTTTTTTCATCCCTAAAATCAGTACCTCCACCCCTTTCGCTCTGACAGGTCAGGACACCGAGGCACCGAGGCTCCTGTCTGTCCGCTGAGCCCGGAGAGCGCAGGTCCGGCCCAGGACCCCCCCTCCCCCCGCTAACCACAGACAGACCGAGTGTCCCAGGGCCCCCAAGGTGAAAGGTCTTCCCACGGCGACAGGCTGGGTCACATGCGTGCCACCCTCCGCCGTACCGCGGGCAGAGGGCCGGAGCCCCCAGGGACCCCCTCCAGACCTCCTCCAGACCACAGGCCCCGGCAGGGGGGCTAGAAAAGGCTCAGGCTACCCTCAGCCCCCCGGCTCTCCCCCTGCGCAGACAAGCGGCCTGAGGTACCGCACAGTGGTGGCCCTGCGCCTGCCTCCCCTGCTGCGGGGCTCGGCTGAGTCCCTGAGAGCACTCACTCCGGTGCCCTCGTCTGTCCAACAGGGATGCCCCCCGCTCCCACTGCAGGACGCGGCGAGGTGGCCCAGAACAGGGGTGAGGCTTTCCCGCGCACCCCGGCTGGCCTGCTGTGAACACGGCCTGACATCTGCCACGGCCTTCTGAGACAGCCACCCGACGACAGCCGTCCGAAGGGGGAGCTCCGGCCAGTGGAAGGCCGGTGTGGGGGGCAGGGGGCAGCGCCTGCTGGTCAGGAGCAAGGGGGCCTCCCCATCGGGAACAGGGTCCAGCGTGAGGGCCCGCCTGGATTCAACGCAGGGAATGAACAGAGAGCCTTCAGCAGAGGAGGTGAGAGAAAGGTGACAAGGTCCTGTCAAGGCCATTTCTCCAAAAGGAGCCCCAGAAACACCAGACCCCGAAGCCCGGCCTCCAGCCCCCTCTCTCTGTTTGTATTTTTAAGATTTTTTTTTTTTTTTATTTACTTGACACAGAGACAGAGAGATCACAAGAAGGCAGAGAGGCAGGCAGAGAGACAGGGAGAGGAGGAAGCAGGCTCCCTGCTGAGCAGAGAGCCCGATGCAGGCCTCGATCCCAGGACCCTGAGATCATGACCTGAGCCAAAGGCTGAGGCTTTAACCCACTGAGCCACCCAGGTGCCCCCACCCCCCTGTTGACAGACAATTCCCCACCGGCCCTCACCACCCCCAGGCGGCCTTCCAGCCATAGCGTCTGTTCTCACGACCACTCAGGCCTCTCCACAGCCCTGTGGGGCAGGCCCGGGAGCTGCTCTTGTCCCAGCTTTGCAGTCGGGAAACCAAGGCCCGGGGGGTCCCCCACATGACAGAATCTGTGAGACAGGCAATGAGGGCACCCTGACCGTCCCCATCCAGGAAGAGTGTGTCCTCAACTTTGGAACCGAAGGAAAGTCCCCAGGCCTCTCGGAGCCCCAGCTTCCTTATCTGTAACGTAGACTCTCTCAAAAGTCCCCTCACTGCTTAGTTAGTTAACTCCTGAAATTCCAAGAACCGGGGAAGAGGCTTTCCTTCCTCTGGCCCCTCTGTGCCAGCCCTGCCTTGGGGGTCTGAGCCGGCGGAGCCTGGGTCGAGTCTGGGTGCCCATATTTGGTGGGATCGCAGCCCCATTGGGCTGATCTCCCGGTGTCGGACCCTCCCTGGCTCTTAGTCACCTGCCCAGGAATGCGGGCCCCTGTGGGAGATGACAGGGCGTCTCTGATCTCCTGCCTGCCAGGTGCTCTCCAAGCCCATGCTTCCTGCTCGGATCCTTGCCGGAAGACGGCTGCGTGCGCTCGGGAGACCGAGAGCGGGATCTCATGTCTGCCCCATGACGTCTCAGATTTTATCTTGCTCTCTCTCTTTTTTTTTTTTTTTCCGAAGAAAGAAATTTTTTCTCGAAGGTAAAATTAAGATGCTAAGACTTCACCTCATAGATTCCTTGGAGGGAACTAATGAAGCAAGACTTTTTTTTTAATTTTTATTTTTTTTAATATTTTATTTATTTATTTGACAGAGAGAGAGAGAGATCACAAGTAGGCTGAGAGGCAGGCAGAGAGAGAAGGAAGCAGGCTCCTTGCCGAGCAGGGAGCCCTATGTGGGCCTCGATCCCAGGACCCTGAGATCATGACCTGAGCCAAAGGCAGAGGCTTTAACCACTGAGCCACCCAGGAGCCCCAGCAAGATTTTTTAAAAGCACCTTTAGCAAGGAGCTGGCCCAGACCGGGCACGGCAGGGCCTCGCAGGACCAGGCACCCCCAAGGGGACACTTCCCCAAACGCTGACCCGCTGAGAGGTCACGGCACGCTGTGGGAAGGGGGTCCCTATTTTCCAGATAAGGAAACCCCCAGAGAAATGAAAATACTAGCGAAGTCACAGAAAATGAGTGGTTAAGCTGAGATTTGAAGAAAGGGAAGTGATCGGCCCTTCCCCATTTGGCGCGCAGAGGAAGCGGCTTGGGTGGGCCGTGCCCCTGATTCCTGCTCTCGGCATTGTCTCTACGTGCCCCCCACCTTGTCCCTTCTCGGACAGCTCCCCCCCCATCCAGCAGAGACCTCTCCCCAGACATCCAGGATCCTGGAATGAGCAAAACGGATACACCCTTTTCTTTTCTATGGATGCCCATTCATTTTATAATTTTCAAGTCTCAATGTATTATTTTTTTAATTTGCCAGAGAAGCGATGAAATTATATGACTCTTCTGCCTACCTTGCATTCTCTCATTTCTCGGGGCATCTAATCTACAAAAGAATAATACTTTCTTTCTCAGGATCGGTTGCTTTATAAGCATGACTAATATAACCAGGGCTTAGCTTTCACCCCCAAATCTCACAGCGAATGGGGGCTGCGCTAGAATCGATCCAGGTCTCCTCAGAGCCCAAGCCCCTGGCCATACCACTCTTGCCCCACGAGAGACCCCGCCCCAGGGTCCGGGTGCGCCCACCTGCTCCAGGCCTCCCCAGCCCAGGGCTTAATTGCACACGTGGTAAGTCTTCAAGTGGAGATGAAAGCAGCAGCAATATAGAACTTTTCCACACACAGGCCTCTCATCTGAAAGCCCCATCTATTTATCATCTATTAATGTGTTTAAAAGAAGGTAATTGACTCTCCCAACACAGCTCAGAGGCAGGAGGAGACGGTCTTTCCTTTTTTTTCTCGGGAAGAAAGAAGCCTAGAGCTGCGGGCTGGGCAGCTTTCTCTGGGGCTGGGCGTTTGAACACGAGCTAGAAAGCAGAATGGCGACAGCTCTGCTTTCCTATCAGAGAACTTGACCCCCGCCTGTCTCTGCTTCCCTCTGTGGTCGTGTCTCGGATCTGCTTAACGACCACCTGCCAAGGGGAAGCTGCGTGTCATGAAGCCGTCCTCCCAGCTCACACATCGAGAGCAGTGACCGAAGCCAGGAGGGGATTCTAGACTTTGTCCTGGTCATCTCGTGGGGTTGTCATGCGATTCCAGGAGATAACTCGCAGAGAATCCCTAACCCAAGGCCCCGCACACGTTCTAGACACTTACTGCTCCGATTTGCTGGCCTCTGGCTAAGATCTGTAATTACCATGCTGCATTGATTATTGGCAGGGAGCAAACACGGTATAATTTTTAAAAATTATATAAATTATCTTCTAGACTTTTTTTAAACTTTCTATGACTATATCTGCCTTTGTTTCTGCTTGTATGGAAATTAAAATTTTGCCTTTTCCTGCAAAATTATCTTTTATAGCCTACTAGATTATGATAATAATACTTTGTACTTTTGTCGGGCCTTTTATCCGGGAATCTCAAAGCACTTCATAAACTTTAATTAATTCTTGCAGCAAGCCCCGTGAGGTAGGTAAGCATTATTAACCCCATTTTACAGATAAGGAGAGCGAGACATTGAGAAGTTAAGTAATTTGCCGAAGGCCCCAAAGCATTTAGTAGCTAAGTCTGAACAAGACCGCAAACGCCTGTCTCAGGCCTTACTTGGCCCACTGGGGCTGCCCCGCTGGTCTCCCCGGGGGCCCCCGGGCATGATTGATGGGGAGGCCTCAATTGATTGCAGCGCCCATGTTAAATACATGTTGTTGGGCTTACAGGCGTTACGGGGAATTAATGAGGCTGACTCACGTTTCGCCCCCGGGTACTGGCCTATCTTCATGTGAGCTGGCCAAAGCCTGCAAACCCACTTCTCAGATCAGAACGTTCCTCTGCTACAAAGCTCTCTCAGCCACTAGATTCCCATTTCCCTCCTATCTGGGCTCAAGCAAGCATCTGCTGGCGACCACGCATGGGCATAGAGGCTGCTTTACCTGTGTCACCTCCTCTAAATTAATTCTCGTGGCCATCCTTGGAGTGGTGTTGTGATCCCTCCCTTGCAGGTGAGGACACTGGAGCCTCTGAAAGTGGAGTGCTACGTCCAAGGTCACACAGTAGGACCAGAACGCCAACCAGGTTCTGCCTCCAAGATGGGTGATCTTGTCATTCGACTAGTTGACAACAGGCAGCCGGCTGTGTCACAGGGAAGGTTGTGGCTATTCCAAGGGGTGATGGCAGGAGAGTAAAGGGTTTCTATTGTCATTGGAATCCAGGTCAAGTTCATAGCTTCTCTTCTTGGATGCATGAATTAACAGGGAGCTCTCCTAGGAAGGTCTTGCCCTAGGTGGGATTTCAGGAAGGGACATGGTTCCTCCAGAGACCCTTTGCAAAGAGTGCCAACAGAAGGCATTCACAGCCTGTCCACACCACTCCATCCTTCCTTACTCAGCGGCCTCTCACCACGGGCAGCAAAACTCCTTCCCTGGGGCTTGAGACACTGGGATGGCTCAGGATACTTCACTTTCCTCCAACATTACTGTTGGAGTTGGACAAGCCTGGATTTGAATTCCAGGTCTGTACTCACTTGCGGTTAATCTTGGGCAAGTCCCAACCTCTGCACACCCCAGTCTCCTCATCAGTAGAGGGACTGGTTGCCGGGATTAAATGAGCTAATGAACACAAAAGCCCACGGCCCAGGGTCTGCATTCAGTAGGTGCTCATTAATGTCCCCTCTCCCCTCGCTTCTTGCCTGGGCATTGCCTACATGCTACCAATGTGGAGTAGAATGACTCACACCAGTGCTCGCCCGTTCTTTTCCTTGTCGGCTTTGCAAACAGCCTGGCTCAGACTCGTGAGACCCCTCCCTCAGGTCATTGCCACACCCGCCAGCGGTCACCAGAGCCCTCCCCGCAGTCCCCTGTGACCACTGGGCATTGGCTGGCGGTCACCCAGCCCAGCCCCTCACCCCGGTGGGTGCTGCTTTTGCCTCTTTCCGATCCTGAGCCTCAGACCCTCCTCCCTGAGGTGGAGTATTGGACTCAATGAGCTTAATGGCCCAGGGCCATGAAGGTGTGTCCTGATGTCCCCGGATCCCTTCTGCCCCACGTCTGAGCCACAAGCGGAATCTTGGGAAACCAGGAGCGCCCCCCCAGGGCCCCTCTGCGAGGGGCAGGCACTGGGGTTCAGTCCCACGGCCTGAACACTCACGATTCTCGCAGGGGTGGCAAATCTGAAAAAAATCTAACACCGTTTCCTACTGGATGATCTCTTTAAAAAATAAGAGAAATGTCACCAAAAAAAATGTCCAAAAAAATGTCACACAAAATTTGAGGTTTAAACAAGTTCTAAAATAACAGCCCTACCTGTCTCTCTCTTCTTTACCTGTGGGCTCCTCTGTGTTCTTTTCGGCTTCACTGTTGAATCTTTTTTTTTAATAAATAAATAAAATGTATTTCTTATAGGTAGCATATTTCTTATAGAAAGCTATTTGAATCTTAACTTACAGCAAGAACCTCTTCCCCTGACACTCAAGGTCTTGGTCAGCTTGATACTAAAAGTTCCTCCTGGGCTTGCCCTTTCTCTGTCCCAGCCACAAGCAGGCTGGGTGGCCTGGCGGGCCCTCCACCACACGGAGCAAAACCAACATGCACCTAGAACCTTCGGCCGGGTCCCCACGGAGGCTGGCAGGAGCAAGGCAGTTCCCTTGTCTTCGGCAGGGTTGGTGCCTTGCTGGGCTGTGGCGAGAGTTAAAGACGACTGAGCCTGTGGAAGCATTTTTGTGAACCGGAAGCACTAGGTAAATGTTGAATAACCAAATAAACAAGAAGAGGGCAGCCAGACGGCTTTGGGGTGCGGGTGCTCACGGAGTCTCGTTGTTTGCTTGATGACAAAAGTTAATCGAGCAAAGGCTTGGACCCAAATGGTGCCATCTAAACAAGGTGAACTCAAAAAGAAGATTTATTAAATAAATAAATAAACAAACAAACAAACAAATAAATAAATGTAACACATGGTTCTCGTCATTTTTCAAAATCCAGAAATATAAAAAGTAAAGAGAAAATCCCCCTCTCCTTCTGCACGGGTGTACCCGTAACGGCATATAGAGATGGTATCCCAGCGGAAGTCATTTTCTTCCTAGAGACCCCGGACAATTCCTTTTTTTTTTTTCTTTAAAGATTATTTATTTGACAGAGAGAGAGAGAGCGCGCACAAGTAGGCAGAGCAGCAGACAGAGGGAGAGGGAGAAGCAGGCTCCCCGCTAAGCAGGGAGCCCAATGCGGGGCTCAATCCCAGGATCCTGGGATCACGACCTGAGCTGAAGGCAGACACCCAGGTGCCCTGAGCCCAGACAATTCTTAAATGTTTCAATGTGTGGACCTAGAGCGGAGGCCCGTTACCCGTCCTTTGGGTGGGTTCCCAGGGGGTGGGAAGGCTCTGAACTGTGGAAGGGAGCACGGGACATCACACATCCTATTTGCACAGGTCCCTGCTCTAGATCTTTGCTTCTCCAACATCCGTGTGCCGGCAGCTCTCCCAGGTCTTGTTAAAACACAGGTTCTGGGTCACTAGGTCGGGGCAGAGGCCCGAGACTCTGCATTTCTACCCAGTCCCCAGGTCAGGCCTCCCTCTAGAGGGCAGGTCTGGCTGGGGACAGGGGTCCTTGTCCCTGGCAGCACGTCAGGATCGCCTCCGGGCTCTGCAGGTCACGCTTGGGCACCACTCCCCTCCAAGTTCCTGCTTTACCTGTCGAGGCAGGGGTCTGGGCACTGGCACATTTTGAAAGCTCCCCAGATCAACCCAATGTTCCACTGAAGACATTTCATTTAAGGCCGGCAGACTTACTAAGCAAACACAATTTTTATAGTCTCTTCTTGATTAAAATAAAACATGTGTTGTTAACGACAATATATTATTGTTTCGATACTGATTCACCAATCGTAACAACCATACCACATTTAATGCAAGATGTTAATAATAGGGAGAACGTGGGTGGGCAGGGGGCAGGAATATGAGAACTCTGTATTTTATGCTCGTGTTTTCTGTAAACCTAAAACCGTTCTGAAAAATAAAGCCTATTAATTTGTTAAAAAAAATTAACAACTGGTGTTACGCAGACACCGACCAATCAGATGGAAGCAGACAGGCCCACAGCTCTTCTTCTGGGGGGAATGGGGGAGGGAGGGTGGGGGAGGGAGGGTCTTAAGGGAGGGGCTGAGCGGTCAGAAGGCTCAGGACTGCAGAATTACTTCAACATGTAAACAACTGGCGTGGTCTCGGTACCCAAATATCAACTCTTATTAATGCTAATATTGCCAGTTGTTGTATAGGAATTAAAGGCAGAAATGAAGGATGCCAAGAAATGACAAGCTTATAAAATAGATACTGTTATCCTCATTTTATACACGAGGGAGCAGAGGCGCACAGAATTCGTGATGCACCCAAGGTCGCACGACTATTCAATGGCAAGCCTACGAGCCAAACCCAACCAAGCTTGTCTGCCTCAAAACCTTAGCTCTTCTCCGGCTAAGCTTGCTGGTGTTTACCGAGCCTAATCTAAGCTGACCGGTTTACTTCTCTGTGAGGATGGGTCATGAAACTGGCGTCTGCAAAGTGCCAAAAAGTACAGGTCTGCTCGTACCCAGGAGGCTAGAGCTCCTGCCGGTTCGGCCACTCACTTCACTGAGCGAACTTCTCCCTCCTTCTGCTTCACTTTAGACCTGGAGGAAGCTAGCGCTGCAAAGACCTTAGGGCTCTTTGGTCAGTGGTCCCTCCCTCCCATTTTATAGACCGGAAAAGTGAGGTTCGGAACAGGAGGCAACCTGGCTAAGCTCTTGGCAGGGTGCAGGTCAGAGCACTATAATTCTCCCAAACGCACAGGTGCAATTAAGCCATAAGGAGCCATCTCCCCCCGCAGTGAGCCACAAGGCCTCTCTGTGAGCTGCGTGCAGTGATGTAAGTGGGAGTTGTCCATGTGTGACTTCACAAATGTGGGACAGGGATGCCTACACTTCCTCTGTGCTTCAAATCTGCAACTCAGCATCCTTCCGGATCCTTCATCCGGCCAGCGTGCGCTTCACGAAAGTAATGGTTAGGAGAGAGTCCATTTAGTGTAATAAGGGGTTTGATTTTATAAGCAGGAAGAACTGCCTTTGTCCAGCAGCATGAAAAAGTGGATTTAAAAAGGTAAAATTATGTCATGGGGTGGCTTTCAGATTCTGGCAATGTCTCACACCTCAGTAGCGAGTTACAGGGGTGCTTTCCTCCAAAGGGAGGTCAGAGCTGTGGATGCCCAGCCTGTGGTTCAGGGAGCCGTTCCCACTTGCTTCTAAAGTGCTGACTCAACAGGCTTTCCAAGGAATATCCTGTCCTCGGCCGGAGTCCTGTCCTGAGAACACAGTTCCTGGAGGGCCAGGCTGAAAGGGGATCATGGGCTCAATAAGTTCAGAGGGTCTTCAAAATGCAAATGCTGTTGGGTAGGTTGCAATTTGTACATCTGAAATCAACATTTACAGCTTTTGCCTCGAGCTTCAGGGTCCGACATGGTAACCACCAGCTAGGCATGGCTATTTAAAAGTTTAAACTTTTTTTTTTAAAGTTTAAACTTTTAATCAAAATGAAATACAATTATAAATTTGATTTCCCAGTCACCCCGGCCTCATTTCAAGGGCCCCATGTGGCTCGCGGCTGCCATATTGGACAGCAGAAACACCCAACACTTCCATCATCGGATAATCGACTGGTGCGGGCGTAGAAAGTGAGCACCGTTGGCAGGAGGGGGTGCAAAGAGTGTATCATATAGATCCAGGGAACCGATCAGAAAGGCTCAAACCACAGGCGCAAGTGAGAGAGTCGTTAAGTCCAGATGGGGTCAGAAAATCTAGAGTTGGAGACAGTGACGCCATCTTACGAGGAGAAATTCTCCAGCTGCATCAAGGGGCCACACTGGTTCTGCCCAGAAGACAGTTTCATAGATCTGTTCTTACTTTATCACATAGCACATTTCTCCAAATCATTACAAAACACTCATAAACACACTTGTAAAGACGGAGCACTCTTTTATCCCATGGCTAGAGCATAATCTGATCCCTCTTCCACTCGTGTTGGATATTTGAAGTGTTTCCAATTTTTGTTACTATAAATGACATTTTCGTGAATACCTTTGTGACTAAAACATCATCTTTTCAGCGTCTGTGGATAGATAGAGCCCTGCTAGTGGGTCTGGCAGATTTTTTTTTTTAAGATTTTATTTATTTATTTGACACGGAGAGAGAGATCAGATCATAAGTAGGCAGAGAAACAGGCAGAGGGAGGGGGGAAGCAGGCTCCCCGCCAAGCAGATAGCCCGATTCAGGGCTTGATCCCGGGACCCTGGGACCATGACCTGAGCCAAAGGCAGAGGCTTAACCCACTAAGCCACCCAGGTGCCCCCAGTTGGTCTGGTAGATTAAAGGGTATGACGTGTTTAAGGTTTCGCACACTTACTGCGAGATGGCGTTCAGTAACTGCAGTGCCGATTTACACTGTCCTTACTGTACGAGAGAGCCATTGTCACACCGCAGCCCAAATAGGCTCATTTGTGAAGGTACCAGGCAGCCCACGGCTCCTCCCCTCCTCCTGACTGAGTCTTGCTTTCACCCTCCATGTGCTGCTGTTGGTTGAAAGCCCAGTCACGGCTATCAACTCAGGCCACTTGAACTTGAAACCTCAGGCCACTGGCTCAGACTCATCTGAAAGGTCACTGGCAATGGACCTTCTGGAATCCCAGAGATGGGCATATGGCCTGGACACAAGGTTCAGGCAGGTGCGAGACAATGAAAGAGGCCGTGAGTGCCCATGAGGCCATGAGAAGATCTGGGAGCTGAGGCGAGGGTCACCTAGAGGGAGGGGACAATAAGACTTCTCAGCCAAACCAGGACACGTTGAGAGCTAAGAGAACACGATCACTCATTACACGGGGACAACAGCGTAACCAAGCGCAGACTGTCCCAGGCAAACCAGGATTTACACCCACCTTACAACGTCATCTGGGACCACGTGTCTACCCTAAAGTCAGCACCAAGAGTCTGTATGGAATGGGAGCCCAGACATCAGAAATGAGGACCTAATTCGGGACTGTGGGTGTTTGGTCTCTAAATGGGTGCAGCGAAGGGAAAACACGGTCTCGTCGTCCAGGGAACGTGCAATTACATGGGGTAATAGGACAGCACATACACCTCAACGCTAATAACTCACCTTGTCAAGGAAGCAGAGACCAGACAAGACCGAATATGGCCCAGAGCCCAAGAGAGGGTGGATGTAAACAGATCTGTAGGAACATAGTTATGGGGATTTCACTGATTTGAGATGAGGCAAATTTCAATCAGTAGAGATCTAAGGGGAAGGCATTCCAGGAGAGGGAACTGGCTGGAGTAGATTCGGAAGCAGATATGAGAGTTCTCAACTGTTCCTTGTTGAGCCGTTCCTAAATGTCAAGGCCAGCACCAGGCACTTTATACTCTATGGAATAATCCAGTAACCAACAACCATGCAAATTCCTACGTCCAGCAGTCCTATAAAGTAACAGTTAGATGCCCCCCTCACAGAGATGGGAAAAGACGTTCCCCCCAAGAGCCCAGGGCCAGTTGCAGTGAGAGCTAAAGTTTCTGCTCACTGGGAACTGTGGTTTCAAATAAGCCGAGCATCTGCCCCCAGGACAGGCAGTAGGGACCTGCCAAGTCTGTAAGTAATTTGAAAACAATAATAAAGCTGACCAGAAGCTGCCTTGCTTGTCATTGTCCCCTGGCCCATCAAGTCTATCCAATGGCTCAGATGAAATACTCCTCCTTGAAAAAGTTCCTTTGTTCTAAGCAATCACTGCAGTTATAATTGCATTTTAATAATATGTCTGTGAAACATTACGTTTCCATTGCTCCCCTGGTTCATAAACATCCTATTCTGCACCTCGGTTCATTCAGAAAACTCTCAGTTCTATAGTTGGCCCCTGATTCGCACAGACCTGGCTACATGTGTTTGCTCTGTTTCTCGTGGTTTGCAATCCTTTGGGAGGCTAACCAGCTGGTCCTTGCCCATCGCCCAGGACATTTCTGCTTTTGGCACTGAACATCCCTGCCTATGAGCCCAGCCCAGGAACAATTCATGTCTTCACCTCCCACAACAGATATGAAACAAATGACGTCGCAAGGTTGTGAATGCAAAGGAACAGAGCTTGGATTATTCTGTCCTTCCATATGTAGTTTCGGTATAGAAAATGTAAGCGGTCAGTGTGCTAAATGCAAGGTGTGATATTTGTATCACCAGATTCTAGTTCATAAACGAAATGTTTAATTTAATTTGAACGATACCTGTAGAATTGAGGTTTCTTCTTTTAAAACAATTTTTTGGTTATTTTAAACCTAAAGAACAAGTCAAGAAAGTGATCATTGCTGCAAATTTTTGCAGAAGTTACTAACAGAATGTCTACCCTATGTCTGTATCAAGGAGGAGGACATTAAAAAGTTTTCCTTTGCAGGTGTCAAATTCAGTAGATTGGTGCTGTGTGTAAATTATCTCATTTGATCTCCATGGCAACCCCAAGACGTGGCTTCTATTATTTTCCCCCATTTACAGATGAGAAGGCTGAGATTCACGGAAATGAACTGACTTACCAGGGAGAGTTGGGATTCAGATCCATACCCTCTGTTGCCAGAACTCACTCTCTGACTCCTAGCCTAGGCAATATTTAACCCCAAAGCTGGGCTCTTTCAGACAGAGCTACTCAGCAGCATATGCAGGCCCAGCTTAGAGTTTTTCTTTCTGTTTTGTTTGTTTGTTTGTTTGTTTTAAGATTTATTTATTTTAGAGACAGAAGGAGGGAGAGAGAGGGAGGTGGACGAAGGGGGCGAGAGCATGCGTGTCAGTGGGGGGAAGGGCAAGTGGAGAGGGAAAGAATCTTCAAGCACACTCCTTGCTGAGCCCGGAGCCTACACGGGGCTCGATCTCAGGACCCTGAGATCATGACTTGATCCGAAACCAAGAACCAGATGCTTAACGCACTGAGCCACCAGATGCCCTGCTCAGAATTTTTGGTAGAATATTAGAGCTGCTTCTTTCAGTTTGAAAGTCTATGTAACAAATTATTCCAAACTTTAGTGGGGTAAAGCCCCCATCTAGTACATGTGCAGATCTGGTGGGTCACGGACAGTGGGGCAGGGCTTGTCTCTGCTCCGTGAAGTCTGGGTCCTCAGTGGGGAAGATCTGGTGGCCAAGTGACTCCCTGGCTCGGGGCGGGATTGTATGTGTCAGGCTGGCGATCCCCGCGCTGGGAGCTCAGCTCAGCTGGGAGCAAACACCCGCCCGGCCCGGGACTCTGCACCTGCCCTGGGTTCCCTCAGCATCGTGGCCTCAGGGCAGACTCTTATCTTACAAGGTGACCCAGGGCTCCAAAGGCCGGCAAGGTGCAAGCCGCCTCGCCTTTGCCACATTCTGTAAATTTCAACAAACCGCAAGGAAGCCCACATTCCACTTCAGGTCTTGGAGCAGCCGCCTTTGTAAAATCCAATCTGTGTCACTTCTCTTTTTCCTCATCCGGCTGGTTCTGACTCTTCCAGGCTCGGCTCCCTTCTGGGCTCTTCCTGGGACTCCTGGCCTCCTTCAGACCCGGGTCCTTCTGGTGGTCCCAACCCAGATGACACGTTCGGGTGCGCCCTGGGAGAGGCAGCAGATAAGAGATTCCTAGTGCTGGTGGGTGAATAGAAATCAGTTTAAGTCAACCAGGGAGGTCCTACCCTCCTTCCTAGAGGTTGAGAAGGCAAGAGGATGTGGTCCTTTCCACTTCATGAGACAGAAAGAGGCGAGAGGTAGTTGGTGGGCAGAGACAGATAGAGGAAGAGATGCCCACTCCCTCTTTCCACGAGCCTTTGCTTTATAAACTGTGTCTGATGCCTAGAGCCAGGCCAGCCATCTGCAGTCATGAAGGGAGCTGGACCCCCACCCTGAACGTGGAAGTGAGAGAGACGAACAGGACCTGGGTCTTCGGTGCTGTTCATGAGTTTCCGAATGGATGAAACTGGAGCCTCCCTTCCTTGACTCTTCGTGGTTCATGAGAGGATTAGTTTTCCCTGTGGCTCAAGCCAATAGGAGCCATAATACTGTGCTTAGTGGAACTCTTCTTCGAAGTGCCCTCCGAGTTAGCAGGAAGAGGATTTTGACGAGCCTTTGGGAAGGGAGCTGTGCTTGTCATTAGCCTGCTTAATCTCATCCCCATCCCCCCACCCCCAGGGCCAGGCTGTTATTTGGGGGGATGGAGATGGGGGCTGAGCCCTGCAAATCACTTGCCAGCTCTCTTGCCAACAGGGTCCAATCGGGAGGTCCCAGTAAGAGAGTGGAGGACGGGAGAAGCTGGGTCCTTCTCCTCCTGTCTCTCTGCTTCCCGTCAGTGTCCCCAGCCCCGTCTGGCCGGTGCCTCTCTGTGGTTCCGGTTCCCCCTGGACAGCCCTCAGGTGGCCACAGCTCTGCTGGGGGCCCTTCTTCCCTCTTTACGCCCAGCCTAGGGGTGCTAGCAGCACCACCTATGGGTGTGAGCCTATGGATGGTCTGCAGCTGTTATCTCTGAAACCAGTTCCCACGTTAAATTCGCCCCACTGAACTGCGGGCCGGAGCCCTGAATGATACGGGGCACGGCGTGCCGAAGGGGGCTGTTTAACACCTGCGCGAGGCAGCTCACCCCTCCTCCCGCCCTCCGAGATTCCTGGGTTCTGTTGTCAGCAAGGATTTGGTTGGGCTGATGGGAAATGCAGATTGAGATCTGTCTGCACAACCAAGGAGTGGCCCGTGCGGATCAGAGGCTGTGCCCAGAGTGAGTCCCATCATACAGGCCTCAGTTCCGTCCCCAAGTGAAGCTGGGGACGTGGATGGGTACCTCTCTCTGTGCCCTTGACCCCAAGTGCCCTCTGACCCTCCGAAGTTCAGCCCAGCCCCGCAGGAGCCTTTCCAAGCCCAGGCTTCTCGGTTTCTAACACCCAGAGCCAGCTCACGCCCTTGTTCTGGGGCCCCGGTGCTGGTACCCCGTGTGGCCACCGTCCTGGTGACCGGACGTACACAGCACACGCCTGGGACCTGGTGTCCCCTCTGACTGCATGACCCTCGAGGGCAGGGACCTCCTTGGCCCATCTCCTCCTTGGCAGCTAGAGGCGGCCTGGCCTAGAATGAGGGCTCACGGGTTGAAAGGGGAAAACACGCATCCCCTTGAGACGCTCCTACAGGCTCTCCTGACGGGCCCAGACCCATGTCCCCTTATGCCCAGGGCCTCTGTGGCTCAGCCCAGCACGATGGTCTTGGCCCTTCAGTCTCGGGTCTGACTTGGCAGGGATGTGGAGCTCACGCCGACCCCAGGCGGAGCGCACGCTTTCCAGAAGGCCTACGTCGTGCCAGGCCCTCCGCATGCTGTTCCCCCCACAGGAGGAGGAACTCTTGCGGGCCCCGGGCCTCACACCACCGGGGGGGGGGGTCCCACAAGAAGTGGGGCGATGGCAAAACCCAGCCCAGGGGCTGTGACGTGTGGGGTCAGAGGCAGTCACCAGGAGCCCAGGAGAAGATCGAACAAAAGAGGCAGTGGGTCGGAAGGGCGGGCTCTTGGCTGGTGTGCGAGATGCCCCAGCCCCAGCCCAGAGTGGGAGTCCCAGGATCCTCCGTTGCTCAGCACACCAGCTGCATGTAGGAGATGCTCAGGATAAACACGGACTGGATGAATGAATGAATGACCGAAGGAAGAATAGTCAGCCTTTTTCACCCTCCAATTTTAGACAGCACATAGGGAGAAATTCCCGAGCTAATCAGCCGCCTAACCACAAGTCACAGATCGCCCGGGGCAGCCCCTCGCCCCCTGACAATGCTGAGCGACTTTCGTGTGCCAGGCACGGGGCTGGCAACTGGACGTGTGAAGGTAAGTAAACCGTGGTCCTGACTCCAAAGGGAGCAGGAAGAGACAAGTGCCAAGACCCAAGGTGCCCACCCTGCGTGTGGCACACTGGGACGGCACACGGGCAGGCTCTGCAGAACAAAGCGGTTTAGGGGGGCTGGCGCACAGCCCAGTGCAGGAGAGGAGACTGGGAAAGGGAGCGGGAAGACCTCAGAGGGTCCTGGGTGCCAGGCTAAGGCGTGCAGACCTTACCCTCTGGGGCCACGGCCACCAGGGAAGAGCTGTAGATAAATGAGCACAGCAGTCAGATCTGAAACCCTTTGTCCTGCGGCCTGCCCCATGTGGAGTTCGGGGGCGTCTGGGGCTCAGCACACACGTCCTGGGACTCTGTCCTCAGGCTGCTGGGAGGCCGGCTGTGGGAAACAAGGCATTGCTTCGATCAATTTGCCAGTCAAATGAACTCCTGCTCTTAATGTCTGGACAGAGGCCACCTTTTCTCTGCGATGTGCTGTGTGGCCGCGGACCTACCACAGGGCGCCCTTGGGCTCCAGGAGGTCCGGGCGGCGTTCCAGCAACTTCCTGGGGAGCCACACCAGGGCGGGGGCAAGGTGGGGCCGTGAGACACCACTTTATAAAACAGACGTCCTGGGACTTCCACATGGCTGTTCTTTGGCTTCTGACAGACACCTCTTGAAGTGCTCTCCTTCTGTGATGACACCCGTGTTGCTCAGAGCAAGGAGGGCCTCCCGGAAGCTCTCTGTGCCTGGGGCACATGATTTGGATATTGGCAAAGATGGCACACTTTCCATCTTGGGGCTGGATTGGATTTTTGGAAACACCTCAAGCGATCCGAGGGCAAGGCTAGTGAGTGGTGAGTGACTGAGCTTCAGAACACAAGGTCAAACATTCACAGGTGATTAGGGCGTCCCCCGACTGCTTCCCAGGTGTCCTGAGTCAGGGCACCCTTGCAGGACGGGCCCTAACCTCCCCCAGTCCTCATGGAACTGGAGGTCACGAGCCTCACTCCAGAGTGGACTCTTGTGTTTCTGGGAAGATATTTGGTGCAGTAGCAGATGACCTTGGACTTGTGGACAGAACACAAACCCATTTTCCAGGAGGCTCTCAATGTCTAATGTTCCAATAGCAACTGCATGGGTACATAAAGGTTCGCCGAGTGTTGTCTTTTATATTATTTAATTACTTCCAGTAAAGGTGACTCCTTAAATTTGTATTCGCTATGTACACCTTCATAAGCCCTTTCGTGTTAGTAAATTTAATGAAGAAAAAACACCCATGCCCTTCTTCAGACATATCCTCATTTTTTGGTTCAAAAAACATATGTGGTGGATTTATGTATGAGCCTCATTGTGAAAGATTCTTAGAACATCCGAGTGCAAGAGCTTGCCTGTGTATGGATGCTGATCCAGCCCTAGCGTTTAGACGAGGAGCTGGAGACCCAGTGAGGGGAAGGGAAGGCCCCGGCTCCAGAATGAGATCGGTGGTGAGGGTAGCTAAAAAATAAATGGTCCTAGAGTGTACGTGGGATGACTAAGGATACAGATCTTACCGGCATATCCAACACGATTTTTGATATATTTTTTTGCTGCCGTCACAGCTTCTGCTCCAAACACATAAACCTCACTTTCACATTAGTGTAACTTTTAGGCGGTGGCCACCACGTAGTTGACAAGGATCTGTTGCTTTTCTCCAAGGGAAGAAATAGTCTGGGAGACGACAGTCTACTGAAAATATGCAAAAAGACATTAAGGCTACTCGTATGAATAAGGCCGGGTTTAGTCATCACCGATTTATCTTCTCAAATCCAGGTTAGTAGCTGGGTTTAATGACTCAGGCCCTGCTAACTCTCAGACCCAAGGCCAAGGGCCTCTCCAAGAACTTGCCTGCAGCCAGGCAGGCCAGTGCTCACGGAAGCAGCGCTGCCTCCTTCCCTTGTTTCTGGTTCCCTATCTGGGTCAGATGGATCATCTGGGCAAGACGGGGCCTCCCCAGCGGAAAGTATGGTGTGGGGGCAGGAGTTTCCACGTTTGGTGTGGGCTGGCAGGAGCGGCAGCGTGTCCGGATGCCCCGGGAGTGAGTGGCATATACGTACAGCAGAGGGGCAGACCACCTGGCTTCCTCAATCGAGAACTTGCCTCTCGATCTCTAAATACCTCTAAATCTAAAATATACCTCTAAATCAAAAATATAATCACACAGCTAAGCTGAAGCAGGACCCTAGATCTGGCCCAAAATGTTCCCTTAGTGGCTGGAGACACGGAGGCTCAGAGAGTCAGGGAGGCGGCCAGGTCACACTCCCAGGGCGGCAAGCTGCTGGCGAGACGGGGGCTGACCGTCCTTCCCTCCCCGCCAGGCCGCTACCAGGACCCCAGTGTCCCCAGACATCCAGTCCCCGCTGCCTGGAGGGGGCTGCGGAGCGGGGACAATGCTCGTCTGGCAATGACTGGCTGGTTGACATGCCAAAGAGAGCTGAGCGTGTGGACACTCTTCCCCACTTGGCCGTGGCACTGGACCCGGGAGACTTCTGGAATGTGAGGAAAAGTCTGTCACTGGGACAAGATGTTTCTTCGCAGAGGGGGGACAAACGCCAGGGTGCTTCCCGTGATTCTAAAGCTGTCTCATTTAGTGTCTGGGCTGTCCTGTTCTCTGATGGCTTGTTAATCTCATCCGCCCGTAGGAATTAAGCCTGTCAGGGTGGAGATAACTCCACTCCTCCTTTCGTTAGTCCCACAGTGCCTGGTACCCACCCATCAGCTGCTCAAGGACTATGTAAAAATAAAGTTGAGTAAGGTGTGCCCCAGGCCTGAGGGGCAGTACTAGGGAAGTTTTTCAAAACCTCCCAGGGTTTTGCAGCTGTAAAGATCCTTGTGTCATCTAGTCAAACCTCCTCCAAGGCCCAGAGAAGGGAGGTAACTGACCCAAGATCACACAGCATGCCTGCACCAGGGACAGGGTAGAGCACTGAGCTCCTCCAAGGGCCCTCCGCACCAACCGCTACCTGCCTGAACTAGCTTCACACGTTCTTTAAAGTCCCCGCCGGGTACCCTCGGGTGGGTCACACCGCACATTCGAGGGTGGGATGCGACTGTTGCATTTTGTCTTCAAGGGAAAGAGTGGTAAAATGAAAGAGAAAAGAAGTGCCCGGGGGCGCCTCGGTGGCTCAGTGGGTTAGAGCCTCTGCCTTCGGCTCAGGTCATGATCTCAGGGTCCTGGAATCGAGGCCCGAGTCTGGCTGCCTGCTCGGTGGGGAGCCTGCCTGCCTCTCTGCCTACTTGTGATCTCTCTCTCTCTCTGTCATATAAATAAATAAAATCTTAAAAAAAAAAAAAAAAAAAGAAGGGCCCGGCGTTCCTTCTCCCTGGGGCCAGCGGCGGGAGGTGGCCCACACCCGAGGCAAGTCCGCCACTCTTAGGGATAACCGATTGCCCAAGGCCTCTGTCTCTATGGGCTGATCGCGCAGACGGTTCTTGTGCTGGGACTTCAGGGCTCTCTCCAGGCGAGGCAATCGCATCCGCCCTTAGAGACGTCTAGTCACGGCGAATGCCGTCCGCTATGGAAAGGAGCAGTGGAGGGACCCGGTGGCCTGTAGCCCCTCGACCTCCGTCCCCTTCCCCTAAGGCCCCTCCACAAGCCTCTGGCTTAACACCGCGTGTCTTCGCGTGCCCGCCGCTGCCATCCATCCACACGGAACACAGCTGATGCGTTTGATGCGTTTATCGGCACAGCGGCCCGGGAGCCACCGAAGCGATGCCTCCGACTTGCCAGGTGACCCTCAGCACGCACCTGGCCCCCGTCTGCGGCTGCGCCCGGTTCTCGGGGTGAAGCCCGAATCGCTCAGGGCCCCTTCCCCAGGGCACGAGGCGCCGGGCAGGAGGGGCCAGAGTCCACGCGGGGTCCACGTGGCCCGCTTGTGCCCGCGATCTCCTTCCTCTGCCCTGGGACGCGAGGCACTCGAAGCCAAGTGAAGAACAGCTCTGCCCAGCGCGGATGCTGAGATTCGGCATCGTCCTCCGTCGGGC
>LNAC01000054.1:1325253-1347230 GCA_002007465.1 Ailurus styani
CCCGGCCCGTCCTGCCCCCGATCGCCCCGGCCTGGGGCAGCCAGGGTGGAGGGGACTGCGTCTCGCCGCTTCCGAACCACGTCAGTGGGAACTCTGAGCCGGAAGCCGCTGGGAAGGCCCGTGGTTCTTTCAACCGCTATTCTTTTTTTAAAACCCGTGCGGCCAGCCCGGCAGCAGGTGCACGAGGAGGTGTGAGCGGGCCCGTGCAAGTCTCGGGCTCCCATCGCTCGGCTCACTTTTATTAGGATGAGGCAGACCGTTCTTTCTGCCTCGTCCTGGGATTTTGTTTCTCTTAGTTTTCGGTACAGAGGGAAGGACCCGATGCAGAAATTCTCCGGAGTTGCTGGAGCTAAAATCTGAGATAGCCTTGTAGCTGTGGCAGTACCTTCTCCGTTAGCTGAGCCCTAGAATTGGCTGTGCGAGGAATCTAGAGAGTTAAGAAGAGCGTAGAATATTGGATCGCAGTTCAGGGGAACAGACTTGCACGTAGGAGGCAGCCCGTAAGGTTTTCCAAAAGAGCTGATTGTGGTCCTTTGAGAATCCCAAGTAATGGGTAAGTGTGGGGAGCGAACCTCTTAGAAGTGTCTGGGGAGGACAGAGAATGCGTTGACTTTATTTAAAGCTAAAATTGGGCATAATTTAGTTGACTTGTGAAATCTTTTTCAGTTTCTTAAATGGGTCTCTGTCTCTCGTGTAATACTTCCCGGTTGGCAGGAAAGAACTTCGTAGCAGAAGAGTGCTGCTATCTTGTGCTCATTGACCCATCATTTAAGTAACTTGCCCATACAGAATACTAAAGGGTGAAATTACCCTGTATTGCAAGCTACTAAAGTAAAGCTTTAAAAGATACTTAATAGTAACATATTTCAAAGTAATAACTTCCCAAGTTTAAGCTTGAACGTTGCTTTAAAGCTTAACCGGACCTTAACTAAATAGTCCAATCTGTCACGGTGTGGACCTGTGCTGAGTGTTAATGACATAGACAAAAAGGGCTTACCGTCCCCTGAGTCTCTTGACTTCCCCTAGAGGTGGTTTCGGCAACGTAGGAGGTTGACAATGCCAGAAAGTCACATTGGAGTCTAGAAACAAGTTCTACCAGGGGCGCCTGGCTGGCTCAGTCAGTAGAGCGTGCGACTCTTGATCATGGGGTTGTAAGTTCGAGCCCCACGTTGGGTGTAGAAATTAAAAAATAAATAAATACTTAAGAAAGGGAAAAAACCACACAACAACAAAGGACAAGTTCGACCATGCATGGGTTTGGATTTATGGCAGGCTCGTCACCCTGGGCCTCTCATAGTGTCCCATGCCAGAGCAAACCGTGGCCCCGAACCATTGCCTGGCCTCTGTGCCGTAGGCGGCAGGCACTGAAGCGGGTCGCACAGTGAAAAAAGAAAGTTCTGTGTAGCAGAAGTTAAATAGGTTAAAATCAATAATTTGTGTCACATTTAGTGAAGACTAAGAACAGGGGTTCTGAATGTTACGAGCTTTATTTTTGCTTATTCATAATTCTCGTTTGCCTCCTTATTTTTGTTATTCATAAAGTTAGCCAAAAATTAGTTCCATGTGATTATTGTTCATAACTAAGCAAGGATGTATGTAAGGACAGATGATATTTGTACAATCACTGACTTGATAGGCAACTCTGGTTTAAGAGTGCTGATTTCTGGTCAGATACAGCAGCTGTAACACATTTTGTTGATAGGAAGATTGCTCACTGTAAAAATAAATGCGTGGCATGAGAATAAAGTAGCAAAAGATTAGCTCATAAAATTCTTAGGAAACTTCAGAGCACTTTGTAAGTTTAACCTTAGACATTTCCACAGTGCCTTTTAGTTATTAAAACTTCTCTGTAAGTCTTGGTGAAAAGAGAACATAGATGTTTATAAGGCACCTTTTCAGTAATTACTGAAATGCTGTTTCAAGCTCCTAAGGAGTTAGCGCATCCCTGAAATCAAATAAACTGACCGTTATAAAAATTTTTACATTTTAGTGAAATGATTCTGAAACCTGCTTTCTATATGTTTTTTTAGCATGAATATTTGAAATGCTTATTCTGAGGTACATAGTAATACATGTAGAATTTTAGTGGTGGGGCGCCTGGGTGGCTCAGTCGTTAAGCATCTGCCTTTGTCTCAGGTTACCTGGGATCGAGCCGGCATGGGACTCCCTGCTTAGCGGGAAGCCTGCTTCTTCCTCTCCCCGGCTTGTGTTCCCTCTCTCGCTGTCTCTCTGTCGAGTAAATAAATAAAACCTTTTTAAAAAAAATGTAGTGTGTTGCTTTGACAAAGTCTAATGTCGAAACTGCAGTGTCCTTGGATAGTGGAGAGGTTTGTGGAATCCTGTGGCTTATGCCTGGAAGAATGGGATTCCCGAGTCCAGTGAGTGAGCAGTCTCCAGAGAGCGCTTGTGCAGCCCTGCTTGCCGTGTGCTCACATCACAGCCAAGGCCTGATCTTTCCATTTGATGTGTTCCTAAGGTGGACAGCAAATTCTGTGCTGATCAGAACATTTCCGCTGCTGCACCGGGGGCACACGCATCTTCAGCAGGATTTGGAATTCTGGAGAATTGCCTTCGTGAGCAACTGGCAATCATTTCTTTAAATTCCATCTCTTAGTTTTCCATGTAAGTATTCATGGTTGTTGCAGGTTATTAAGAATTACTGAGTACTGGGGCTCCTGGGTGGCTCAGTCAGTTCGGGGTCTGCCTCAGGCCCAGGTCATCCCCGATCGAGCCCCACATCTGGCTCCCTGCTCAGCAGGGAGTCTGCTTCTCCCTTTCTCTCTACCTCACTCCCCCACCCCTGCACGGTCTTTCTCAAATAAATAAAATCTTAAAAAAAAAATTAACGGCTTCTGAGTAAATTTCTCCACCCTATTTGCAGTTTGTTACGTTTTGGAGGAACTTCAAGAAACCATGAACAACTTGAGTAATGCAGAGTTAGACTGCCATTTCCTCGATGAAGGCTTTACTGCCAAGGATATTCTGGACCAAAAAATTAATGAAGTTTCGTCTTCTGTAAGTTTCTTAAGCCCGTGCTAGCAGTACAGCTTTGAAAATGCCAGGCATACGAGTGAGAAACTTGTGTGGGGTCTCAGGGAAATGGCATGGATCATGTCTTGTTAGGTAATTTAGAATTTATCAGCTACGGATCACTCAGTGATAATAGTGATGTTCGTGTCCGTGACCAGGGGAAAGAGAAGCGGGTTCTTTGAGACTGATGGGAATGAAAGGGGAGGCTGCATATGGAAAGTGTGATTAGGCCACTAATGAGTTCCCTGCAACCACTCTTGCTGTAGGATGATAAGGATGCCTTCTATGTCGCCGACCTGGGAGACATTCTAAAGAAACATCTGAGATGGTTAAAAGCTCTTCCCCGGGTCACCCCCTTCTATGCAGTCAAATGCAATGATAGCAGAACCATAGTGAAGACCCTCGCTACCATTGGGACAGGATTTGACTGTGCCAGCAAGGTAAGCAAAAGCAGCAGGACTCAGAATGATGATCTCAGATGGCCCTGGTGCTCCCAGCAGGGCAGATCAAAGCTGGGTTTCTTGGGCAATAGATAGCAGTGAAAGTGGGGGGGACAACTCCCGTGTTTTCCTGTTCTTTCATTGATTAGCTTCATATATATATAACGTATTCTCATCTTTTTCAGACTGAAATACAACTGGTACAAAGTCTTGGGGTGCCTCCAGAGAGGATTATCTATGCAAATCCTTGTAAACAAGTGTCTCAGATTAAGTACGCTGCCAACAATGGAGTGCAGATGATGACTTTCGACAGTGAAGTTGAATTGATGAAAGTTGCCAGGGCACATCCAAAGGCAAAGTGAGTTGACTCCTCCATTTGCGGGCAGGGTCACATATGGGATCTGCACATTGTCAAATTCAGGTTTTCAGTTTGGAGACTTCTGTACTTCAGTAAAGTATAAAAGTGTGCTGGGTCAGAGGCAGAATAGAAAATCTTAAATCCTCTTGATGAATAAAGCCGCAAGAGACTCTTGGGGCAGCTGGGTGGCTCAGTCAGTTAAGCATCTGTCTTCGGCTCAGGTCATGAATCCAGGGTCCTGGGATCGAGCCCCACGCCAGGCTCCCTGCTCAGTGGGGAGTCTGCTTCTCACTTTTCTCTCTGTTCTCTTTCTCTCTCTCAAGTAAATAAATAGAAATCCTTAAAAAAAAATGTACGAGACTCAAATCACAGCGTATCAGAACCACAGATTCTTTTTATTTTAACCATGGCTATAAGTGGTCTTCGGTCAGGGGAGATTTGATATAATTTTTCTGCTTCTAGGTTGGTTTTACGGATTGCTACTGATGATTCTAAAGCAATCTGTCGCCTCAGTGTTAAATTTGGTGCCACACTCAAAATCAGCAGGCTTCTCTTGGAACGGGCGAGAGAGCTGAATATTGATGTCATCGGTGTCAGGTGAGATCTTGGTAGTGGCATAGAGGCTAAGATTTTAGACAATGCACGTTTTATAGGTTTTTCTCCCACTGTAAATAGTGATTTTCAGAAATAGCATATTCTCCTTTCTTTGCCCCAGCTTCCATGTGGGAAGTGGCTGCACCGATCCTGAGACCTTTGTGCAAGCCATCTCTGATGCCCGCTGTGTCTTTGACATGGGAGTGAGTACACGTAAACTCAATTCCAGGGTGCGGGGATGGGGAGCAGGGCTGACAATTACTAGTCTCAGTTCTAGAATTAACCTTTTACAGAAGTCATCCCATATTCCAGAGGCTTAATCCCATCTGCTGCATACATTTTCATGACTTGTTATCGATCTGGCTACTCTATTGACTTAACTTTCTTGACTCTAGGCTGAAGTTGGTTTCAACATGTATCTGCTTGATATCGGTGGTGGCTTTCCTGGATCTGAGGATGTAAAGCTTAAATTTGAAGAGGTAATTTATAACAAAAACATTCATAGCTATTTTAGCAAGTTCCATTTTGGTGTATTTCAGAACTTAAATGTTTTAAGTAATAAAAGAAATTGTACAAGCATAAAAATGTTTTGGGTATGATATTTTCAGTGAGTTCTATGTTATTTAAAATTGTATTTAATGTGCTTTGGTTTTCTTAACCACAATGAGTCCGTTTCCCCCCAGATCATGGGAAATAGTTTATTACTTTAGGAAAAAGCATGCAGACTTTGGTACATCATTACCCCAAGTGGGATTTTCTAAATTTTGTGCTTTTCTTTTGAACATTTTAATTGTTTCTGTCACTTATGAAGTTAAAGTGGACATCTTATTAAGTGGACCATTATGTGGTGGTTGAGTTTATGAAATAGATCCACCTTCTTGCTTAAATTCTGTGAGATGGACAGAATAGTTTTGTCCTGTTGGCACATATTTGATCGATTAATATTTAGGCATCTCGATACCTCAGTTAAACAGTAATAAATTTATAGTGTTGTTTGATAGAATCCTACCCATAACATCTTACAAAGGATAGGGGGTTATCCAGAGGGGAATCCCAATGAAACCACAGGGAGACGCAGTTGGTTTTAGGGAGGTGCTGGTTTGTTGGGTTTTCTTTTGCTGCTGTTGCTTGAAGTAAACCTCCCTGTTCATGATGTCCTATCACGGCCCGGTGTTCATTCTACCATGAGTTCCCCTTGATGGTCCTTGTCTGTCTGTTGCAGATCACCAGTGTTATCAACCCAGCCCTGGACAAGTACTTCCCGGCCGACTCGGGAGTGAGCATCATAGCTGAGCCCGGCAGATACTATGTGGCATCAGCCTTCACGCTTGCAGTTAACATCATTGCCAAAAAACTCGTATTAAAGGAACAGACAGGCTCTGATGGTACGGATAAAGGACGAATCATCGCATGCATCCGCTGTGTATTGGTACATGAAATGGTAATTGAGGCTCTTGTGTCCTTCCAGATGAGGATGAGTCGAGTGAGCAGACCTTTATGTACTACGTGAACGACGGAGTGTACGGGTCGTTCAACTGCATCCTCTATGATCATGCGCACGTGAAGCCCCTTCTGCAGAAGGTACCCTCTGAACACGGTCTATACAGCAGCGCAGATGTGTGGTCCTAACAAGGGCAACTAGGTAACATTGTTCTGTCTCCAACACAGAGACCCAAACCGGATGAGAAGTACTATTCAACCAGCATATGGGGACCAACGTGTGACGGCCTGGATCGCATTGTCGAGCGCTGCGACTTGCCTGAGATGCATGTGGGCGATTGGATGGTCTTTGAAAACATGGGTGCTTACACTGTCGCTGCTGCTTCTACTTTCAATGGGTTCCAGAGGCCGACCATCTACTATGTGATGTCGGGGCCGACATGGTTAGTGACGACACTGCGTGTTTCTGGTTTGATAACAGATTTCTTCTGGGGTTTCTGCTGGCTCTTGTTTGGTTGAATCAGAAGAAATGATCTTGTTTAGATTATGTGTAAATACTAACAAGGTTTTTAAAAATAGTTTTTCTGTCTGCATTAAGAATGTATGCTTGAAGTTTGGAAAGAAAATCCTCTGGTGATACTTGATTTCTTTTCAAATTTTCATAAAGGTGTAACTGTTTCGAAAAAAGAAACCCTAGGGTATTTCCACGTCAATAGAACATTGTCACAAATGCATGTGACTCGTGCTTTCCCTGTTACCGAAAAGGTCCTGAAGAAAGGCTTGCTTCAGGAATGCGCTTCCTGGGGCCATAGGAGCCCAGAGAGCACAGAGGCTCCCGAGGAAGGGACGCTCGGGAGGCCGCCCAGTTCCGGGGGCCTCAGGGTTTCTGAACTTGCCACTTCTGTCTCTCAGGCAACTGATGCAGCAGATCCAGAGCCGCGGCTTCCTGGCCGAGCTGGAGGAGCCGGACGCCAGCCCCCTGCCCGTGTCCTGCGCCCGGGAGAGCGGGCTGAAGCGCCCCCCAGCCGCCTGCGCCTCGGCTAGCGTTAACGTGTAGGTGCTGCTCATGTAGCTGTTAGCTTCGAGTTGAGCTTGAATTGGGGGATCAGGGGGGACCATTTAACTTAATTCCTGCTAGTTTTGAAATGTCTGTAAGTAGGGTCGGCACAGATGCAACAGTATGGAAGACGAGATGGGGTCACTTATCTGTGTTCCTATGGAAACTATTTGAATATTTGTTTTATATGGATTTTTATTCAATTTTCAAACATGCTACTAAGGGGTGCCCCTCCGCTGCTGAACAAGCATTTGTAGCTTGTACTTGGGCAGAACGGGCCAAAAGCTTAGTGTTGTGACCTCTTTTAAAAATAAAGTATCTTGAAGTAATTGGGCATTGGGGAGTTTTTGCAGTGTGTCCATTCCAAACAGCTCGCCTTGAATGTGTTTTGTAAGTGGGAAGTTGTCCCACCGGCTGAGAAGCTTGTCCCAGAGGACTCAGGAGTTGGTGGTTTTCAGTATTTTGAAAATGAGTCAAAATGCCATCTTCTTGTTCAGCATTTTTAGTTCAAGCCATGAGTCTTGTGTGAAGTTTGCTGTGGGCCCTCACAAAGAAGAGCGGGTTCGGCCCATACGTAGGTAGAAGGAAAAGCGTGGGTGAGGCGGGCCCCGAATGTCCCCAGAAGTAGCTGTGAGGGAGCGCCCAGAGCCCTTCGTTAGCTGCCTGTGCCAGGTCTGTGCCCAGGAAGGGCCCATGGAGCCCCCGAGCGCTGCCTGCAGGACAGATGTTCCTTCCCCCTTGTCTTCTCTCTGGGGACAAGTTGGAGAGCTGCAGGTTAGGGATGTGGTACAACATTTGGCGGTCAGTTTATTTTAATAAAGTCACCAATTACCTTGTGTTGTAGATCTCGCCCTTTGACTTTGACCATTGGCCTTTTATGTTCTCTTACTCAACTCGTAAACTTGTACCCCTACTCCCCGCAAAAGGTCATCAGGCTCTCATACCGTGGGACCCCAAGAAGAGCATGTCGAATCCTGCAGTGGCTGTATGTGGGGAGGGAAGGCTGTGCACAAGCCAGACGTGCCGCTTGTAGCCACTAGTCCCCACTGGCCCAGAACAGCACTGTCTAACCAGCTACACTGGAGAGGGGTGGGAAGACCAGAGTCCGGCTGGGAGGGAGTCTGTAGTGGATTCCAGAGGAATGACCAGTTTCCGAACAAGCCACCTTAACCCCCAAGACCTGAGTTCCCCGTGGACACTGCGTCACTATGGTTGCTGAGTTCTCTCTCCTTGGCCTCTCGGCCAGACTCGGGCTGGGCGTGTCACCAGCTCTGCTCTCCCTTCCTAGACCTGAGGATACAGTTTTAGTTGCCGTACGGACATATGTACCTCAGGAGCTACAGACAAAATAGTTCTGACCGGAATGGGGCCAAGGGGAGGGAAAAACCACTTAAACTGACCATTTGTCCCACCTGTATGAGCACATCCTTTTCTGATTCCTCAGGATGTTCAAAATAAAGGAACTGGTGTTGAGAGATGAGAGCTGGCCAGTGGGACGGAAGCCACCCCAGGTCGTCCTGTTCCACACAACAGCCTCCGCCTCACTCCTCACAGCCTGTTTAAACCATTTTTCAGTCCCCAGACTTTCTGGGCTTTGGCAAGGCCACGTTCAGGTCTGGGGGGTAATGTGGCCCGGCCTGGCCTAAATGGCCTTCTCTGGTCCTTACACCTGGGAGTGGGCAAGTGAGTTTAGCCAAAGAGGAGATCTCAGATGCTGGGTATGTGTCCACCCCTTCAAGACCCTCCAAGTGCTAGGTTGCTGTGTGCAGTTACCTATTGCTACGTGGTGGTGGAAGATGGTGCACTGTCAAGGGGCGCCTCGGTGGTTGGTTGGTTGAGTGTCTGACTCTTGATCTTGGCTCAGGTCATGACCTTTGGGTCATGACATCGAGCCCCACATTGGGCTCAGCACGAAGTCTGCTGCTTCTCTGCTCCGCCCCACGCACAAGTGTGCACTTCTTCGCTCTCAAAAAAACCAAAACACTTGTCTAGCCATTAACAGGAACCGGACATTTCCAAACTTCGAGTGTGAAGTTACTATGGCTCTGGGCCTCCACTAGGCAGGGGGAGAGTTTTCCTCCTGAAAGCGCTGGAGACTCCAGACAGGCCCCCACGGGAAGGGACCTGGGGGTCTCAAGCTGGTGGCCCAGGATGAAGGCAGTGGTCTCAGCCCGGCAGGCTTGGCTTTTAATTCACTCGGGGACCATCTTCCAAATGCAGATCGCAGGGCCCACCTCACACTCCGGAGATGGGGTGGTGTGGGGAAGGGGGCCGACGCCCAGAAGGAGCAAGAAGGGCCTCCCCAGCTCCTCACATGTTACATTCGAGGTGAGAGTTGTAACAGCAGACACAAAATTAACACCTTGGAAGTCAAAAAGGTAAGGGACAGATGGAACCCCATGAACGGGGCTGCCCTCATATTAGAAGGGCTCCAGTCAATGAAAGGACAATGTATAGAAAGTAGACAAGACAACGTGGATTCACAGAAAAGTCTGAGATTTCCAAACTCAAAGAGATGCCCATGAAAACAGACTGCGCCTTGTCGGGCGGGCAGGTGAAGGGGCCTCCTCGGTGGCTGGCCCAGCAGGCGCGCCCACTCACTAGACCGGAAAGCAAACGGTGGGAGTCATCTCTTTGGAGGCCACTGGGCAATATCGCAAATAATCCAAACTGTCCGACCCAGCAATTCTAAGGATTTGCTGACAGAAACCCCCTTACGGGCTCTTCACTGTGCACTGTGGCAGCGCACGCTGGAAACACCCCACATGCCCGTCGAGTAGGGACGGTCAAGATGGCCAGAGGGACGGCGAACCGTGTGTGTGTGTGTGTGTGTGTGCATTCCCGCGTGTGCACGGAGCCTTTCTGGAAGAGCAGACAAACCGGTGGGAGGAGACCGGGGGTCCGAGGAGAAGACACGGCGCTTCCACGTGTGTCCGCGTGACTGATCTCAGCAATCTCGAGCCTCCCAAGTGAGGGCCGAGGCTCAGGACTAAATGGCTCGGGTCCCATCCCACGGGGTGGGCACAGGCAGGCCCCGGGACTCCCACGTCCCCCTGGCGCTTCTCCTACCCCACAAATACGTTGCTGAACTTGAAGCCAGAGGCTTTCGAGTCCCTCTCTGGCGGCGGTTACGAGGGAAGAGTCCGTGACGCTCGGGATGTAGTGCCCTGAGTGAAACCATCTAAGTCCGTGCTGCTGTTTCTGGGGGCGGAGGATCGTTCATCCTCCGCTGACTCAAGAAGGGGGAGGGTCACGAGCGGACGGGCCCTGGGGGCGGCCTGGCCTCTGCAGCTTCTGACCTGCGTCGGGGACTGCGCACACTCAGCTCCCTGGCTTGACAAGTAGAGTTGCCAGACTCGGCAAATAAAAACATGAGCTACTGCGTGGGACATACATTGTCTGAAATCGAAATTTATCGAAAAGCCTCTCAGTCCTGCGGATCAGGAGCCCAGCCTCAGCCTCTGCGTGCAGTGTGGCCACAGAAAGTCGGGTGCTCCTCGGAGCCTCAGTCTCCTTATCTGTCAAGTGGAACGGGGACAGAAAGCTACCTGAAGCAGGTCCAAGCGGCCCTGAAACCAGGCGGGGAGGCCTTGGGGAGCCGCCCCCCCAAGCCTGAGGCCGCCCTCCCGGCCGCAGCCACCAGGGGGCAGCAGCACCCCGCGCTCCAGGCTCCTCTGCCCAGCTGGGATCCGGGCCCCAACTGTTAGGTCCCACAGTCATTCAGCAAGCGCTTGACCACGGCCCCTGGAGAGCCCAGACTGCGCCAGGAGGGCCGTGGGAACAGGAGCGTGCTGGCTCCGAAGGCGATCCAGGGCGGGCCAGAGTGGGTCTGAGGCTTGGAGGAAGGGGCTCCAGGCAGTCTTGGCCACACCCAGGCCACTGCCCCTAAAACTCTTCCTGAGCCCCAGTAGGTGACGCTCATCCCCTGGCCGAGCCGTCACCCCTCCCGCCTCACCCCTGCTGCACCAGCCCTCTGAACAGCCTTGCTGCCCTCTCCTGTCCATAGCAGGTAACTCCCCCTGACCTGGTGGCCCGGCCCACGGTCCCTCTTGCCCTGGACACGGCCCTGCCTGTCCCTCCTGTAAGACGGTGACGCTGAGGCTCAGCCTCCCTGCTGCAGTGTGGAGGTGGGGGAGGCAGAGGGGCGCTGCTGTCATGGGAACCCCACGCACTGTGCTCTCCTGGGAGCCACGGTCCAGGTCCCCGCCCACCTCCGTGCGTCGGGACCTAAAGCTACCAGGTTGCTCCCTCCCCATCTTTGCATGGTCCCAGGCCCATGTTCTTCCCACACCAGAGCTGCCCCCACAGCGGCGGCAGGGGGGCGGTCCTAACCCTGGCTCTCGCCCCGTGGCCCCCACACCCGGGGGCTTGAGCCACTCGGCAGCCCTCGCTCCGAGCTGGAGAGTCTGAAGGGCAGGTGCTGACCCAGTGGGTAGCTTCACCCTCCCCAAGGCCCTGCAGCCCTTCCCTCTGGCAGCCGACGTGCAAGGTCAACGTCACCATCTTACAGGCGACGTCAGGGAGGTCCTTGCCCAGGGTCACGGGGCTCCTCCGTGGCCAAGCCGAGACTGGTACTTCTGCCCCTGTGTCCAGGGCCGCTGTGGAGCAGCTCCAGGGAACAGGGACAGGCATGTGCTGAGTCTCAGTCCTCATTCCCCAGCCGCTGATCCCATGCGGGGTCTGGCCCTGGATCCAAGGGCAAAGGAAGGAGATGGTGGACAATACAAGGTCAATACGAGGGAAGCAGCGCCATGAGTGAGGGAAGTCTGGGGGGAGGCGTTTTTCTGGAGGAAGGGACGTCTGCATGTAGTCTTAGAAAGGGCCCGGAGTGGGGCGAGCATGCGGTTCAGGGAGGATGAGGCGGGAAGGCCACTGTCGCCCAAACTGGGGACAGGCAGCCGAGCTGGGCCAGGCTGAGGCCAGGGGCACGGGGTTGTCCACCCCACACAACTCGGATGGGTGGCCGGGGCTGCCACTCAACGCAGCCTCACCCCTGTCTTCAGGAGTCAGCCACTTGCCAACACGGGCCAGGCCAGCTGCATCGGACCCTGGACACCACGTCTCTGCACGGGACCTGCCCAGATGTGTGTCCGTGACCCCGCCGCACGGGATGGCAAACCCCCATCTGTGGAGGCTCTGGAACCGACCACACTGCTGGTCCCCAGACACACACACACACACACACACATGTACGGACACACACACACACACACACCCAGGACCGACCACACTGCTTGTCCCCAGACACACACACACGTACACACACACACACACACACACACACACACACCCGGGACCAACCACACTGCTGGTCCCCAGACACACACACACACACACACACACACACCCGGGGCAAGGCGCACGCTCTGGGGCCATGACACGGCCAGTTCTCATTCTGCTCCTGACTTCCTGACTTCTGGGACCTGAGCAAGCCTGAGGGGCCTGGCTGATGGCTGGTAGGGTCCTGGGAGCGAGCCGTGGGTCCCGGGGCCCAAACGCTCCCTCCCCGTCTCCTCTCCGCTCGCCGGCAGGTGGAGCAGACGCACCGCGAAGGCCCCCGGAAACGGCCCGGCGAGGTCCCAGCAGAAGAGTGATGCGGTCGTGCGTGCACAGATGATGCTGGGGGCATCACCGGGGAGACCGGCCAGCACGGGCCCAAGTGTGCCCTCTCGTGAACTGCAGGAGTCAGGTGGCCTGGAAGGTCCTCAGAGATGGCTCCCCTTTGGGTCTGAGCCCAGGGACGCCCCCAGCCGCACCCCCAGGGCAGCCTCAGAAGCTGCTGGAAAGAGCCCCGCAGGGGGTGGAGGGGGAGAGGCCCACTCTTTGCCCTTCGGGGGCAGCTGCCTGTCCTCGCCAGGTCCCTGCACCAGCCAGGCGGCCCAGCCCCCATGGCCCCTCTGGGCCCTGGCCCCGGGGGGCGTCCCGCATGGCCACAGTCGCAAGCTCGCCCGCGGGAGTGGCCGTGGCATAAACACGCGTCGCCCCGGGCGCGGGCTCGTGGGGCTCCTGCACCACTGCGCCTCCTTCCTCTACCTTCACCCCTTCTCCTCTGAGGGGCCTTCTGGATGTCCCCCAAGCCAAGGAGAAGGCTGCGCCCCAGGGCTCTGACTCCCCGAGGTTGCCGGGGTCCTCACCCGGAGGGGAACCTGCATAGGTGCCCGGGCCCGCGGTGCCCGCAGCACCCAGGGGTCCCGGCCCCGCACTGGGCCTCCCTGGATGGATCGGCCGGCAAGGAGTGGGCGCCCGGCCCCAGCTCCGATCCCAGCGGCTGCCGTGGCAGAGTCAGGACGGCCTGAGCCTGGTGGCTGGTGGGAGGCCAGCCTGGGCCTCGTGGGCCAAGCCCTGTGCCCACCGCCCCACTCGGCGGCCCGTCCCCTCGTCCCCCTTCGCCAGGCCCCGTCCTGAGCGGGGGCCCCTTCTTCTGGATGCCTGACTCTCCCTCTGGCTGGGGGGCTCCTCGAAGCAGACTGCTCTTTGCTCGTTGCTGGCCTGTAACCCAGGGCAGGGCAACTCTGGGAAAGGTCGGGGACAGGACGGATCCCGCACAAGCTCTCCTTCCTCTGGGAGACCTGAGGCCTTCCGTCTCCCGGTCAGAAGTCTGAAGTGGTGGCTTCCGTCCCCTCCTCACGGAGCCGTGATCGGACAGGAAGCCAGTGCCGGCAGCCCAGCGGGGGCCCACCCGGTGTAGGAGGCCCAGACGGCGGTAGGGAGCACAGCTGACGGCCCCCCACCCCCGGCCCCCAGCGGTGCCCGCGCAGTGCCAGGCACTGAGCACAGGTCTGCTGGAAGGACGTGCCTTGGTTGGGGATGGGGACAGGAACGGGGACGGGGACAGGGACGCGACAGGGATGGGGACAGGGACGGAGACGGAGACAGGGATCAGGCCTGGCGGCCACAAATGCAGCCACCAGCTGAGCCCTACTTAGGCACTCAGGGACGAGCTCCTGCATTTCCCAAGACACGCGGGGCCCCGAAGGTGGCTTCAGCTACCTGAAGACCATTCCATAATTAGGAGAAGTCCCAACTCGGGTCCTTGGGAGCTTATCCTGGGCTCCAGTCCCGTATCCGCCACCCCTTTCTGGAGCAAGTGACTTCTCCATACCCGGGGCCAGCCATCTGCACCCTGTGGGCAGTGACGCTACCCTGCAGGCTGATGGGAGGTTTACATCGGCACATTCAGCAGGACCCGTCCTAGGAAGCCCGCAGCAGATGGGGGCTCGCGTTTTGCTGGCTTAAAGCCGGTTCCCACGGAGGAGGCCAGCCTACCCCTAATGAAAAACCAGGGTTCAGAGTAAGGGGGGGTGAGAGCACTGCCCTCACGGGGCTTGACCGTGACCGGCCCGCATGAACGCCTTGGACATCACGCGCCACCCTCCCGCTCTCCCCTCCACATCCCTGGGCTTCCTTCCCTAGATTCGAATCCTTAGATTCGAAACACTTTCCTGCTTCAGGAGTTGGTCCTATCGTTACGTTTCCTTGGGCGGGGTGGGGGGGCACCCTTTTGTAAGCCCCTGGGGCAGGGTCGAAGAAGACCTCCAGACCCACATCTTGCACATTTGGGCAGAA
Source organism: Ailurus styani (assembly GCA_002007465.1). NCBI lineage: Eukaryota > Metazoa > Chordata > Mammalia > Carnivora > Ailuridae > Ailurus > Ailurus styani. The sequence goes on from LNAC01000054.1 coordinate 1,339,739, forward strand.
GGGCTTGTGATAGTTTTGCTTTCTATTTTAAAGATTTATTTATTTATTTGAGAGAGAGCCAGCACGCACACGAGGTTAGGCCGTAGGGGAGCAGAAGAGTGGAACTTAAGCAGACTCTGGGCTGAGCGCAGAGATCACAGCCTGTGTCAAAACCAAGACTCAGATGCCTAACCAACCGTGCCACCCAGACGCCCTTGACAGTTGATGTGCCATTTTGACTGGGACATGGGGGCCCAGATATCTGGTTAAATATTATTCTGGGTGTGTCTACGCGGATAGTTCTGGATGAAATGAACATTGCATTCGTCACCTGAGCAGATAGGTGGCCCTTCCCAATGTGGGGGGGCCGCAGCCCATTCGCTGAGGGGCTGAATAGAGCAGGACTCGTAAGGGAGATTCTGCTCTGTCTGAGGGTCTTGAAGCCGATCTCTTGCCTTCAGACCCTTTCTGGAATTACACCATCGGCTCTCCTGGGTGGAGCTTACAGATCTCCAGCTTACAGATCTTGGGACAGTTCAGCCTCCAGAATCATGCGGGCCAATTCCTTATAACAAGGGTGTGTGTGTGTGTGTGTGTGGATTTCCGGTCGGCTCTGCTTCCCCGGAGGATCCTGCTACAAGCAGTCATCCCCATCCATGCCCCACCCCCATTCCCAGCCCCGAAGCCCTCCCCAACAAGCATTTAAACTTTTTTGTAAAATTTTGTAAACCTCAAGTCCCTCTTGGGAGGGGAGGCTCCCCCGAGCCAGGCAGAGTCGTCAAGACACCACCTGGCCACTTTCCAGCACGGAGGGTGCTCCCCGCCGAGCCCATAGCGGGGGAGGGGGGGTAGGCAGGGAGCCGCGCCACGAACTAGCCTCTGGTGGTACCATCGACTCATCGGGCGCTCGCCGCCGGCTCGGGGTTCACTAACGAAGCAGCCAGCGTCCCTGACGGCCCGGAGGCAGGCTCCGAGCTTCGTGCTCCACCCACTTACCTGTATCACCCGCCTCTCCGTTTCACCCCTTCCACCAGCGAAGACAGTGCAAGTTCCCACGGCCCAAGGCAGGTGTGACAGCCACGTCTGGTGCCCGTCTTGGAAACACAACTCCAATCCTGTTCAGCCCTTCCCGCTGCCATACCCTCTGCGGGGAGGTGGGCCCTCCTCAGCCAAGGGTGCCTCTTGACTGGACAGTCACGGTCACCTCACACCCCCCGCCACGGCAGCGACCTGGGTTTCAGCCAAGCAGAGGGGAAGCTGGTGGTGGTGGTGGGGGCAATTCTAGAAAGTTCTCCTCCCTCTCCAGGAAGAAGAGAAGACAGGGTTGCTTCTCATCCTGCCTGTGGAAGGCTGTGTCAGCCGGACTGCGGGGACTCTAAGGGGACAAGTGTGAGGACAAAAGCAAAATGTGAGATCGGGGGGTGGGGTGGTAGGGAAGGTAGCGGGAACCCGGGGGGCTCCAGGGATGCTCGCTCCAGCTGCCGGCTTAGCCAAGCCTACAGCATGCTGCTTTTGGACTTCCCGGCGTGTGAGACAAACATCTTCTAGTGGAAGTACCTTCTGCTCGGTTTGCTGCTGCTGGGACCAGAGGTGTCCCTCCAGCCACAGGCTGAGAACCAGGTCTCCCTCCCGGCCCGTGCCGATGGCCCCGTGCCCACTCTGTCCTCGTGGGGCATGTGCTGGCATGTGCCGTCCTGCTCCCTCGCTGACTGGAGGGGGGCAGGGTGCACAGGAGGGGAGGGAAGGGAGGCAGGCAGAAGAAGCCTGAGAGTCAGACCTGCCAGGGACCGTCACCTTTTATTTCCACGAGTATTTCTGGGCACGAACGGATATTGAAGAAGAGGCTGCACAAGACTTACAGACACGGGGACACGAGAGGGGGGCCGAGTGGACGGACAGCCACTGGCCCCGCTGAACCCACTTGACCCGAGGGTCCGGAGCAGCCCGGGGGCTCTCGGGGGCCAACACGAAACTCCGAGAAATACGTTTATTTGATCATTTTTAATACAGGAAATGCCAGACCAATCACCAGGGAGGACAGACCTTACACAGATGCCGGCGTTCACCGCGTGGACGGGACGGTCGCCACGGCACCGGGCGCGCATGCATTTCCTTGGAAACTGGCAGATAGAGAGAGCGCATAAATACCACAAAATAACCAGGCTCGGCGGCGGATCACGGGCCACGGGGGGAACCACGCGTCACAGGCAACGGAGGCGTGAAATACGGGACCTACACAGCACATGTCACTTCACCAGGGGCATAATTTACACATGACAAGGAAGGAGGTCACGGTATCCATATGTGCAAGCAGCTTTGGTCAGAGGAAACGCACGAGCGAGGTGGGGCCATGCACGGGGAGGGCTCTGCCGGTCTACTTCCCTCCGCTCTCGTCCCCACCTTTCCCACAGTCACCCGCCATCAGCACATAGACAGCTGGCCCGGTCTCGATCTCAGGAAGCCCCATCCGTGTCCTCGGCGGTGTTCTCGGGGCTCCCGGGGGCGGGCAGACGCCCCGGGAGCCAGAACTGGGAGCCCTGCGTGTAAACACCTCCCCGGGGTGGGGGGCGCCCTGGGGCGGGGAGGGCCGGATGGGGGGCAGGAGGAGGCCCGATGGAGGAGGGAGGCACGGCCACCAGGCCCGGCAGGGGCCGCGTGTCGCCGGGGTCCTGGCCGGAGAGCAGGAACGGTGGAGGAGGCATCCACGTTTGCAAGCAAAGCTTAGACGGCGGGACGAGCCTGGGGTCCTCCGCCACCGTCCGGGCGCCCGGCCCCTCAGAACTGACTGGCGCTGCTGGGGTCGCACTGCAACAACCGGACGATGGAGGGGTCGCTCTTGGCACCTTTAATGAATTCCTCCAGGGACAGCTTGCCTGCGGCGCAGGAGAGAGGAGAAACGGGGGTCAGCCGGGGCTCCACGGTCCGCGCGTGTCTAGAGGTCCCGGCCACCTCTCCCGCGTCGGGGGACGCCCCCTTTGGTCCAAGTCTCGCACCTTCCTGAAGCTGGACCAAAGTGGGGCTCCACTCACGTCGCACGCCTTTCTGGAAAATCCCTTTCTGCTTTCACGGCTCTCGGCAAATCATCGGGCACCTTAAAGGGCGCACCCCCAGGATGACAGGCGCTGTGGCTTGTGGGACATTGTCAACCCTCTTAGAAGCCACCCCAGGCTTTACGAAAGAAAGCTGGGACTCGTCCAGAAAGAGTGTGGCCTCTGCCTGTCACCCACAACGGATTCCGAGCGGAGGGAACCCGCTCCCTCCCAGGGAGGGCTGATCCCTGCCCAGTGCCTGGTTTCCCCTGGTGGCGGCACGGGCTTGCTGCTCGCGGGCAGGATCACTGTCGGCTGCGGGACTCTCGCCCTCCGGGCCGGGGATGAGAGGGGCTGGCCACGCTCGGGGTCCGGCCGGCGCCACCCTCATCCTCGGTCCCTCCTGCACCACCCAGCCCATTACTGCTAAGACTGGGAGTAGGAAAGCCGGTTTGAAAACCGAAGTGAGTTCTGGGTGAAGCCGATGTTGGGACACCCACGGTCCCCCCTCGGTGGTCCCTCTCCCAGGAGCCCCCTTCCCCACAGGGAAGGACCTAGGTCTTAAACTGGCCCTGTTCTGGGGGCTTATGCCTGGGCGTAGTTTGTGGCTGTGAAGCCCTGGTGACAGTGACCCTGCGGAAGGGCAGTTAAAGGGACTTAGGAGCTCGGGGCCCCTGTCCCCGCCCCAGACAAGCTACCAACCTTTCCACGTCTCAGGGGTCTTCAACCCCAACCTGGCCTGGAGGTCACGCTCAGTGAGCTGGGGCCAGGGAGCCAGGAGAAGGATCCAGAAGCTTCCAGGCAGAGACCTCGGGCCAGCCCGCTGCCGGAGAGGAACTCCCCTTCCTCCCGGCCCCCAGTAGGGGGCAGTCAGGCTGGCCCCAGGAGAGACAAAACATCACCCAGGTTCAAGGACGGGCTGGGAAGCAGCCCCGTCAACGGAGGAGAAATTCTCTGGGACCCTCTGTCTGCACAGAGGGGCTGCTGGGCTCCGCTGCTCTCCTGTGGCTGGTGGGGAATTTTCCCCGCCACTCCCCCCGCTCTGATCACTCTGAGCAAGAAGCTTCTGGAAACACAGCCCCCTCTTCCTGGCAGACAGCAGGTCAGGTGAGGGGCTGACGGGGGTTCCGGGGGGCTCTGGGGGGCACGGTGTGGGTCTGTCCGGCAGCGGTCCGTGTGTTCCTGGCACTCAGCCAGTCTCCGATCACACGGACGGTCAGGACGGGTTGAACAGGACAGGGCTGGCTGGGGGAAACCCGCCAGGGGCCCCCTGACCCCTGGGGGGGTGGCAGGAAAGGTGAGAAAACATGCAGGGCCCCGCCCACTCCCGAGCAGACCCCTCAAGAAGGGGGTGCCCTTGAGCATCCCTGCCTTCACCCTCATGTCTCCAACACCGACTCTCCCTTCCCGCCCCAAGGCCGGGGACAGACGGACACGGGCTCACAGAGGTGCCCTGCCCCTCAGTGCCCAGACTCGGGTTCCCTGCCAAGCTGGGAAGGCGCGGGCCCAGCTGGCCCTCTGGAGGGGCACTGGGGGGTTCAGGCCGGGAAGCAGGTCAGGGAAGAGGGGTCGAGAGCGCTGTGCCCAGGGCTCTGTGCTCACAGCTTTCTGGGCATCGTCTCCCGGAATCCTCACAACTACGTGAGCCTGAGTTTATTACCCCATTTCACAGAGGAGGAAACCAAGGCTCAGGAGAGCCAAGACTCGGTGCAGGTCCGTCGGAGTCCAAAGCCTGGGTCTTGCTACCCTGGAGGGTGAGAGACAGGCTTTAAATCAGCCCAAGGGCAATGCCAGGCACAAGGCTGTCTTGTTTTACACGGGATTGGGAGACCGTTCCCATGCCGTCCGTCTGGTGCGTCCGACGTCCCTCCTGCCACCTGTGGTCACACAGTAAACCCTGTCCCTGGGGCGGCTCGGTCCTTAAACTCACTTGCCAGAAGCACTCCAGAGTTAGAGCATTCCCTCCTGCATTAGCTTATTTTTCATCTCCAGCACAACCTACGAGGTATTTCCTTCTCTATTCTAAATGTCCCATTTCTTTATTGTTCAAATCTGACCTGACTCGGACTGTACGTGACAAAGCCGGCAGGAGGCCTGGGCCTACCAGGTCGTAGCTGCCTGCTCTTATGTGGATCCTGCAGAGCCACACGGCTAAGGTCCCCCAACAGAGCCCCTGGGGGCCACTGGGGAGCCTGCCGTCTCAGGATGACAGCAAGGGTCCCCCATCCAGGACCCTTGATCGGCACCCTCTTCCTAACCCAAGTAGGACCCAGCTGCCATCAGCGCCCCTGGCCCCCCCGCCCCAAGACACATCCATGGGGCTGATAGTCTCTCCTATTTTAAAAGCAAGGACACTAGGGCTCAGTGGGGACAGGGGGTTCGGAGGACACCTCCAGGACGCAGACCCAGGTCTCCCTGACTCTAAATCCTGCCTCTTCCCTCAGGGCCAGGGGGGAGCTGGGGGAGGCCCGAGGAGCTGCCGAGAGAGAGGGAAGTGTTCCAAACATGCCTCTGCTCCCAGTAGCCCGCCCCCCACTCACACACATACATGCACACTCACACATATGCACACACAACCCCACTCCTTACCGTCATTATTAGTGTCCATCTGCCTGAAGATCTTGTCCGTTCGTTTCTCTGGAGTGGACTCATCCTCGGGCATTTTCATCACAGAGGACACCATCTTGTATATAGCCTGGAAAGAGACACGTAGAAGCATGTGCTCTGAAATTCTGGAATGTTCCTGGGCAGATGGGGCAGGTGTGAGCTTCTGCCCAGGCCACAGCAAGACACAAAGGGTTTGGGATGCAAGCAGCCTTCAGGACCCTTCCTCAGCTTTCTAGAGGAACATTTCCAGAATGTTCCACGGGGTCTATCACAGGTGGCATGCTGGGCAAAGGAAGCCAGACCAGTTTGTGTGAAGTTCAAGAGCAGGCAAAACCATGCCACAGTGACAGCCCGGAGACTGGGGGCTCTCTGGGTGGTGGCAGGTGGGGTAGTGCCCAGGAAGGCACTTGAGGGAGCCTTCTGCGGGGCTGGGGACGTCTGTAACTCAGCAACGGTGGTGGTCATACAGGCAGATGTGTGTGACCCCCCCACCCCCCCGCACTGCACAGAGCTGTGAGCATTTCACGCTGTGACTGTTAGACCTCCGTTTAAAACAAGAAAGAGCCCCAGAAAGGACCAGCAACAGGACTGCACAGATGTCCCCAGAAGGACGGAAAATGCACACGTGTGCATCTCCCTGGGACAGGACATCCTCTTGGGACTGGGCCCTGCAGCACGCCCGACTGCAGACCCACAGGCAGCACCAAGCCCCCCCAGGTCTTGGTAGGCATCCGAAGTACTGAAAACACCAGTCCCTGCTGAGAAAGGTATAGAAGGTGAGCATCCCACTGGGCAGGCTGGGGGGCCACGGGAAGGGTCTCAGGTTTGGGAATGTGGCGGGGGGGCTTGCAGCTGGATCCCATTTGGACAGGCGTGGCGCCCACGCCTACCCTGCACAGGCTGTTTTGAACAGTCCCACTGCTGTGTCTCTGTTTTGTCCAGGCCAGTCTGCTCAGCCAGCGAAAGGCACACCCGTTTGCAAAAGGGGTGACAGATAGGCTAGGATTCCAGGGAGAAAGAATTCTCACTTCTACCGCCTCTGACACCTAAGAACCAGAAGTGACCATGGAACCCAGAGATCCCCAAACCTGTGCTGATTTATCCTGCGTGAGAACCACCTATTCAGGGAAATGGGCTGGTCACTCCCGAGGCCATTTGCGGCTGGTCTAGGAGCTCATGGGTTTGACACTCTTTGCTCGAGACTTAGCTCCTGGGCCACGAAGTTCCTTACATGTAGAGAATGCATCTTCTGAGGAATTCGAGAACCGAACCCCCCAGGCTCCAGCGGCCTGAGGGAGCGGCAGCTCTGCGGTGCTTCGCTCTAGCACAATGCAGGCACCTGGTGCAGTGAACCAAGCTGGGTTTGAGGGGGGGAAAGGCCTCACGAAGAGCTGGTCCTTCTGTGTCGGAGCCTGTTACTCCGCGGCCACTAAAGCGTGACCGCGACACGGTCCTGGGGACGTGACAAGCTGTGTGTCGTACTCTCGAACGCGGAGATTCGAGAAGGGCTTAGCAGGTGCCTTCTGCAAGTAGCAAGGGACCTCCCCTTACTAATTTCCAGCTCTGTTAATTCTTAGGCCATCACCTCTCTGAGCCTCAGACTTTGTGAAATGCAGAGGACTCCCTCCCCCCACCCTCCAACCCCGCAGGGTTGTGAAGAACAGAACAGACCAAAGCCCTTCGCCCAGGCCTGTTCTGGAAGCACTGGGTCTCATCACTCCTGCGGCAAGGACCGGAGCTCCCGGCCCTGTGACAGGCCGTCCCTTTCCACAGCGTGCAGGGGCAGGGCAGGGCAGGGGGCCGGTGGCCCGGGAGCGGCGGCGTCGGAGGGGACCGGGCCAGGCCGGGGGGCGGGGGGACCAGGCCAGGCCGGAGGG
>LNAC01000054.1:1347404-1384791 GCA_002007465.1 Ailurus styani
AGGGCGCGCCGGGGGAGCCCTACCTGCACGATCTCCAGCATCTCGCTGCGGCTGATGTAGCCGTTGCCGTCCAGGTCGTACATGCTGAAGGCCCACTTGAGCTTCTGCTCCAGCTTGCCCCTGGACGTGACGCTCAGGGCGATGATGAACTCCCGGAAGTCGATGGTGCCGTCCCCGTTGGTGTCGAAGGTGCGGAAGACGTGCTCGGCGAACTTGGAGGCGTCGCCGTAGGGGAAGAAGTTGGCGTAGATCTTCTTGAACTCGTCCACGGTCAGGTGGCCGGTGGGGCAGTCCTTGAGGAAGCCCTTGTACCACTCCTGCAGCTCGTGGTCCGTGAACTCCGTGTTCTCACGCAGGTCCTGCAGGACCTCGGGCCGCAGCTTGCTGTTCTGCTTGCCCATGGCGACGGCTGGTCACACCTGCGAGACCGGGGCGTCAGCGGGGGGCGCCCCGGGCAGCGGGGGGGCCGCGTGGGCCGCGCACGGGACGCCTCCGCCCGTCCAGGACGCCCTGCGGGAAGCGGGACCGTTCGTGGGCACCTTCTGACTTGGGGAATGTGGACATGGGGGGTGGGAGGCGACCGAAATCCGTGCAATGAGGTGCTGAGCGCACCCCAGGTGCTGCGTTCTCAAGGGGTCTCTCCTCTCTTAGGCACCGTGTTCTGCTTTTAGAACAGGTGTGCAGTAACTCTGAAGCTGTCGCCTCTCTATTTTGCTTCTGAGAAACTCCCCAGGGCCGGGGGTGGGGGGTGGGGTGGCTCTGGAATCAGTACGGGGCAGCCCATGATGTTTCTCGAATGGGACCAGTAGAATATCAGGCGGTGGCGGGAGCACAGGACCTGCCCCCGCAGTTCCCCGCGCGGCCTGGACGGAGGACTGATCCGCAGTGACATCACGGCCACGCACGGACACAGCTGTGGCCTCCCCTCCTCATGTCACGGTCCGGCTCTGACCGTTACATGGGACAGTCGTCATTTTTCAAACACACAGAAGACGAGGCCATCCCAGTGAAATGTGTCCTGCCCCACCCCGGAGACGCCCGCTTTGAACTGCTTCTGTATTTATCAACTCCACACAGTGCGCACCACCCACCCGTTCGGAAAGATGACAGATGTTAGAGGTGGTTCATCTCTCCTCCCTGGCGCATCCTCCTACGTATCCCTGTTTTCACTTGCTATCTTTATGGCTTTATTTTTTTAAGATTTTATTTATTTATTTGAGAGACAGAGCAAGCGTGCGCGATCGGCAGGGAGGGGCGGAGGGAGAGAGAATCTCAAGCAGACTCCCTGCTGCGTGCGGAGCCCGACGCAGGGCTCGATCTCACGATCCTGAGATCGTGACCTGAGCTGAAAGCGAGAGTCAGACGCTTAACTGACCGAGCCACCCAGGCAGCCTTTATGAGCTTAAATTATATACTTCAAGTTCCTTTCCTAACTTCTGTGGAGGGCAGCCTGGCCATGTCTTTCCGGAATTGCAAACGCCCAGCTCTCCCCTTCGGAGGAGTAGCTACAGATACCCCAGCTGTGCGAACAGCGGGCGTGTGCTGGGCTTGGTGCACCGACATCCGTAACAACCCAGGCGTCCGTCACCAGGTACCGAGAAGCAGTAACCAAGATGTGTTTTTAAGTGAAAAGAGAAAGTGCAGAGCAGCACACAGGGATCGCTGTCCTTTGTGAAAAAGAGAGAAAACAGCTGACACGTGTGTGTTTCTGTGTCCGGAAGGACCCATTAGGACATGACATTGCCCAGAGAGAGACGGCTGATGGACAAGGTGGGAACGGGGAGTTTTTACTGTAAATCCTTTTGAAATTTTAAAATGTTGACCTCTGTGTATGTATCTTCAAACAAGGAGCGCCTGGGTGGCTCAGTCGGTTAAGCATCTGCCTTCAGGTCGGGTCATGATCTCAGGGCCCTGAGATCGAGCCCCGCGTTGTTGGGCTCCCTGCTCAGTGGGGAGCCTGCTTCCTTCTCCTTCCGCCACTCCCCCTGCTCATGTGCGGCACTCACACTCTCTCTCAAATAAATAAAAATCTCCAAAAATTAATAAGCAAAAATAAAAATAGGTCTATTTCTTGATCAAGCAACTTTACTCTTGGTTCTCTCTGTAGGATCAAGCTATCGATACCCCCCACTTCCATCCGTATCAGCTTCTGTTGTGAGAACCACTATTTTTACAACATCCGGGTTTACAATCTCTACTTTCCCTTCCTTATAGGCTGATCCTCAAGAGTGGAAGCCGGCGAACGTCTGAGGAAGCTGGTTGGCAGGACCCGCCCTGGGGGAACTGTCCTTGCCTCACCCGAGTCCACACGGAACCTGCGAGGCCACCTCGCCAAGTGCAGCGTGTCCTAGAACGAGGACACACATGACCTTCATTCCACAGGAGCAGAGAGATACAGACGAGAGGTGTAGATCGGGGAACGCCACGCCTTCACCAGCCAGCTCTCTGACCCACCCCGGGACGTGGGGTGGCACGCTCTGGGAGGCCCGAAAAAGTCCTGGTGTTCACATGTCACTGATTCAACTTCTGGTCCCTTAGGAAACTCAGTTAATTAAAAATTTTTTTTAATGGCCACTGTGATTTCTACATGAAAAACCTCCTAGGCGCACCCCTGCTTTTGTCCGCTCTGTTTCAACAGCCTCCTGGCCTCCTCCAGGTCCCTCGCTGAGGACTGTTGCCTGGCAAATTTGGGACTGCAAAACTTTGAGGCCAGCTGGCCCAGCGGGTGGCCTGAGTCCCCCACACATGGGGTGACTCGCTGCATGGCTTCTTGCCCCCACAGAGAGCCCCACCTCTCTGTGTCTGCAGAGCAAGGAGGTGGGTGATGGTCTGCGGGGGACCGAGCAGCAACCCCCCACCCCCCAGGGCTCCCAGACCTAGGACATTGATTGATATTTGCCGTGCTCCTCTCGACTTGGGGGCATGTCCTAGCCATGGCTGGAGTGACTGAACCCCAACGGTCTGTCCGAGGTCTCCCCCGTGGGACCTTCCATCCGTGGCTTCGGGGGCGGCAGAGCCCTGCGCACGGTGGCCCTGCGCCTCGATGGCTTCCTTCTGCACCTGCTCGTCCCCGTTCTTCACTCCGGCCGCCCAGACCTGATGCTGTTCCACCAGCAGCCTGTGTCCCCGTGTCCCCAAAGGGGCGCGTCATACCACGCAGGGCGCAGCGGGAAAGGGCCAGCATGAGCAGGGCAGGCCGGCTGCCGTTCTGGATGGAACCAGGGTCCCCAAATCCACCTCGGAAGGCGACTAGGTTTGGAGATGGGGCCTTTAAGAGGTAATTAAGGTAAAATGAAGTGAAGTCATTGGGGGTGGGTCCTAATCCAATGTGACTGGTGCCCTTCCCAGACACAGAGGGAAGGCTCCTGGGTGGCTTGGTCAGTTAAGCGGCTGCCTTTGGCTCTGGTCACGATCTCAGGGTCCTGGGATCGAGCCCCACATCGGGCTCCCTGCTTGGTGGGGAGCCTGCTTCTCCCTCTGCTTGTGCTCTCTCTCTCGCTCTCTCTCTCAAATAAGTAAAAATAAAATCTTTAAAAAAAAAGAAAAAAGACACAGACGGAAGGCCACGTGAGGTCACAGCAAGGAGACAGACAGCCATCTGCGAGCGCAGGAGAGGCCTCGGAAGAGACCAAACCCACACCTTGATCTCAGACTTCCGGCCTCCAGAATTGTGAGAAAACAAATTCCTGTTCTTGAAGCTGGCGGGTCTGTGTTACTTGGTTACAACAACCCTGGGACGCTAGCTCGGCCGCCCCTGCCACTGACCCCATCAGCGTGTGCCATTCGTGTCTGTGGGGCCAGGCACCGAAAGGTGCCCACAGCCTCCCTCCCGACCCGCCAGCAGGCTCTGGAGGCAGAGCCAGCGATCGGCCCGGGACGGCCCGGCCCCCAACCCCCACCCTGCAGCGGGCAGCCACGGGGAGGCTGGTCCACGGGAGGGCCACGTGGCCACGGGCGGCACCTTCACCAGGCCGCCTTGGATCGTTCACGGTTCATCCTTTACCCTGATTAGCATCCTGTCTCTTTCACCATGGAAACGAGCGGCCTGTCAAGTTCTAGGCTCGGAGGGCTCAGGATGGGTCCCTTCAGAATCCGCTCACCTCGCCGAAGACCAAATCACGGCTCAGAACGACGCTATCAGTTTGCTTCAGAATGTATCTGTGATTTGTGTTCAGATCCCACAGAAACGGCCAACCCCCAACACTTCCTCTGCCTGAGACAACACATGTTTACGGAGAGGAAGGTACCAGACTAGGGAGAGGGACGAGGACGGTCAACCCAAAGCTGGAAGGTCACAGGCAGAGGGCTCGGCGGTGTGCCCGGAGAGCGCCTTCATGCCCTGCTGGCGCTTTCCCACGTGTGTCCCTGAAGCTGACCCATGAGACCGAGAATCCCCCCTCCCAGCCCCTCCTTCCCACAGTGCTTCCAAATGGGGCTGGAAGGTGTTCCTGGGAGAGGGCTGCGTGTGGTGAGGGGGCCTCCTTCCCGGACCAGGTTTCTTCCTGGTCTGATAGTCTAAGACCCCCGGGTCCAGAGGTCCCAGGCCGAAGATTCCCATGTCTGTATTTGAGGTGGGGGAGTCTCTCATCACAAGCGGTGACCCCTCCCAATAAAGGCAAAGGAGTCCTGGAAGGGGGTACAGCATTCCCCAGAAGATTCTGAGATCGATACATCTGTGTGCCCACCACACCCTGCACTGGGTCCTGAGTCATTGAATTGTGGGGATGCTTGCCCACACGTGTGCCCAAGCCGATGCTCTGCCCCCCAAAGGCCCAAGCCCAGAAGGGGGGCGCCCTGGCCCTCAGCATGTTCCCGAGGCCGGGGGCCGGGCTGAGTACACAGTGGGGGTGGTCTCCTCAACCCCATCAGCCCCTCTGAATGCCTAGGGATGCACCTTCTGGATCTCGGCGCTCTCGGCGGTTACGACACAGGTGCCGATGGATGGGGGCGGGGGGTGCTTCACGGAGGAACGATTCGTTCCCACGGGGAGTGGGTGCTGCGTAGTCTGCCGGAAAGACAGCAAGAGGAATCAAAACCGAAAGACAAGGAGGACTTTAAAAGCCACTGGAGGTTGGGGCGCCCGGGTAGCTCTGTTGGTCACATGTCCGACTCTCGATTTCAGCTCAGGTCTTGATCCCAGAGTTATGAGTTCAAGCCCCACATGGGGCTCGACGCTGTGCATGGAGCCTACTACAACAAACCAAACCAAACCAAACCAAAAAGCCACTGAAGGTCGACCCCCACAGGCCACCTCTAGGCAGATTCCAGGCGCTGGGAAGGTCGGGGTCATCTTGGCCAGGCTAGGAGGGGGGCAATATTACCTCCATCTTAGAGACAAGTGAGGTTCCTGTGGGGCGCGTGCTTGTCTGCGACCTTCCCCGGGGCCCCTTCCTTGCCCGGCGCCGCAGGCAGGGACGGAGGCCACCATGGCGCTCTCAGCTGGCGGTCCCCCCACCATGAAGCGGGGCCCACGGAGACGAAATGGAGCCCCTCGTGCCAGCCCTTCACCGGGCCAGCTCACATATGCTTCCCAAAGACTCAGACGAAACAGTTAATCCAGAGAGCCTTGTTTTGCTCTCTCCTGGAGGCTCTCAGCCCAGAGCACGGGGCCTTGCAGGGACCCAGGACGGGGGACACTGCATGAACGGTGACCCCTCTGTCACTCATCAAGCCAAGGAACCATTATTGACGACTGGCTGGCTGGAAGATGGATGCTAACAAGCCAGCCTTTCTGCAGAAACAAAGCAACCGACCCCGTTTCCCTGCAGAAATGGCCCCCCAGCCCTGGAGCGCGGGCACAACCCCATCCTTCATCTGGAGACCAGAAAATCTTACTCTCATCACCGCTGACGGGTGGGGTGAAGAATGGCCGTGCCAGGAAGGGTGATCAATTCGGGATCAGAGCCACCTCTCACTCAGCTTGAAAAGCTTTGCAATCAGGCTGGGCTCGGATCAGACAGGCAACAGCCTTCTGAATGCGTCAGAGATCATATTTTCATTCCCAGTAATGGAAGAATGGAGAGACCGTTAATGTAGTGCTTACATCCATCCATCTCGCCAGCTCTTGGTTACTCTATTGTTCTTAATGTGCTAAACTGTTCAAAAAAAAAAAAAAAGCACAAACATGTGGCTGGGGAGCCCTGTGAAAATATTTAACCCAAAGTAGGTATTGCCTGCAAATTAAAGCCTTTTTAATGGCACAGATCTTCCAGGTGCTCGGTGAGGCTCCGGGGAACCAAGTACCGAGTGTCGTTAATCACAGCTCCACGCTGGTTGATGGCATGGGTCGACACTGCAGTCATTGCTTTAAAATGCTTTCATCGGGTTAGATCTCCAGAGCTCGCTGGGCCAAGCCGACTCACAAGCACTCGGAGGGAAAATGATGGGAAGGACGGGAGGAAGCAAGTCCTTATGAAAGGCCAGAGCTCAGGATGAGGCTGGGGGGCGGGGGCATCCGCGGTGAATCTGAACTTCAAGGGACCGGAGGGCTCTTCTGGGGTCAAACAGTAAAGTCGGGGCTGAAGGGACCAGCAGAAAACAGGTGTCACCAGAAATGGGTCCTGGTGACCCATTAACAAAAGGACAAATGCTGAGAATTGGGCCTTCTCTTCTCCAAGAAAGCGGGCGAGGGGCAAGCTGCAGGCAGCCTTGGCTTCTAGTGCAGCTGCTCTGAGGAGGGGGCCAATCCTGTCCCAAGAGGTCTGTGACCACTGCCGGAGCAGTGGACTGCACGCTTGCCCCAGCAGGAACTGCACGCTTGGGGTGCCTCAGGCTGCAACGCGACTGGGAGGACGCTAGAGAGCGCAGGCAGGCGAATTCCTCGGAACAGGACTGGAGACTCCGCCTCTCCGGCCCCGCCCCCGCCACGCCCCCGCCACGTCGCGGGTGCCTCAGTTTCTCTGTCTATAAACTAGATTTGTCCAATTCAGTAATCACCAGCCACATGTGGCTCCTGAGCACGGAATATGTGGACCGTCTATATTCTTGTATGTGCCTGAGGAGTAAAATACACACTTGCCTCTTTTCTCCACCGTTTCCTTTCTCCCAGCCTCACATAGGGCTTTTCAACCTGTGCTGAGCGGAGAGGAAGGATCAAGACAGGGAGGGGGTTGCATAGCAACTTCTGTCCCCTACTCCTTGGCACTACATTGATGCTTTTATTGACTCGGTCTCCTCTTGGTCACCACTACATCCCCACGTTGCCCAGAACAGGGCTTGGCACGGGATGGGTGCTCGGTACATCTATCTGCAATGATGGTTGTGTGTTCCGAGGGCCTAGCACGGTCCCTGAATGGAGGAGCTGATGAATGAGTGAATGGGTTTCTTTTAGGAGCCTCTTGCTCCAACATCGCTAACAGTATTAGGGATCCAGGAAGGCACATCATGGATCAGGACGTTTAAGCTCTCTCTTGCCCAGATTTGAAGCTCTAAGAAGGGACATTCTGTAATCCAGACTCGGTATTTTGGAAAGCTCCATTTACTGGCACGGGAACAGCTAGAGCCGAGCAGAGGGCCTGCCTGGGGCATGTCAGACCCCAGGGTCCAATCACCAAACCCGTGCCATCTCCTCTCTCCGTCCGTGAACACACCACCAGCTAGACGGCCCTCAGCCAGGCTTCTCACTGCCCCCTCGGCTGGGATCTTTCACCCAGAGCGACATCGCGGCTCTTTGAGTCTCCGAGGGAGGAGCACTCGCGGAGCTGCTTGCCCAGTGGAGGAAGGTAGCTTAGTGGAATAGACATAAATGAGCCTCTGGGGAGAAAAGCCAGAGGGGAGAGGAAGAGAAAATGCCCAGGAGACCGATCATCCCCCTTGTAGAATCTGCTAACACCACAGGAAGAGAACTCTAGGCAGGATCCAAAACAAGGCCCGGGGATTTTTCTTAACCCCAAAACTGCCTTGTAGGACCACCCATACAGGAGTTCCAGATTCGGGGGCTTCTGGTGGGAGCCCGCCCCTGCCAGGCTGGAGTGGGGAGTTGGAAGTTTCTGAATTTGCTCCCTTGTGCCAGCAAACATTTCCAACAGCTCCATTTCCCCTCTGTGGCAGGTGTGGGAACAGCTGGGTGAACCACAGAGACAAAGGTGCCCGAAGCGCCCCTCCCCCAGACACAGCCGGGGGCCCCGGGGGTACTGTGCACAATGAGGCTTCCTTAGGAGGGACCGGGGAGCACGGGCGGAGCGGAGCCAGCCTGTCCCCAAGCAAGGGTTGTGAGGTCCGACAGGTGAGGTCCGAGCCAGGCCCCAAGGTTCCCGGGAGCTCTGCAGGTGAGCAGGTGAAGGAGGCCGGGAGAGAGCCCACCCGAGGCCACGGGAGCTGGGACCTTCACTGTGAACCTGGACTGCGGAACAATGCAAATCTGAGGAGAGGGTCCAGGAGACGAACAAGTGGGGACCGGAGACGGCGAGGCGGGCAACGTCCCCGCACCAGCCCCAGCCCCGGGAGGCACTCGGAGTGAGACAACCAGCCGAGGGCCCTCACACTGTCTCACTGCGCCACCGTCCACACCCAGGAATCACCCGCCATCCCCCCTGCAGGGATCCGGGGCCCACCGGGGCTGGCTGCTCTTTGGGCGGAAACCTGAGGGTCCGCAGGGGACTGGTCCCCGGGACGGAAGGCGGGAGCCAGTCTGAGATTTCAGAAGCCCCGTGACCACCCCCTCCGCGGATGGGACCCCTCGGCAGTCAGCCCTGGGGGCACAGAGCTGGGGGGCACAGAGCCCCCGCCCGGCTCGGCTGTGCCTATTGTGCGCGGTGATCTGCGACACCAGCCCCCCACGGCTGCGTAAATGCCCCCAGGCTGAGCGTGTCCGGCCGCAGAATGACTCCAGCCTGCGTGGGACAGATCCGCGTGGCATGTGACCAAGTGACCCCCAGACCCGCGCTGACGCTCCCGGCCAGGACACGGACCCCAGTCCTTCCAACGCCCACAGGAGGGGAACCCGTCCTGGCAGCAGGTGCCTACACAGTCCAGCCAGTGGGGCACCTCCTGGGAAGCGGGGGTGCCCCGAGCCAGGCCCTGGGGTACGGTGGGTCCCAGGCTCAGCGCCTCAGGTCAGCGTCTGCTCGCTCCTCCGTCATGGGACCCGAACACCCGCTCAGTGGCGGCCGTGCTCGGAGGGGCCACACGGGGTAGCAGGTGCACAGCAAATGGCCAGCCCGGGCTCTTCCCGGTCTCCCCTCGCCTCACCTTACGGTCCTGGCTGTCTCATAACTTCTCTGGACCTCAGTTTCCTGAACTCTAAATGGGAATAATGATCCGTGCCTGCTGATGTGACCGTGTAGCCATGAGGATAAAGGGAAATGAGGCATAAAAGGACTGACAAATTTAAAACGTTAGACAGATATCTGGAAGTCACATCACAGATTTTAGATAAAGAAATGCGTGATGGACTTAATGAGCTTAATTGCAGTATTGAGCAGAGCTGGGCTGAGGCTGGAGGCTGAGGCGGAGGCTGGAGGCTGGAGGCTGGAGGCGGAGGCTGAGGCTGGAGGCGGAGGCTGAGGCTGGAGGCGGAGGCCAGCTAGTGCTCGTGGGCTGCCGCACTTTTGCGGACACTTCTCGCCCGCATGCCCAGCACAGAGCATGAAAACCTGGGATCCCAGCGGCCCAGACACATCCAGTGCGGGTCCGAGTCCCTGAAATTCTAACTCCTGTTCTTCGGAGAAAATGAGAAAAAAGGATGGAAGAAAAGGACGGTCCTCCGGGGACGGAGCAGAGCCTCCAGCCAGCTTGCGCTGCCCGAGTTGCAAGTCTGGCAAAGCCGTCTGAGGCTCCTGCTGGCCACGGGACACTGTGACCACCCCCCTCCCCGGGGGAGAGAGAAGGAGGGCGAACCCTTCAGGGATTTGGTGGGCTCTGCTCTAAGGGCAAGATGTCTCCTGGGGAGTCCGTGGCTTCTACCTGGTTCAGGTCTGCTTATACAAGTCCACATCGGAGCCGGTTTCTGCACAGGACAAATGCCTGGAAGGACAGGGAGCTTTGCAAATACTGAAGGAAAGGTCTGGAATTTGCCCAGAGCGACCCCCAGCGTTCCAAGGAGGCCGGGCTGCTCGGATCTGCGCAGGACAGGGTGCATACACGTGCACACCCTCCACGCCCTACCACACCACACCGCACATTCACCACACACACCGCTGACTGTCCCAGTGCCTCCACCTGTTCCCTGGCTGCCGGTGGAAGAGAACCCAGGCCTGGCTGGGCAGGGTAGGGGGGTTGCTGCCAGGAGGAAGACCTTTCCGACACATCAGTACCTGGGTTGGCTAGGATTTCACCCTTGGAATGTTCTTATCTTTGAGCAAACAGCATGGGCCGCGTTTATCGTTCACTCATTCATTCCACGGCTACCCTGCTCCTCACTGAATCTGCACAGATTCCTTAGGCAGCAGGACCCCAGGCTGGAAAAAGGCAGTGGCTACAGGCCCGACATGACGAAGAACACACTGGAACCTCTGCTGGGCCAGGAGGGGACAGGCCACAAGAGCTGCTGTCTGGGAAACCATTCTCCCAGCGGAGAAGGGCTGAAAGTGGCCTTTGAGGAGGGGTCCCCGGTGTCTGCAGAGGTATGGGTGATGGCATGACATAGCGCAGTGTGGCTGCAGAAATGCAGGCTCAGGGCCTGCAGCAGAGGGGCAGGCAGGGCTAGCCTCAGGACTTTACCCTGGGGGCGCCAGGAGAACACGGCCAGCCAGGACCCGGGCCCTGCTCCACAGCCCTGGGCCTGTTACCTCTCGAGGTAACAACTTCATAAGCAATGGCTGGGCCAACAATATAACAGTACTGAACAGTATAGGATAATACGGAACAAATGGATAGATTAACAAATGTAGGGTGTGAGAAGGAGGGGCAGCTAGAGGACAGAAGAAAAAATACCACCAAATCCTGGGTATTCAGACTAACTAGTCAAAGAGTGGTTCAAATGTGTCAAGTCTACGTCAAAAAATACCTAAAAAGGTGCTTCTGAATTCTTTCTCAGGCAAAGTGTAAGGGCTGGATGGGCAGCTCTGTGAGGTAGACGAGGAGGCATGCGTGGTGAGGAGAGACGTGAGTGGCTATTAGCACAGCTTGTCATTCCCAACGTCAGAACAGAGTGTAGGGCCCGGAAGTCCTGTGCCTCAAAGGGCTGCTTTCCCCATCTGTGAATTATGACTTGGGACTAGCGGCCCCTGAGGCATGTCTGAGCCCTGTGGAGGCTTCTACGGCACCTGGCAAGTCCACTCGCTTGGCTGGAATGTTTGTCCCTCTCTCCGGGATCTTTTATTTTTTATTTTTTTTTTAAGATTTTATTTATTTATTTATTCGAGAGAGAGAACACGAGCAGGGCGGGAGGTGGGGGGAGGGCAGAGGGAGAAGCAGGCTCCTCCCCAAGCAGGAAGCCCAACACAGGGCTCGACCCCAGGACCCTGGGATCATGACCTGAGCCGAAGGCAGAGGCTTAGCTGACTGAGCCCCCCGGGCGCCCCCGCCCAGGATCCTGGTTGGCAGATCCATTCGCTTAGCACTTCTCCCAGTAGAGGGTGGAAAAGCTAAATTTCTGCCAGGCTCCTGCTTGAGTGACACCTCAATTCACAACACACAGGCCCCAAATGAACCGCTTCCAAACTCTGAATTCACGTGGCCCCAATGAATGAGGTCTGGCACATTCTAAGATATCGCGGATAGAAACCGTCTGTAAGAAATGTCATTACACATACTGGATTTCAAAGATGTTTTCAAGACGTGCATGGCCCCCTGGGGTTTTGTGGGCCGACAAGTGGCTCTGTCCCAGGAAAGTCCACTCCACGAGGTGCTGCCACGGCAGAGCTCCTGGGGGCCCGGCTGCTGCCGAAGGCCGATCTGTAGCTTGCTCATGGCCCAGCTCCCTAATCCAGAAGTGTTTTTCTTGTTTTTTCTTTTTTTTTTTTTAACTTGGAAGGAAACTTCCAGTGAATCATCTCATATGCTATTTGATTCATGTTTAACGTCTTTGGGAAGAAATAAAAACAGTAAGTCATTCGCAACAAAAACGGCATCAGCCCAGCTAAAACACCAGGTGCCTGAACAGAGACATGCCAGCTGCCCTCGGTGACCACAGTGGCTGCGATCTTAACTTGTCATTAGGGGCGTGTTTCCAATCAGGAGTGTAGACAGATCACAAAAGCTGCCCTGTGCCACTCTCACTCTTTAAATCACAACACCAGAAGCCATGGATTCTGCAGGGAGAGTGGAGACCACTGCGCAACTTGCACACAGTGTCGATTGGCACGCATTAACTTAGCACGTACTTTGCGCACGAAGTGCTGGGGACCCATAGAAAGATGGGAGGCTCTCAGACTGCTTACGGTCCGGTTGGGGAGGTGAGGCATGAGTCCCTTCCTTCTCTATGCCGAGTGAGCTCCTCTGCCGCCAGGCACCAAGCTCCAGGGCTCGTGGCAGAAAGGGGAGCCAAGGAACATGGCGTTCCAGGAGGAACTGACAGACACTAGCTTTCAGGCTGGGCCCACGTCCTTTCCTGACCCTTTTCCCCAAGGACATAGCTGAGCTCTGTTCACCTACAGTGCAGCTGGGACTAAGCCTGTAACCAATTAGCACTGTGCCTGAAACACGGGAAGGCTGCGGTACTTGGCACTCAGTGAGAAGAAGGAAGTCAAGGAGAGACGCAGAAAACCTTCAGGCTGACGACCCTCAGCCCCTCTCCAGGCCCAGCCCTTGCACAGTGAACTTGGCCCAGCCCCTCGGAGCCCATCTTCCTGGAACTCCAGGTCTCTGAATTTCCCAACGCAGACAGTCTTGAACTTCAGGGAAAGAGCCTGGGAGCCTGGAGACCCTAGGAGGGCCCAGGCGTGGTCATCATACCTTGTGAAGTATGTTCCCACAGGAGGAGGACTTTTCAGCCACAAACCCACACAGTCTGACAGGTCCAAGAAGAGTCAAGGGGTCCACAGGACAGAAAACGAAAAATGCGAACTGACCCAGAAATCTGGGCTTGGGGAAGCGAGGAGGATCAGTATGGCTCAAACTAAGGGGAAAGGCCTGTGTGGACGCAGATCTGGGAAGGGGCCCCAGCCCAGGCACCAACAAGCAGCAGGATCTTGGGGTCATCGCTTGCATTCATTCATTCATTCATTCATTCATAAATTGGATGTGGAGACTCCCTGTGTCCCGCCCTTTTGGCACCAAGCAATCCCCGACTGTCAGTTAAAGCACCCGTCCTTTTATCTCTGCCTTCATCTCCCCAACACAATGCAGAATCCTACCGGGAGCAAAAGCTCAGGGAGGCCGAAGGGCAGTGATTCCCTGGTCCGGGGCTGGCAGTCCTGATTTGGGCCAGGACAACAGTCCCTCCGTGGATTCCCCAGCGGATGAGGCCAAGGTGAGTGGTGCATGCCCACAGTACACGCGTGGGTGGGTGTGCACGTGTGTGAGTGTGTGTGTGTCTGTGTGTGTGCATGCACACACACGGGTGCCCACACTGCAGGCTGCCTACCATGCCCACCATGCAGGATCTGCCCCCTAGGTTTGAGGCTTGAAGGAGACGCCCATAGGAAGCAATATTGCAAAGTCATCCCAAGTCACTATAAAAATAACCCTCAACTTGCAACACAGGAAGGGTTTCCCCTCTCCCAGCGCCCTGCCTCAAAACTGCAGCTGTTTCTACTTTGCAGGCCACTTCAGAGCGACCTGGGGATAGCTCTCCGTCCCCTGGGACCCACAGAGCAGCACCACTCTCGTGGGCTGCAAGGCCAGCACCCAGAGGAGAGGTCAGCCGGCGTCATGCAACACCCCCAATCTCCACGCCCCTGTCCACCTAACATCTGCCAGCGGAACTGTGGCTAGACAGATCTCTGAGCAACAATTATGAAATTTCATCGAAAGGACCGATGAGGTCCCCTGTACCGTTTGAGTTTGGCTGCGCTGAGATACTGCGTTATCCCCCGTGCTCCCCGTCGGGTTAGTGCTGCAGGTCTCCTGCCCCCGTGTATGACCAAAACCCCCTCCCATCCCACCTCCCGGCCCCTCCATCCCTGCTCATCCACAGGCAGCGACACTAATCTTCTTGCTCCTCCTTAATGACTCCGGCATCTTATGCTACAAGCCCTTTGCACTGGCTGTTCCTCAGATATAAAATTGCTCCCTTCCCTCCTTCAGGTCTTTCTTCAACACGCTTCCCAGCAAGGCCTTCTCTAGTACTATTTCCAAGCCGAAACTCCAACACACATTCTTTATTCTCCTGTCCTACGTGATTTTTTCCTCTCTATTTTATTGAGTTCATTGTCTCTCTCCCTCCAGAACTAGAAGGCAAGGTTTCCGGGGCCAGATTTTATTCTGGTTTGTTTTCCATTGGAAACCCAGAGCCTAGACACTTGCTGGCACAGAGTGTGTGATTGATAAGTACCCATTAAGTCAATGAACGCAGGGCTGCTGGGGGGAAGGCTGGAACCCGCAGCCTCACATGCAGGTGCTATTGCTCCCGTGCCTGGGCGCAAAGAGAAGGGCTCCTCCCATTTGCCGTCACCCGACCTAGGACATCCACAGCAAAGGACCTGGGTGTGCCAGAAGTACCATCTGACTCCCAGAGTTCCTCATCTCTTGGTGGTATTTGGGGGGGGGGGCGGTGTTGCAGGGGTTAGCAGGTATTTGCTGTGGGCATCACAACACCTGGCTGGGAAGAAACACCCCTCGACCCCCTTTGGGCCCCTGTGCCTGCTCTGGCATCCTGGCATCTAGCTACTAGCCTCAGCGGGACCTAACCCAGCCAGGAGCCTCCCCCAACCCCAACCCACGCACCTGTGCCAACCCCTGAGCCTCTAGCTGGGCTATGGGTACAGGTATGCCTCAGTTTTATCGTACTTTGCTTTCTTGCACCTCGCGGATAATGCATATTTTTCTGAAGATTTGATTTATTTATTTGCAGAGAGATAGTGAGAGAGGGCACAAGTGGGGGTGGGGAGCAGAGGAAGAGGGAGAAGCAGACTCCCCGCTGAGCAGGGAGCCCGACATGGGGCTCAATCCCAGGACCCTGAGATCATGACCTGAGCCGAAGGCAGATGCCTAACCGACTGAGCCACCCAGGCGCCCCACGGATAATGCATTTTTTACAAATTGAAGGTCTGTGGCAACCATGCATCAAGTAAGTCTATCAGCGACACTGCCCAAGAGCATTTGCTGACTTCGCCTCTTCGTGTCACATTTTGGTAATTCTTGCAATACTTCAAATGACTTCATTATGATTCTATTTGTTACGGTGACTCTCTGATCAGCGGTGACGACTCGCCGAAAGCCCAGATGACGATGAGCACTTTTTAGCAACAGAGTATTATTAAATGAAGGTACACGCATGGGTTTATTTTAGACATGATGCTATTTCACACTTAACAGACTACAGTGTACAGACTATAGCTTGTGTACACACTGGGAACTGAAACATTCACCGACTCACTTTACTAGGGTATTTGCCTCTTGGCTGTGCTCTGGAACGGAGGCCACAGTGTCTCTGAGGGGTGCCTGGACGCACAAGGTCTGGGTGACACAGAGCCCCATCTTCTCCCGTTCCCCGGCTCTCACAGGGCTGGTGCAAGGAGATGGAACTAGTGAAAGCCTCACCTTCCACGCTCACCTCTCCGCCGAGGCGGGGCAACGGCGGGAGCTTTCACGAAGGTGACGAGGACAGATGAGAGAAGGAAGGGCATCCAAACAAGAGACGGGGGGACCCCCCATACCCGAGGGATGCAGGCTTCTGGGGGGGGGCGGGAGCAGGGAGCGTGCTGTGCTACCTGAGGGCTGCTGGGAGTCTGCGGGTCTGAGCTGCCTGCCCACACTCACACCTGCTGGGGGTCTCCCGTGGAACCAGCTCGGCCTCTGCCCTCCCCGAGCTGCAGCCCCTCAGCCCCCCTCAGGGCTAGAGCGCCGGGCACCCAGCCGCCTTAGGGTGGTTTATTAAGGTGGAAATTGAGGTAGGTTTTGGGTGCAGATCGTATTCTCACAGCTAAGCCTTAAAAGTGATTCCTTCTGGGTGGGAAGGTGAGAATTACATGCTTGGAGGGCCTAGAAAAGTCGGGGCTTTCTGCGAGGGCTCCAAAGAGGTGGGCTCTCCTGGGCTGGGCCTGGCCCCACAGGGCTGAGCTCCCACCAGCCCCTCCCCCACGCTGCCTCCTCCTGCCGGTGGGTCGGTGGGTCGGTGGCCACAGACCCACACCCCGGGCCTCAGCTGGGGCTCACAGTACTGGGGCAGGCCGGGCAGAGCAGGGCAGGGCCAGTGACTCATGAGAGCCACTGTCATAATTACCAGAAGCCGGGCGGGAGGAAGAGGAAGAAGGGCCGTGGGGCAGCTGAGGGAGGCCTCCCCACACCTCTATTCTTGCAACCACCCCAAGGGGGAGGCGTGACTGACGCTCTTACAGATGAGGCACGGAGGCCGTGAAGTGGGCCCCATGCGATCCGAGGGCACAAACCCAAGGGCGGACGCCTTTCTCCCACTCACCACCTACTTCCTCACTTGGGAACAGACCCGAACCCTGAGCCCAGCAGGAGCGACAGGCAGCACGGCAGAGGCGCCGGGTCCTGGGCCCCGAGGGGGCTTGCGCAGTGCACAGCCAGCACCTTCTCGGGGGGAAGCCATCAGGTGGCAAGGGAGCCCTCGGGAGGGCATCCAGAGGGCGTCGGACAGGCAGTGGGCTCAGCCCCGGGGGTCAGGAAGGCTTTGAGAATGGACGAGACCGCTGAGCTCAGCTGTGCAGGATGAACAGGAGGGGGCCAGGCCGAGAAAGGGGACGTGGTCGGAGCAGAGGGCGCCAGTGAGCAGGGCCCCGGGGGCTGGCCGCACAGTCCACCTCACAGGCCCTCTGCTCTCTTGAGAGCTTCCCTGGAACTGGGACCGGAGCAGGCAGTGGTCTGAGATGGGGCCCAGAGGACAGTGGGTTCAAACAGACCAAGGGCTTGTAGGTCATGCTAATTACTGTGGACTTGACCCCTTGTCTGAGAGAGCAGCTGGGCTCCAGGTTTGCGGGCCAGGCCTGGCGAGGGCCTCGCCGTGCTGGAGGGCGGGAGGGGCGCGGGGCTGTGAGTGAGAAAGGGCGGTCAGTCTCTTGGGGCGGCTGGAAGGGCGGCAAAGTGGAGGGGCTGGGAGACGTCCCCAGGGGCCAGAGAAAGTCTGGGCGGACGGGGGTGGGGCCAGAGAAGGGGGCATTTGAACCCAAGGTTTCAGAGGCCCCAGGGAGGCCTGGGGGAGAAGGGAGGAAGGGGTGGGGAGGCTCAGGCTTGGTGCCCTGGGAAGGCAGCTCTTTCCCCTCCGTGGGGGTAGGAGGTGGGCGGGGCCTGGGAGACAGAAGTTTCAGGAATGCTCGAATTCCCCAATCAGAGCATCCCAGGTCAAAGGACCAACTGGAAAGACCTGGCCGGCTTCAGGCGAGAACGCAAATGATCACGGGACCTGGGTGGGTTCTTTGCAACCCAGAGTCTCAGTTTCCCGACCACCCCGCGGGTGTGCTGGGTGGCTGTCCCCTGACTCCTGGTCTCTTTGCACTGAACTGGGTGAAATCCTCACGTGCCAGCTACTGGCAGGACCCCCCACCCCAGCGACGGTCCTCCCCCTGCTTCCAGCCCCCTCTAGCCTCCCAAAGTGACTTACCCCAGGCCAAGTGGAGGTGGAGACAGTCGGGACGGAAGCTCCGGGGGCGGGTTCCACGTCCTTGTCTGGGCCGCTAGACCATACCCTGGCGGGGGGAACAACAGGTCACTTAGGGCGCGTGCAACGCCCCCAGAGCCCACTGCCCTTCTGGTGGCTTCTGTGTGCCTATCGGGGGGACTACAGCTTCTGCGAGCCCCGCACTGAGGACAGGAAGGTCCTGGCTCCTGGGCCAGCCCAGCCACCGAGAGCAGCGCTCATGAGCACATGTACGTGCGGCCTGGGCAGCGAGGGCCCTGGGACCGTGTGCACCACGGCTCGGCACGGAGTGGCCTCACAGGGGCTCCCGCAGCCAAGCTCCCACCCCTGCACGCAACAACGGCCCAAAGGCATCACCGACATCGAGCCAACCGCTGAGTCACACGGTCACTATGACAAGAGAAGCTCAGGCGCCGTGGGTGTCCTGGGTGCCCCAAACCACTCCCCCACCCCACCTTCAACCGTCGCCCCACCAGCTTCTGGCACATTCCACACACCCTGCCTGCATGGCTGACGGATGGCTGACCTCCTCTTTCACCCTTTCTGTGAACGGGCTGCACCCTGGAGGGGGTGTGTAATTACAACAGGTTCACAGTTACCGTCCCCGTGCTGCCGGGGGCCGCGCTAATCCTCCCAACAACCCTGTGACGTCAGCATGAGGATGAACCCTGGTTTCCAGGTGGGGAAACTGAGGCTTACAGAAGCTAACTACTCGCTCAAGGGCATGTGTCTTCCAAGTGGCAGAGCCAGAAGGGAGCCCAGACCGCCCCGGGCTCTCGCAGCCACCTTCCCCTCCGGCTGGCTCCTTCTCAAACCCCGGTCCCCGGTCCCGCGTCTCTTCACCTGGGACCCCCTTTTTCTTCCTAATCTAAACACACTTCCAGCTCTTTCCCCATAATACGTGGTTATCTCCTGCAATGACCACGGTTTATCCACACTCACTGGAGCAGTCCTGAGGCCGGGAGCCACGCAGCTCATTCACCCCAGAAAAGACAGCCGCTGGACGGTGCAGGTGCGAGCGGGGCTCCCCTCGTGCCACTGCCCCTGCAAAAGGAGGGGCCACATTCCTTCCAACTGACGTGGAGCGGTAGGAGGGCGGGGAGGGACTGTCTCTGCTTCTGGGCGGCTGGTATACACTGGCACTCAATAAGTGATCAATGTTCGACAAATGAGTGCCCCCAGAGCCATCGCATGGACATTCCCGGACACAGAGCGCACTTGGCTCAGGGTTAAAATTCTATCCCATTTCACCAATATAGAACTCATAAGCCAAGTACATTATTGAAATTCACTGCTGGGATCTAAGACCTCGAGTAGAAAAGCCATACATCTGGGCGCCTGGGTGGCTCAGTGGGTTATAGCCTCTGCCTTCGGCTCAGGTCATGATCTCAGGGTCCTGGGATCGAGCCCCACGTCGGGCTGCCTGCTCATCAGGGAGCCTGCTTCCTCCTCTCTCTTCCTGCCTCTCTGCCTACTTGTGATCTCTCTCTCTGTCAAATAAATAAATAAAATCTTATAAAATAAAAAAAAAGAAAAGAAAATCCATACATCTTCCCATCAGAAATTCCCATGGGAAGGTCACTGAGCTTTTAGACAGCACCACACACACACACACACACACACACACACACACATGTACACAGACACACACATATATGTATATATGGGTATTTCAAATATTTTATGTATATATTTTATTTCATTACATAATGTATATTTTTTAAAAATAGACTTATTCTTAGAGCAGTTTAATGTTCACAGCAAACCTGAGCAGCCTGCCCCAGGATCGACACGGCCACTACAGTGGCCGTTTATTACAGCTGATGAGTCCATGTCGACACACATCATCACCCCCAAATCCATAGCTGGCATCAAGGTCCACTCCTGGTGGTGTGTTCGTTCTGTGCGTCTGGACGAGTGTATGAGGACGTATGTCCCCCACGACAGTATCATACAGAGAAGTTTCACGGCCCTCAAAGTCCTCAGTGCTCCCCCTTGTCCCATAGTTCTTAAAGGCACGTTCAAGTCCATGATCTTAGCTACGCCATCTGGCAGATCCGTGAGCTCTGCTTTGACTCTCAGGGAAAATCAGGCCCAGATAGGGTCAAGGGCCCTCCCCAAGGTCGCCTTTGAAATACCCAATAACAGAGCCAGCAGCAGAATGTGCTAGAAGCCTTGAGTCTGGTCGTAATTTTATCATTCTAGCCTTTTAACGGTCCTGGTAGGTAGAGCCCATCCTAACCCCCAGTTTACAGAGGGGCAAACATGGTTGGAGACATTTGCCATGGTCACACGTGGCTAAGTGGTGTGCCAAAAATGCAAATTCCTACACCCATGCCTGCTCTCTCCGTTAATTACAGGAGCTTCTAGGAGGCTGTGGGAATGCAGTGAGCAAGCCCCCCATGGGTCAGGGGGGCTGGGAGCCAGAGCAGGTGCTCCCCCATTCCTCAGCCCTCTCAGGGAGACCCTGCCCTCCAGGACAAACGGCCGCTCAACCGCGCTTGGGTCAAGGCCAGCGGGCTGTCTGCTACAAAGGCCCTACCACTTCCAGCCTCCTGGGGGCAGCTCTCAACAGTCAACGTGCTCAGTGACCAGCTCAGGGCCGTGAGTGCCAGGTGAGAACATTCCTAGTCCACACAGACCCCTTCTCCCACAGCTCTTCCCGTCCCACCGAGACACGCACCAGTTTGGATGGGGAAAGTACTGGTGGCAAGAGAACAGAGGAGGAGAAGCCCTGTTGCCGGGTGTGCCTCTGCCACGAAGTGGCCCTGTGACGGGCACGCCCTGTCATCTCTGCCATTCTGTCTCCCCTCTGCGACAAAGCCTGGGGGCTGCGTCCCCTCAGAGACCAGGCCGGCTCTGCCATCAGGCTTCCTAGCCGAAGGAGGGTCCCGTCATCCAGAGGCCTCGAAGGCCCTGGCTCCCCAGCTGCTTGGGAACACTCCATTAACTCAAATTGCAAATTTCCTCCCGGCTCTATTGCTGAGCCACGGGGGCTCCCCGGCCACCAGCTTTCCTGTGACAGATAAAGATTACAGTAGTTGCTCAAGACTGAATCAAGTAGCAGAAGTCATTATGCAGAAATAATTATGTTGAGTTATGTCTGGTGGCTCCTGATTTCTGTCTAGCAATTGTCTTGCAAATGGCCTGCCTCTTCCTCTCCAGAAGAGCTAACAGCAGAGGCCTGGGTGATTCAAACAGACACACGGGGCACAGTCCCACCGCTCCAAACTCCTGCCAGTGGGGAGAGGGCGTCAGCATCCTAGGGTAAGGTTCTGTGTGAGGCCCTTCTGCCGAGCACTTGGGAGAAGACGAGACATGGAAGACAAAGCCCTGGACAAAAGCCACAAGCACCCCTGAACTGGACCCTCCTTCAAAACTTGCTTCACACATCCCTTGCTCCATGGGGCCCTTCCTGACACCCCAACTGCCCCTGTCCCTTGCTCATGTTAGACATAAGATACCTCCTTCTCTTAGGTTTGGGGTCTCCGGGGAGGGACTTGGGCAATGACCCAGTCTGACCTATTTTTGTACTTGCCTCAGTTTCTAGGTATGTAAAACGGAGATGATAATCCCCCCACCTGGTTCATCAAGTTCTTGTAAAAACTAAACGAGCTAATGCACATTATGTGTTTGGCACATAGGAAGAACTCAGTAAATGCTAACAGTGACTGAGACAGCAGGAAGAACATGCTTATAAGAATAGAAGCCATTAGAAAGACACAGACTACCAAACCTTACTCAAGAAAAATAGACAGTCTGAAATAAAGGAGACGATCTGAAAAGCCTTTAACAAGGCGATCAAATTAGTAAGCAAAGTATGACTCATACACAAAAAGTCCCAGACCCAGATGGCTTCACTGCTCAATTCTACAAATGTCTAAAGAATCAATACCAATTTAAAAAAAAATCAATACCAATTTTCACAAATCCATCCAAAAAAATAGAAGAGGAGGGAAACTTCCCAACTTGTCACATAAGGCCAGTACTACCCTGACATCAAAACCAGACAGATTTCAGAAGAGAAGATACAGACTGTGTCTCTAATGGACATGGATGCAAAAACCAACCAACCAACAAACAAAAAATCAACAAAATACTAGCATACCAAATCCAGTAACATAAAGAATAGAAGGAATTTTACACCAGGACCAAGTGGGATTTATCTCAGGAATGCAAGGTTGGTTTACCATCTGAAAATCAATTCATGTAGTATAGTATATCAATAAAAATAAAAAGCAAAAGCTACACTCTTAATTGATGCGGAAAAAGTACTTGACAAAATCCAATGCTTTTAAAATAAAAACACTAAATAATCTAGAAGTAGAAGGAAATTTCTTCAACCTGACAAAGCTAACATTCTACTTAATGGCGAAAGACTAGATGCTTTCTACCTCAGATGAGGAATGAGACAAGGACACCTGCTCTCACCCCTTCTATTCAACAATATACTAGAGGTTCTAGCCAGGCCAATAAGGCAAGAAAATGAAGTACAGGATAGAAAAGAAGAAGTAAAACAATCTCTATTTGCAGATGACATTTTCATATATTTAGAAAATCCTAAAGATTCCACTAAAAACAAAACAAAACAAAACAAAAACAACCTAACAGGTCAGGAAGGTGGCTGGATATAAGATCAATATACAAAGATCAATTGTATTTCCATATATTAGCAATAAAAATCCAAAAATGAAATTGAGAAAATAATTCCACTAGCAATAGCGTCAAAAAGAATAAAATAGGAACAAATTTAACAAAAAAGTGCAAAATTTATACTACTTTGAAAACTATAAAATATTATTGGGGAAAAAAAGATCTAAATAATTGGGAAAATAGCCCATGTTCATGAATCAGAAGGACTTAACATTATTAAGACAGCAATACTCCCTAATCTATAGATTCAACACATTCCCCCATCAGAATCCCAGCTTACTTCTTCACAGAAACTGACAAGCTGATTCTAAATTTTGTATGGAATTTCAAGGGACCCAGGATAGCCAGAACAATACTAAAGAACAAGAACAATATAGGACTCACACCTCTCCATTTCAAAACTTACTGCAAAGCAGTAATAACCAAGATAGTATGGTATTGGCCCAAGGATAGACATACAGATCAATGAAACAGAATTGAGGATCCAGAAATAAACCCACACATCTTTGGTCAACTGATTTTGAACAAGTGCTCCAAGACTACCCGATAGGGAAAGAATATCTTGAGGACAAGTGGTGATGAGACGACGGCATAGCCACATGCCAAAGAATGAAGCTGGACCCTTACCTCACATCATATAAAAATTAACTCAAAATGGATCAGAGAACTAAATGTAAGAGCTAAAACTATAAAACTCTTAGAAAAAAACATAGGGCTAAATCTGTATAATCTTGGATTTGGCAAAGGATTCTTAGATACAACACCAAAAGCCAAAAAAAAAAACCCAGGTAAGATAAATAAATTGGAATTCATCAAAATTTAAGACTTGCGCTTCAGAGGACACAGACAAGAAAAATGAAAAGACAACCCACAAAATGGGTGAAAATATTTGCAAATCATGTAACTGATAAAGGTCTTGTATCTAGAATATATAAAGAACTCTTACAATTCAATAGAAAGACTTATAACCCAATTAAAGTATATGCAAAGGTTGTGAATAGACATTCCTCTAAGAAGACATACAAAGACCAACAAAACACATGCAAAGATGTTCAACATCATTAGTTATTAGAGAGACACAAATCAAAAGCACAATGAGATAACCACTTCATACCCACTAAGATTTCTAGAATCAAAAAGTCAGGTCAATACAAGTATTGACAAGGATTTGGAAAAACCAGACCCCTCATACATCACTGTTGGGAATTTAATGGTGCAGCTGCTTTGGAAAACAGTCTGGCAGTTCCTCAAATGACGGAACATATAGTCACCACGTAACCTAGAAACTTGGCTCCTGGGCATATACCCAAGAGATATGAAGACACATAGCCACACAAAGACTCATACACAATGTTCACAGCAGCATTGCCCATAAGAACCAAAAGGTGGAAACAACCCAAATGTCCAACAACAGATGAATGAGAACAAAACATGGTATAGTCATACAGTGGAATATTATTCAGCCATAAAAAGAAATGAAATTGACGCACGTTACAATACTTAGATAAACCTTGAAAAGGTTACACTAAGTGAGGAAATCAGACACAGAAGGATAAATATGACATGATCCCATTATATAAAATGTCCAGAATAAGAAATCTATAGAGACAAGAAGTGGATTCATGGTTGCTTAGGGCTGGGGATCAGGGGGATAGAAGGTGACAGCCAAAAGGTAAGGGCTTTCCTTTCAGGGTGATGGAAGTGTTTTAAAATTGACTGTAGGGATGGTTGCACATGTGCATAAAAGTACTAAAACCCACAGCATTGTGTACTCTATTTTATTTTTATTTATTTGTGCCTTGTGTACTTTAAATGGGTGACTTATAGGGCATGTGAGTTATGCCTCAACAAAGCTGTTAAAAAAAAAAGGACTCTAAGTCAAGGTCCTTGGACAGAAGGGCAAAGAGCAGGCTCAGAGGAGTCGGGAGGCAAACCGCAGGGCTTCCCACCAGAGCCTGGAGGTCTCGAACCCCAGGATGAGGCCCCTAGGCGTGTGCTGCAGGCTGAGCTGCAGCCCTGCCTCGGAGACCCCCACCAGACACAGCAGGCACACGGTGTCCACACACAAGTGTGTGCGTGCCCAACGCGTGTTAGGTGCAGGGACAACAGCCCCACTTTTGAGCCCATGGCCAGTGGGGTACACTCGGGTGTTTGCCCGACATCTGGGTGGGCCCACAGACACAAGCTCGCTGGATCTGTGGTCAAGCTCTGTGGTCAAGGGCATGACCCAATGCACTGCAGGAAGCGGCGGGGGGTGGTGGTGTGTGGCGGTCCCTCGGGATACACACTCAGGGAGGGACATGCCATTGAACCCTCAGCTCAGCTCCTGAAATGGCCCAACCCGCCCCCCCCGGGCACTGCGGGCCCCACGTAAGGAATCAGAGTTCTGGGGGCCTTTCTGGGGCTAGTTCCTGCACCGAGGCATGGACGGACGCGGTGCCCACTGACCTTGCTGGCCAGTCCTGAGGAAACAGCTAGAAAAGCGTCTTCCTTCCGTGTCTGCCACCTCCTCACTCCCAGACACAGACTTCCCACCCCGCCTGGGCTCCGCGGAGAACCGAACGGCCTCTCCCGCCGCTCACACCAGGGGCGGATGTGTGCTCAAGAGCTGACAAATTATTTTAATATATCCTGAACTCTAACTTAATTAGAGAGCGAAGTCCCTGAGGGAGGAAAATAGAGTGGGGTCTGGAGTCCAGATGGATGGGTTTTGGATTATGACTATGTCTGAGGGGACTGCGGTCTTAGGAATGACTAATTCCACCACGGTCCCCAGGTGTTAGGGGGGATGCTCTCAGAATACTTGCACACAGAATATGTGCACGCAGACGTGTTGCACAACAGCCGCTTGCAAGACGCGTTTTCCTGCACTGCTCAGTTCAAGGGCCGCGAGGGGCAGCGTGCCCTCCAGGGGTGACACCACCCAGGCTGCGAGTCTCACAAAGGGGGGCAGGGCTGGAAAGGACACCCAGTGCAAGAATGAAGGAAACCCTGAGCCCGGCACAGCCACGCGCGTGGCCCGGCACCAGACCCCTGGTCACCCGGGCCACCGTGTGGTGGCCGAAGGCCTCCCCGACTTCCAGCATGTGTGCCCGCTGTTTGGTGGTAACCCCCGTGACCGTTCCCATCACCAGGGGTTTCCGATCTTGCCCCAAAACCAAAGGAGCCTATCTCCGACCGCTCCGAGAAACTGTTGAGTGTATTTACTAAAGGTGACCACGCACGCCGCATACACTAGGAGCTCAACTTCTTGCTCGATTCCCAACAGCAGGATGGGCACACGTCCACCAACACAGATGACAGATGATGTGTAACGGGCCCCGCTGGAAAGCCCAAGTCCATCTGCAATAGACCAGCTGATGAACTACGGGGTGTTCACACGACGGAAGATCACCAGCCAACAGTATGAACCGCGGCGACACAACCCAGATGAATCTCCATACAGAGCACTGAGCAAAGCGGGCAGACACAAAGCGCTTCATGCTGTAGGTCCATTTACAAGAATAAAAGCAGGCAAAACAAATGCATGGTGATGGAAATCAAGACTGGCGATGCTTGGTGGGGGTAAGGATTAGAAAGAGTCGCCAGGGGGCTTCGGATGCTGGTTACACAGCTGGCTCCTTTTGGGAAAATGTACACTTTAATGCACACAAGTGAAACCTTGCTGAAAAGCCAAGCAAAGAGAGCAAAGCAGCCCCTGTCATCTCTGCATCCCCCACCCCCCGCCCCTGCCCACCCCGGGCAGAGCTGGTGACTTCCCAGCACTCCCCAACCTGCCCAGGGATGTCTTCCAGTCACTTGTGAAACAGCGGAAGACAGCAAGCCTGTTCAGCCCTGACCTCCGCCAGGCTGGCTAACCTCTCCGCACCCCACCTTCCTCACCTGAGCCTGGCCGTCACGTCTGTCCGGGGAGGCTCCCAGGGATGTGAATTTTCACAAAGCAGGGGCCCCGTGTAACCAGCGCCCAGCCTGCACTCCCCCCAACACCAGCCGTCCACTTACTAGGCTGAAATTGATAAGGAGTTACCCTGTGCCAGGCACTGGGGATTCCTGGGTATTGTCAAGCACCCTGCCTTCAAAGGGACGACTTTCCAATAACAAGACACAAATTGGGGGGGGGGCAGGAAAAATGGGTAAAAGGGGTCAAAAGGCAAAAAAACAAAAACTAACAACTAAACAGACACAGATTGCACTTGAATACCCATGAAGGACTACCATGATGGTCCGACCACCACCTCGGATAGCAAGGAAAGTGTCTCCCCTCCTTACAATAGGTAATAATTTATGTCATCTGTCAGCAAGCGCCAGCCATAAGGAGCATCTCAGGACCAAGCTCCAGAGGCCAGGGGTTGTGTGTGATCATTTGGAAAGACAGAGATTCTCAGAGATCTGGAAGGAAAAGGAGGGCTGGCCAAGTGAAGGGCTGGGGTAGCCCTCCGGGCGCTCAAGCCACTGCCAACTCTCAGGATCATACTGCCCACCTAGGGGGGTTTAGCAGCCCGACACGCTCGTTCTTCTAAGAGCCTCTGCCTTCCTTTCCCCCCACCGATGATGGGTCTCTCCCCAGTTTGTCCAGCGCAACAAGGGGGCCCGGTCGACACCCCCGCTCCTCCTGTCTCCCACTCTCAGGTCAGCACCCGGACCTTTAGCGCTTGTTCTAAGACTTGCCCCCACTGCCCCCCACCCCCACCGCCANCAACACATAAAGGAACCAGGCAAATGGCACTGGGACTGTGTGCCCCCCGCCCCCCAACATCCATTCCCTCTTACAGCAATAATCCTCAGTGCCTCTTAAGGGTCCACACCGCCCGCATTCCCAAGTCGTCGGACCCGAAGGCGGCTCCCTCGCTTTCCCGCCACAGAGGGGGCTCCCTGCCATCGCGATTGTCTGGTTACCACGAATGACTGGAGATAAGGCCACCGTCAGCCGCAGCGCTGGGCCTGCAGACACACACAGGGGCTCAGAGCACAGGGGGAGCACGGCGGCGGCGATCCCCGAGCTTGGCCATGTCCCCACCCAGTCCAGCCTGGACCCCTCAGTGCTGTGAAATATTCAATTCCCTTGTTTGCTTTAGCCCACTTTGAGACCGTTTTTTCTATCCCTTTCAACAGAGTCCGACCTGATGCAAGATGCCTTATATTCTTCAGAAGGTAAATATGACTGCATCTCCTCTTCCTCCGGGCTTCGCTGTCCGCCGAGGGACCTTTAAGTGCTGAAATGTCTTCATTTTCCTGCTCTCATTTACACACAGCATTCCTAAAAACGTCTTCCAAGGAAAATTAGTTTAGGGTGTTGCGCCTCACAGAATGTAGAAGGTAAGAAAGGCTCCATGGTCACGTAAATGTGCAAATTACTTCCTGCCACAGAGTTGAATTGGTTTCTTCACTGCAGGACTTCTCAGATCCTTTCACATATGACTGGTCTGTTTGTTTATTTATTTTTAAAGATGTTATTTATTTATTTGTCAGAGAGAGAGAGAACAAGCAGGGGGAGCAGAGGCAGAGGGAGAAGCAGGTTTCCCGCTGAGCAGGGAGCCCCAACTCGAGACTCAATCCCAGGACCCTAGGATCATGACCTGAGCCAAAGGCAGGACCCAGGCGCCCCTGACCTGTTTATTTACCTTCAATCTTTGTGACTAAGATTTATGGGCTCAACTTTTAAGGGGGCATAATTGCATGCATGACTCGCCCCATGTGTCTGGCCGTGGGGATTTTATTTTCATGGAGCGACTACAGGACACGATGACATGAAATACATTTCAGAAAATGGGTCCAGCTGGAATTCCAGATTTTTTTTCTATTCCAAACTGCTTAGCTTTTAGGGGCCTTTTGATTTTTCCACCTGAGCCTTTTGGTTAAAGAAAAACATCCTTTTTTTTTTTTTTAACGTTTTATTTAAGCACCGTTGTGGCAGAAGAATTTTGAAAACCAAAGAGTGCTACGAAAATACCAGGCATTGGAGAAGGGATTCTAAGAGCCCCTGGCCTGAGAGGCAGCAAGGAAGTGAGGTCCCTCTGCAAGCTGCATTTTCTGGAGACGTCAAATTCAAGTTTATTCACTCTCGACTCTCCAGGAAAGCAAATAAAATGGCTCGATGCCCATGAACGAATCCTTGGAACCTCCCACGTCCCGGCCGCTGCCGCCCCCACCCCCACGGCTCCCTGATGCCACTGACCCCTGGACCAGAGGCCACAGAAACGCCGCTCCGGTGTTCTTCTCCGGCCGTGTCTGAGGCGCGTCCTGTTCCGGTCAGAGGAAGAAAAAGCAAGTCTCTGCCAACATCACAACAATGAGGCGGCGGCAGGGGAAACACGAGCAAGAAACCCAACCCTGACCGCGGTTCCTCCTTGGGGGTCCGCTCTGCCCGCAGACACACCCGCCGCCTGCCGTCTATCAGCCTCAGCCATCGGAGGGCCTGGGCTGCGGGGACCGGGCCCAAAGCCAGCGTCCTTCCCACCCCCCTAGGGCCACCTCCTGTGCCCTGTCCATGGACCTCCGTCCGTGATTTCAGCTGGGAGGGAAAGGGCTCAGGTGCAAAGAAGAATAACGAAGATAAAGAAGAGAGAAGCCACGCGGGTGGCCCAGCCGCTTCGCCCCGCAGTTGAGCAAGAAGGGTCTGGGCGCAGAGCACAGAGCCGGGGACCAGCGGGCCCCAAACTCCGGGGAGGGGGGACGCAGACTCCCAGTGCTCGGGCTCCGTGTCACCCAGCCCACGGGCCGGGCCACACGCCTCTCCCTAAACGGCCTGCGAGTTTTGTTAGGAATGATGTCGGAGGAGAGAAAGGTTTGGGACGGGCTGTCAAGACTGCCCTCTTCGGTGACAGCCCGGGACGCAGGAGAGCACAGGCATTCCACGTCCCGTGGGCGAACGGCAGCCACGGGTCCATGCGCGTGACACAGCCGGCCTCCGCGACAGCCCGGGGTGGGCCCAGCGATCAGTGTCACCCTGCTTCATGCGCCAGGACAGCAAGGCCCAGACGAGTTCAGGGTCCTTCCTGGAGCCCCAGGGCCGGGAAGAGGAGGGGAGCGTGGGCTCCGGACCCCGGCACTCGGACTCCGACTCAGGCGCTGCCACGGCCGGAGGGGGCTACCCGGTGTCCGACCAGTGCTGGCCGCTCCCCCCAGGGCGGAGGCTGGTCCCAGACGCGAGGCGGGAGCTGCCTCTGCTGTCCCCGTGCCGCTCTGTCCGGCATTCGGAGCAGGATCCGAGGAAGGGGTCACCGGGGAAAGGGGGCCAAGCCCAGGGACACCGTGGCTCTCTGCTCTCCAGACGCAGGCCCAGATGGGGAGAGGGGGCGTGAGGGGCACCTTCCTGCGCCTGCCATTCCGAAGTCCCCTCCTCTCCTAAGCACGGGGCTGGCCAGGTGGCAGAGGACAGGAAACCCACTCCCCGACGGGCCGTCCCTGGCTCTGGGACAGCAGGTACACAGAGCACGGGGAGCAGGGGAGGGGCACCGAGACCATCTTCGCACGTGCCCCAAAGCGCGACAGATCTGGACTCTGACGTCCCGGCGCGCGGCCCTGGGCAAGTCACCTCTCCTTCTGGGGCTGCTTCTCTTTCCTGCTCTCGAGTGCCCGGAAGGACCGTGGGAAGCCATGAATCACACGGACCCTCCTGCAGACCAGCACCCAACCCTGGGATCCAACGGCAGCATTTAATGCTCTACCTTGGCACTTCTGGGCCCATCCACACCTCGTCCCACTCTTGGGGTCACCGCCCCCAACTACGGGTGGGGAAACCAAGGATCAGAAACAGGAAGCCACGTTCTCAAGGCCACACAGGCAGGCGGTACTGTGCCCACTGAGACCAGCTGGCCTGCAGGCCACGCGTCCCCCACCGGCCACAGGGATGCCAGAGACCCGACTCTGCCCTCAGGGATCAACAAAGAGCAAGGAAAGCAGCACCAGGAAGCCTGGAAGAAGGGGAGGCCTGAGGTGGGGTTCGTGCAGGGGCGAGAAGGGTGGGTGGACAGAGGGGCTCCGGGCCGGGCTGCCTGCAGAGCGGTCCCCTCAGGCCAGGCTCCAGGTGCCGGCCTCTCACCCCCACTGAAGGCCCTGGTGGTCCCATGCCCCCCCCAGCCCCAGTGGTTTAGCGCTGGAGGCCCAGTCCCCTCAAACGTGGCAGGTTAAAGATGCCAACAGTTCTGAGACTCCCTCCCACCAACCCTGCTCCCCGCTGTTCCCAGGGCCCCGGGGGTCGGTGAGGCCTGCCTGGAACCCATCAGCTGGGGCCCCCCACCCCTCTGGACAGAAGGCTCAGAGGACAAGGTCTTGCTCCCACGTGTCCCAGCAACCCCCCTGCGTGGCATCTGGCGTGGGGGGCTCTCGATCACACTTAACGATGAATCAGGGAGCTGGCAGCTCAGAGAAGAGACGGAGGCAACGAGGAACGACAGGGCCGGACCACGGAGGGCTTGAGACACTGGGCTTCACCTCGCTTTTGGCAACACAGCGCCACGGTGGGCTCTCAGGCATGGGCTTGCAGGAGGCCCGGCGGGGAGCACCCCAGGCACAGGCTTTTGTGCAAATGGGACATTTTCAAGGGCGACTGTGACCACACATGGCTTGGACTCTAGACACCCCCAGGCCAGCTGGGGGCCACGCTTGCTGAAGCAGGCGACCAGCAGAGAAAGCACAATTTCCCCACAAACAGAAAGGAAAGTGGCCCGAGAGGAGCAGATCTGGCTCCCCTGAAATGCAGCTTGCAACCACAAGCTAGGAAGCGGCCGCCTGGGGCCGTGGGGATGAAGGTCAGTCCTCCTGGTAAAGCCACTTACTCAGTAGCGGACACAGCATGCCAAGCTAGGCCGCCGTATCTGTGACGAAGGAGTAAGTCATCCGAAAACACAAATAAATTATTCATTTCCCACAAATGAGCAGCCCCTTGGTTCCTGCAACAGCTACTGCACCACAAACACCCCAAAGGCTCGGCGAATCCTATTAGCGACATCGCTCTGAGGAGCAGACACCAGATTCCACCGTCACCCCACGCAGACGGCTCTCGCGGAGACCTGCCCACACAGCTTTAAGCCCTGCAGCCACGAGTGACATCAGCCCAGAGTCAAATGGAAAATCACAGCCCAGCCCGGTCTGGCCTGGGAGACTCGGGGCTTCTGTGCAGAGCGCGTCTACACTGAAGGACTGGCCTTTTACCCACTGCCTCCTGCCCCTGATGCTTTCCCCAGGGGCCAAGTCATGGTCTGGTCCAGGGACACAAGCCTGGAGTTGGCCTGCTGGCTAGTATGCAGATTTCTGGGCCCAGACACCTCCAGCGTTGAGCCCAGGGGAGGGGGGTGGGGGGCACTGCATTTCCCAGCTGGGGCCACCAGGAGCAATCACCTGGATCAATCACAGCACAGCTAGCCTCACACCGCTGGGCAGCCCCGGGTCAGGTTCTCGCCTCTGCGGCCCCAGGTGCCCTGATGGGCTTTTGGAAGATGGCAAGAAAGAACATTTGCAAATTGCACGCACTGGCGCTCAGGGGACGCCACTCACAGCTGGGTCTTTGCATAGCCTCACGCCTCCAGTTTTATATCTTTGATTCGCATCTGCTCAGCTCGGGTCACATTTGGGAAGGAGAGCCTGGCAGGTTTCTCTGAGTGCCAAGCTCTGGCCCACCAACAAGCTACGCACTTGTCTAGAACACCCCCTGAGTACCCAGAGAACCCCCCCCAGACCCCAGCTCTCAGTCCCTCCCAACCCCAAACTCCAGGTGGGCACTCACTTCTACAGCTCACTTTGCTGGATTCTGCTGACCAGCGTCTGGAGTGCCACAAGCAAAGGGACAGGAGCAGGACTGAGGTCTTTTTTTTTTTTTAAGATTTTATTTATTGATTTGACAGACACAGCGAGAGAGGGAACACAAGCAGGGGGGATGGGAGAGGGAGAAGCAGACTCCCCACTGAGCAGGGAGCCCGATGTGGGGCTCGATCCCAGGACCCTGGGATCATGACCTGAGCTGAAAGCAGAGGCTTAACCAACGGCGCCGCCCAGGTGCCCAGAAGGACTGAGGTCTTCCCTGGGTGGCCCAGCACACCGCCTGGCCCAGAGCCGCAGGGTTAGCATGGGGAGTGAAAACTAACTGCTTTGCCTTTGCAGAAGCTAGTTGTCCGGTATGTTGTGAGCACGGGCTTCGTCCCTCCGTCCCTGCCCCTCCGTGACAGGTCTGCGCAAGAGCAACCCCACCGCGCGGGGGTTTCCAGCCCCTCCCCTCGTTCCTGGGGAAGAAGAGCCTTCCTGACTGAAGAAACAAATGACCCTCCAGCTTGGGGGCCCCCACCTCCTCCATGCTAACCCCCCGCTCCCCCCAAGGGTGGAGATCAATGGTTGCTTAGCGGCCTGTGTACAAAAGGGAAATTTGTTTTTAAGAGTGTGGGCAAGTAACAGGAAGCTGACTCTGGCCAGAGAGCAAGCTTGCCCATCCACAGTACCTGCAAAAGGGAGTGTGTGTGTGTGTGTGTGTGTGTGTGTGTGCGTGTGCGTGCATATATGTATGTGTACATGTGTGTAAGTGTGTGTGCGTGCATTAGTGTGTGTGCATGCGTGTGTACGTGTGTGTACACACGCACACATGCTCACACACGCACACGCACACACACGCACACACACACAATTTAGTGGTTATCAACTGTGGGCAATTTTGCTCCCCTGGGGCATTTGGAAGTATCTGCAGACATTTTTGGTTGTTACAACTGGGGCATGGGGTCACCTCCTGGCATCTAGTAGCCGGAGGCCAAGGACGCCCCTGAACCTTCTCCAGGGAACAGGAGGCCCCCGCACCCCCGCACAGAATGATGCAGCCAGACCCCCGGCTGTGCACAGGGCCAGAGCCCCTGACGCAGATACGTCCCCCTGTGCCCTTGCTTGTCCCCCAGCTGGTGACAGAACCTGGCCCTGAGCGAGGACTTCCCTGATGGAAGCACGCCCCTCCTTCCCAAATAAAGGACCAGCGGTCCTGCAGGGCGCAGAGCCCCCCTCCCAAGCCCACGGCTCGAGAACGTCTTGCACAAGCAAGCCCGTGCTCCCCACGCTCTTCAGCAGGGAGGGGCTCTCGGCAGCCGAGTTTCGAGGGTCAAGGACTCCTGTCGGTGGTGGAGGGACCTGTCGCGTGGCTGGGCGGGAACAGGAAGACGGGCAGCCCCTGCGGCTGCTCTGCGGAGACCACACTCGGCCGTGACGGCAGGCACATGCACTTGACACTCTCCTCACACAGGCCAGGGTGCGGCCCGGGGCCCCTGCCCTCGCTGATGTGGGTTAGGAAGCCCGGCCCTTACTGCAGGACTTGGCGTGTGGCCATTTCCTTCTCAGCCCTATTTTTTTTTTTTTAAGATTTTATGTATTTATCTGAGAGAGAGAAAGAGAGGGAGGGAGGGAGCAAGAGCAGGGAGCGGCAGAAGGAGAGGGAGAAGCAGGCTCCCCGCTGAGCAGAGAGCCCGATGCGGGGCTCCATCCCAGAACCCCGGAATCAGGGCCTGAGCTGAAGGCAGACGCCTAACCAACAGAGCCACCCAGATGCCCCCGCCTTTTTTATTACGATCACACAAGATGGGGTCTATTCTGCAGGCCAAAGTCTCAAACGTTCCATCAGAGAACTCCACAGACATGAGGGTCTGGGGGCACAGGGAACCTGGGCAGGGAGTTTATACAAAATGTACCAGCAACGCCCATCCCCCAAGTTCTTTAGGGGAGAGGGAGCCTGACAAACGCAGCTCCTTACGTAGAGGCCACTTGGAGGCAAACAGCCTTGACCGATAGAAGGTAGAAGGGCCCACAGCAGTGACCATCAGACTGAATGCAGACAAGCCCATCGGGTGATCCACCTCAAAATATCCATAGGCCCTGACGCGCCCGGCCCACTCGGTAGGTTGAGCATCAGGCTCTTGATTTAGGCTCTGGTCATGATCTCAGGGTTGTGAGATCGAGCCCCACATCGGGCTCTGTGCTGGGCGTGGAGTCGGCTTAAGATTCTCCCTCTCCCTTGGCGCCCCCTAAAAAAATCCATAGGCCCTAACTGACCCTGGGTTACTTACAACCCGGCGCCAAAGAGGGAGAATTCCAGACTTTGCCGTATCCCGTCATCTTCCCCCTTTAAAAGCAGCTCCCACCCACAACCTCCTCCAGATGGCCTCTCCTCTCCCCTTGAAGGTGCTGCCCGCCCTCCCTGGCGCCGCATTCCGTAAATGTTTGTTCTGCCCCAGGTGAATGCTCCCACCGCCCACCGCACCCTATCCACATTGTGCCCTAACCCCCCCGACCTGGCAGCGGGGGCCGGAGAAGGTCGGAGGCTGGCAGAGGTCTGATTGGGAAGGGAGACCCGAGGTCCCTGGGCAAGACTTGTCCTGGGGCTGAGCACTCAGGCCTGCACTGTTGTTCAAAGCACCACCTTCAACCTTTACGGAGTGTAGGTGGCTTCTCGCTTGGGTCAAGGGCCTACCTGGCGTTTCACAGTCAGATGCACCTCCCTGGTGGGGCCTGCTTCTGGGGCACCCAGACGCCTCCGACAGATGGCAGCAGACCCCCTGCTGGAAGATTCCAGGGCAATGTCACACATGCCATGGGGAGGGTGAGTGTGGGATGCTGGCGGCCGTGGACACGGAGAGGCCTACAGCCCTACCTAAGGATCTGGGAAGGCTTCTTGGAGGAGGTGACATCTAGAGACCTAAAGGATGAATAAGAGTTGGGCACACAGAGAGAGAGAAACAAGAGAGAGGAAATGCAGAGGGGTGGGCTGCAGGGAGCAGCCTTGCCAGGCACTTCCCAAGAAGCTCCTTCAGCCAGGCAGGGGCAATGCAAGCCCTCGGGGCCCAGGCACTCTACAGACAGATGACAGTCCGTGGGCTGCTGCGGTCGGTGTCCCTGGCCCCCACGCGCAAGGCGCCTGGGTGGATCACAGTCAGGGAGGCCGGCAGCCAGGTGCCCACAGGCTTGTTCCAGCGCAGCTGGCCCGGCTGGAAAAAGCCTAGGGGCTGGGTGTACTCCAGACGCAAACAGCAAACACCCCTCCACCCCCGCCCTGCCCACAGCAGCACCCCTGCCCAGATGCTCT
Organism: Ailurus styani; assembly: GCA_002007465.1. NCBI lineage: Eukaryota > Metazoa > Chordata > Mammalia > Carnivora > Ailuridae > Ailurus > Ailurus styani. The sequence continues at coordinate 1,382,744 of LNAC01000054.1, forward strand.
CCGGTTCTCACGGGCCGCTGTGCCCACGAAGACGGCAGGCTGAGACCCGGGGCTTTGCCACCATGCACCTGCCCACACACCAGCCTGGCAGCCCCAGAGCGAGGGAGCCTGGGGTCTCCGGGCCCGAGCACGCCTCGCGCACTTCCTGACTGAGAGCAGGATTCTTCTTGGTAATTTCAAGTTTACTGTGGCAAAGGGAGCAGCACCAGCAGTTGCCACGGGCCCCCTCGGGGTGTGGGCTCCGGGCTCGGCGCAGTTAAAATTGTGCCGAGCTCGTCTGCGGGGAGAACGGTTCCTGTCTGGACCCCCGGTGGCCCCAGGACAGGGAGTCCGCCTTGCCTTACAAGACACTTCGCCCAAAGGACACAGGCCACCGGGCCCACTCCTGACTCCAGGGCCGGGGGTGCGCACCCGCCTCCCACAGCTTCACGTATTTCTCACACCTGGACACTAGTGAGTGAACGAGTCTACACTTGAACCGAGTGCAAAGCCCGCTTGGAACCCTGTTACTTTTCAGCTCATTTTCAGCTCATCCTTTCAACCCCGCAGAGCTTCGGGTATTCCTCGGCCCCCGGGTTTCATCCGCTGTGACGCAGGTACCACGTCATACGCAGCAGCGGGGGAAGATGCTGAGGCGGTCAGGGCAGAGGCCACGGCCGCTGTGGGGAGCCATCCAGGGTCACCATGGCCCCACCGCTCGAGGCCTGCGGGAGGGTCAGGCCACCGTCCCTGGGGCCCTCGGCCACCACTGCTCAGCCCCCACCGTCACACCAGAACCTCCAAGCACCCTGCTGAAGTCCAAGGTCAAGGTCACAGCCTAGCCGCCCAAGAAAGGAGCCCGGTTTGTGCATCCTCACAGGCGGCCACCTTCAGACCCCCTCCAGGGATCACCCCCATCACAGTAACCCCACAACTAACCTCGCCCATCACCACAGTTTTTCTAGAAACACACAGTGAAGGACATTTTGCAAAGGGAAAGAAGGAGGCCAGGTTTGAGGGAAGCAGCAGGACTGGACTTCAAATCTGGTCTCTGGAATCGTGGACAGCTGAGGTCTGTGTGCTGAAGACTCGGAAGTGCTCTCAGTGGGAGGGGGCGGGCGGGCGGGTGGGGTGTTCACAATGGTGGCACCAGGCCCCCACCCCGCTCTCCCTTGACACCCCCAGGAGGGCAAGACTGGACTCCCATCGAGCAAGAGGCTGGACCGAATCCTGTCCACGTCCAGAACCCTCTGTGACTTGCCGTTAAAAGTTAGTTTTATAAATACTCGTTNCTCCCTTGACACCCCCAGGAGGGCAAGACTGGGCTCCCATCGAGCAAGAGGCTGGACCGAATCCTGTCCACGTCCAGAACCCTCTGTGACTTGCCGTTAAAAGTTAGTTTTATAAATACTCGTTAACGACGGGGAGGGGGGGATGGGCTGTGACACGGAAAGTGGAAAGGTGGGGTGTGAAAGGAATACGCGGTATATGGACGCTGTCCATTCACCGCCCTGCATGCAAATAAATACCAGCTATTTATAGGAACGGATTGTTAGCTGTGACTCCTCTGAACTGCAGGACAGGGGGTTAGAGTTGCTTTCTTTTTTTCTGCATTTTTCACCTTCTTCACAATGAGCACCGGACATGTATAACCAGACCAAAAATACTTTGAAGGACACGCTTCTCCAGCCCAGGTGCCTAGTGGCCCGCACCCTCACCCCAGCCGCTGGGTGCTGGACCAGGCAGCGCCCTACTTTGGGGACAGGGGGTAAAACACAGCTGCACGCGAATCTCCCCAGCCCTGAGCACCTTGGAAATGTTGATTATTCGCACAGATGAGTCCCACACCTCTCTTTAAAGCAGCCTTTTAAAGATGTGGTATATATATACAATGGAATACTATGCAGCTATCAAAAGAAACGAAATCTTGCCGTTTGCAACGACATGGATGGAACTGGAGGGTATTATGCTGAGCGAAATAAGTCAATCAGAGAAAGACAATTATCATATGATCTCTCTGATATGAGGAACTTGAGGGGCAGGGTGGGGGGTCATGGGGGGTAGGGAGG
>LNAC01000054.1:1384845-1403476 GCA_002007465.1 Ailurus styani
AAAACAAACTGAGGGTTACTGGGGGGTGGGAGGGTAGGGATAGGGTGGATGGGTTATGGACATTGGGGAGGGTTTGTGCTTTGGTGAGTGCTGTGAAAGATGTAAGCCTGATGATTCACAGACCTGTACCCCTGGGGCAAAGAATAAAAATAAAATTAAAAACAAAAACAAAAGCAGCCTTTTAAAAAAACCCCAAAACAACCTAAACTTGAAATTATATCTCCCTGCACTTTGCCGTGGGCAAGGCAGGTGCAGAGCTGATCTGGAAAATGCCGGGGGATTCGGGCAGCTGAATCCACCCTCAGGACCCCACCATGTCACGAATCCCAGTAAGAGCCGTGAACCAAGCAGGTTACCCCAAAGAGCCAGTGTCATCCTGGCCTCCAGCACCTAGGCCGACAGGAGGCCACGGGCTTGGAAATGACCGCTTGGCTCAAGGAAGGCCTTCAGCCCCAAGTGAGGCGGTTCCTCTCCAGCAGCCCCTCTCTGCACGCTGCTCAGACACGCTCTCCTCGGCGTGCCCCCCTGTCCCCGCTCAGAGGGCAGCCTGCAGTGCCCGGGAGGACTTTGGATATTCTTATGTGTCTATCCGTTTACCCTCCACTCTGGGCTGACAGTTCCTCAGAGCAGGACTCCCTAATAACCACTTTTGTATTTCGGTGCCAAACCCAGCCCTTGGGCCGAATGGAAGGGAGAGAGGCGAGCAGGCCTGGTTCGTGTGTTACGGTGATTAACTTGGCCTTGGCCCCACCTTGAAGTTGCTAATCTGCCGGATACTGTCCAAGTACAGGTTCAGGGAGGTGGAGGTATGACGTGAGCTGAGACGAAGGGAACCTCCCAGGACGTGGACTTGGATGTGGGCCAGGAGGAGGGACGCGCACAAGTCAGGAGCAGAAGGGGATGTGCCCACTGGGGGCGGGAGGGGGTGGGGAGTCCAGCATGGCCGGGCACGTGGGTGCCAGAGTCCAAACTCACCTGCCAGTAGGCCAGTGACACTGTCACGTCTTATCCATACACCTCTCCAGGTGAAGTGCTGGAAAAGCAGTGGAAAAAACCAAAATAAATCCCGAGTGCCCAGCAGGTCTGGACATACAGGGTACCAGGCCTTAGCTGCGCTTCAGCTCGGCCACGTCCACCGGCCATCCACAGTGGGTGGGTGTAGCCTACGCTGTCCGGCTCACCCCACCTCTCCACGGTGCCTTCTAGAAGGACCTAGCGCTGAATGGCGGGGTGCTTGTTAAGTAAGTAGTGCATGTGCAGGAATGAAACACAGCCAGAGCCCATAAAATCGGGCCACGAAAGATGATTTTAATAAAATGGAAGAATGTTTTCAATAAGTTACGTTAAACAGGTTACAACGCAGTATGTAAAAAATAGAGTCTCATCATAGCGAACTTGAATGAGACACACATTCNGCATTTTCGGACATTCATGAGACTAGGAGCTACTAGGCAGTGTGGTCTGGGGCTACCCTGCCAGGCTCGGTGGGCTCTTTCCAAAACTGTCCTCCCCTCACCCCCTGTAAGCCCACCAGGCCCACTCCAACCTTGGGTCTGGCACTGGCTCTGCCTTGACCACCCTCCCCTGCAGCAGTCCCCACACTTGGTCAAATATCTCCTCCTTTTTTTTTTTTTTTAAAGATTTTATTTATTTATTTGAGAGAGAGCATGAGTGAGGTGAGGGGCAGAGGGTGGGGGTCAAGCGGAGTCCCCACTGAGCACGGAGCCCGACGTGGGCCTCGATCCCACAACCCTGAGATCACGACCTGAGCCAAAACCAAGAGTCAGATGCTCAACAGACCACAACACCCAGGCACCCCTCAAATATCACCTTCTAATGAGGTCTGCTACCCCTGCCTTAATCTCAACTGCAAGCCCCTCCCTCTAACGCCCCCACTCCCCATTACTCTGCTCAACTCCTTCCCAATGTGATGGAATTTGCTCGAATATCATGTTGCCCCCCCCCGCCCCCACCACCGGCCCCAGTCCTTGAGGCAGAAGCTTTGTTATTTTATGTTTCAGGAATATCCTTGGAGCCGAAAACAGTGCCTGGCACAGAGCAGGCATTCAATAGACACCTGTTGAATTCACGTGCCTATCTTTTGTAATAAGAGAAGAAATAACAATAGCAAAATATTTAAATGTCAAAAAAAATTTAAATATCGGGGTTTTTTTCTTCATCTAGATCAGGCACATTTCCCCTTAATGCAAGACCTGGGTATTTTCAGATGCTTTATCAAAAGCATTAAGAATGGGATCTTTTTTTGTCAAGGCAAGTTCTTTAAGGTATAATTTACATACACTAAAATTCACCCCTTCTAGGTACACAGTTCAGTGAGTTTTGACAAATGTACACAGTTGTATGACCCCCAACATCACATTTCAGCACAAGAATGGGATCTTTGAAAATTACATATTAATAAGCAGTCACGGCTAATGGGAATATTTATCTTCTCTCCAACCACTCTCCTAATTATTTCACTAATTGGTAGTTTTGCAACTGGTTCTTCTTTCTCTCCCCAGATACAAAAGAAGGGCAGAAAGGAAACCCACATCTGCTAAGCGCCTGGTATGTGTGAGGCGCTGGCATGGAGACATCTTCCCAGGTCTCATTTTCTCCCAGAAGCCTCCAAAGGAGGTGCTGCGTCCGGGGTACCAGGGAGGAAACCACAGTCCGAAAGTTAACCCCCTGCCCAAGGTCACAGGGTTGTGAAGAGGACAATGCGGGGCTTCCTTCCGTCAGGTAGATCCTGACTTCAGAACTCATGTTCGACCCAGCAGACGACAATGGAGTCACTGTCATAACCATGAGCGACGACGGGGCGGATGCAATCCGTGTTCTTTCTGCATCTAGTGAGACAGCCTTGCCTTGAATTTCCTGCACGCGATGCAATAGGGCGGCTGCCGATCCCATGCCCTCTGCCCAGTTTGCTTGTGTACCTCCTTCTTCACCCGGACACCTCTGACACACAGCTCTGGGGACCAGAAAAGCCCCCACGACCCCCAGCCCAGGACGAGCAGCAGAATCTGCTTATTGATACCATCCGGCCTGGAGAAATCTACAGAGAACAAAGCGTCGCTGAACGAAAAAAATAGGTTTTCAAACAGTACCTAAGGCATGATCTCATGTACGAAATTCCATTGCTAGGGCTATGTACCTGCAGGGCTGTCCTCCTGGGGTAGGACAGGTCCCAGAATGTTGTCTCCTGTGCTGGGATTACGGGTAGGACTTCTCTACCCCCTGCCCCCACCTCTTTGTTCTGGTACCATTTCTTTCCCTAAAGACAGCTAAGTAGGGAAGATCCCTCCACTTCCCCCCGCCAAAAACCTCTGGGCCCAGATCCCTCCAGATCCTTCCAAAGACCCCTGAGGCCCAGATCCCCCAAAGAGCACCCCCGTGTGGCCAGCGCAAGGACACAGACGCCTGCCTGCCCGCCCGCCCCTCCATTCAACGCTTCAAGGCAACTTGCTCTGGGTCGTTGTTCTGGGTGGACCAACAAAGTCCTGTCCCATGGAGCTTCCACTCTGGGGGGGCAGGGGGAGTCGGGACGCCTCCTCTCTGCCATCGGGCAGAAGGCTCTGCCTGCCTCCCCTCTGCCCAGACCCCCCCGCCGTGGACACTCAGCCCAGTTCCCAGGCCCTCCCAAGAGGCTCTTCCCAGAAGCCTTCTCGGACGCATACAGTCCAAAGCATTCTTCCCCTTTCCACCCAACACCACCGTGCTCCCGCCTCCACCTAACTCTTGTCCCGCGCATTGTCTTTGAGCAGCCGTGTCTGCTCCCTGCGTGCGCCTGGAGGCCAGCGCTGGTTCGAAGCCCTGCTTCCCGCAGAGCCAGCACGGGCCTGCCCGGCGGCCGGGCCCCAGAGCTTCGCCCGATTCAAAGGGGGCCTCCGGTCTGGATGGGCAGCTCCCAGAGGACAGGGCAGGCTTCCGTCTCCGCATCCTGGCCTCCATACACATGTGAGGAGCAACTGGTCCCCGTTACAACCCTAAAGACCCCAAGAATGGTCAGGTCAGGGGTCAACAGGCAACCCCCCCGGGGCAGGGGCAACGAATGTATGAAGACAAACAAGGCCAGAAGGGAACACAGGGCACCTGTGTTGGAAGGCCACGATGGGTGATTTTTTTTTTCTTGTCCTACATCTCACCAACTTTCTGATGCATGTTATGTATTGCATTACATAACTTTTCTAATTAAAGTAAGGGTTTTAGGCAGCTCAGTGTCCCCTGGGCTCTGGTGTTCTACCCCAGTGACCTCGAAGACATGGCCCAGTGAGTAAGGGGGACGATCTAGGACACCCTGAAGGAGGGAGGGAGGGAGGGAGGGAGGGAGGGAGGCCGGCCTGGAATCAGGGGAAGCAGGCAGCCTTGCCGACCCAGCCAGGTTGCCTTGAGCTCCTGGAACAGCCGGTCAGGAGACTGGGGACTTGAGGACCTGTCCAGGCTGTATTTGCTAGAGGCCCAAAGGGGAAAACTCTGACCGAGAAGCTAAAATGTACACAAAGTCAATTCTGCAGGAGCCCAGCTGAGCAGGGGGTAAGGTGGGTCTGGACTGTGAGTTCCCAAGCTTCGACCCAGATCAAGACAAAAGACAGAGATCCCAAGCACAGGGCCCAGCGTTCCAGAGTAAGGACACCACAGGTCTCCGGGGAGCTGGCCGGGCCGCCCAGGGCTCCCAGCTTGGCCAAGGGCCCACACGTACCCGGCCTGGGAGGCTCTTCTGGCTCCAGAAGGCTGAGGGCCAGCGGGGAAGAGGGCCGGCTTCTCAAGGCCGGTGGGGAGTGTGGGCAGGAAGGGGCCTCGGGTGCTGGGGTGCCCGTTCTGGGGTCCCAGGGCCCCAGGGCACAGAGGCTGCCCTCAAGAAGCAACACTGTGGTGGGACTCTGAGCCCAGAGCTGGGACACGAGGTGGCAAACACTAAGGGACTTCCGCCACCTCCGAAACCGAGCGACCTTACTTGTTTCCTTGGCTGACGAAACTCGGAAACATTAAAGCCGCACCAGCGGCAGGGGTTTGTGCTGGTATCACTGACACTGAGATCCGCTCCGACGCCCAGTCTCCGGTTTCTGGCAACGCTCCTGTCACTTGTCTCTTTAGATCACTTTAAATTTTAATTTTTCTATTATCAGTCAGATGATAACGATGATACTTCCAGGCCTCCGCCCACCACATGTCTTATTCATGGAGAAGCGGCTCAGCCCGGTGAAGAGAGGACTTGCTGGCAGGCCCCGTACTGCTCCGTCCTGGACAAGCCCCTCCGCCCCGGGCCTCAGTTTCCTCTCCTGCCTCCCCTTCCAGGGAGGGAATCTTGCCCACCTGTCCCTCACCCCGGGCCCGCGGCCCCAGTGGACCACAAGCCATTCTCCTTAGCAGGGCGTCCTCAGCCACTGAGGCCCACTGTCCTCACAGGCCCGGCCCATGGCTGTTGCTCTGGGGAGCCCAGTGTCACACCTGTTCAACCTTCTTACTGGAAGGTAGGTCAACTTGGAGGAGAGCAAGGCAGTGCTCGCTTGCTGGGGGGCCATGTAGCACTACTCTGCTCTCGGGGTGGGGGGCAGCACTGAAGGGATCAAGGGCAGGGAGAGGGGGTCCCAGGGGTCTTCCAGAGGCGGGGGGGGGGNATGCCTTTTTCAAAGTTCAAATTGTCAACCAATCAGTTGCGCCCCACCCAAAACTTGTTTGTGCCTTCCTATATAAGACCCTGTTTCTCTCCGGTCGGTGTGCTCGGTTAGCTGGAGCTGCCGACCACCCGCCGGTACCTGCGTGGAAATAAACCTCTTGCTGTTTGCATCCAGTGGCAGTGTTAAATTCTTGGGTAAGGGGATCCGCAGGTCTTTCAGCTCCCAGGCAGCCAGCCTCGCCCATCATGCATCCCCTCCATGGATCAGTGTCTGGAACACACCAGGCGCTCAATAATTGACAGAGGATATGGACTAGGGGCTCCATGCGCTCGAGTGGAATCCAACGGCGCCCCAAGAAGTGCCTCACGCGAGCTTCCCCCCCTCTGCAGCCCGCACGGCCCACGGCGCGCTCGGCTCTGGTGTGGCTCATACCAAGGAAACCAGTGATTCTGCTCCTCAGCCCCACACGGGGATGACCAGAAGCAGAGATCGAGCAGACAGACGTGAAATCAGGACCTCTGGGGACACTAGACGGGGCCCGTCTGCTGTACCCCACATTTCTGCAGCGCGCTGCTGTACTTCCGTGCAGGAGAAAGCCCCCCGCGGGGTATCCGTCATCTCAGAAGCTCATCGGCAGAAGAAACCAAGAAGGTGAAATGGGCCTCCGAGGGAGAGGGAGACGGCCCAGCGTGACCGGAGAAGGGGGCGGCTGGCCCGCACCCTGCGGTATCCGTGTTGTCGCCCAGGAGTAGCTGTATGGAAATTTCATGACCAAGACCAGGATCAAACTCAGGCACGGTGCCACAGGCTGGGCACCGTGGCTGGAAGCCAGGCCCCTGTCCTCCACGGCACACAGCCCCCATGGGTGAGATGGCCCCGGCCCGGCCGAGGGGACTTCCTGGGTGCCTCACCTGGCCCCGCAGGGGCCGGGGGGAGGGTTGTCTCTGGATGAATGGAGCAGCCCTACGGGGAAAATGGGGAGCAGGGGTGAGGCAGCCGAGCAGAAGGCCACCCGGAAACAAAGGCTCGTGTCTACTGGCCGTGGGAAGAAGGACGCGGTCCCTCCACGGTCCCCTCTCCCTGCTGGGGACACTGGGGCTGAGGGCAGTGGGTCGGGCCGGCACCCATAACGTGTCCAATTCGGTAAGAGCCTCAGCTGGGCCCTTCGCCTTACAGGTGGGGACTGGGGACCACAGGGAGGGAGGACAGAGCTTGGGGGAGGTCAGGAGGAGAACCCGATCCCGCCTCGACATGGCCTCCGCCTGCGAGCCTGTCACGACCCCAGGGCAGACTGCCACTTGACAGAGGAGAGCGCCCTCGTGATCTCCCCCCCGCCGAGGGGCTCCGGTGGGGTGTCTGTGGGTGCCCCGGAACACACCCTGGGCAGGAGGAGGCCGGTGTCAGTGGTCACCTCATGTCTGGGGCCCGACCTCCATGTCCAGGCATCACAGGGCGGCCTGTCACTCACTGTCACCCCTCAGTCCTCCACGGGGGACCCTGCTTGGGGTCAGACACAACGACCCACACAGAGCCCAGCACCTCTGATACTCCTTGGAGCCTCTTCCCGTCAGCATCGAACTACCTGCTCCTCACAGAGATGGTCCAGTTGTGCACGAGGCCCTAGAGCTTCCACGGCGGGGGACAAATACACAGAACAGGCCAGAAACCCACCAGACCGAAATCCTAACCCCCGAGACCCACCCCCCCCATTCCATGCATGCAGCTGTCAGCACACAGGGACCCACACACACGCTGCCCCTCGCTCCTCCGCCCCACGCCCCACCGGGCCCAGCTGGGGGGAGTCACCTCGAAGGGGAAGGAGAAATTCAGGAACGCAAGCAGCAAAGGGCTCCCGGCGATCTCCAGCGAGGGCCCACACACAAGCGTCTGGCCCTACGTGGGCACGATGCCCAAGCCAATAGCTGCATCCCTACCACCCCGGGGGCCCAACCCAGAAGTTTGCTGAAGATAAGAGGACCAGGTATGCGTCTGCACGTCCAGATAAGGTCCATATATAGAAGGAGAACGTTGTTTTTTCCAGAATGTTAAGCAACACATTTCAAGGAGGGATAAGGTTTCAAGGACACGCTGGGGGTGGCCTAATGAGGCCGGAGCCTTTTCGTTTTTCAGAACCATAAGCCGAACTTCCCGAAGTCGAAGGAAATCTGGCCTGCTTGAGCTCTCGCCTTCCAGCTCACTTTCCGCTCTCCCCAGTGGATCCAAACACGGCGTGTTCATTATTAGTTGATTAACAGGGAAATTTCCAACGGACAAAATTGGCTTGCTTAGCCGCCGCCTCCTCCAACAAGGCCTCAGGGACTCCTCTGAGGGTTCCCGCCACACTGGGGCCCTATCTCTGCCCCTCACCTTCCCTACCCACCTCCCCCGGCAGGGGCAGGGCCTGAAGTTCTGGAACTTGCTCCAGCACCAGGTGGTGCTTACTGATGCCTGTCAGGTGGAGCTGAACTATAAAGCAACCAGAAGGCTCATGGGCACACGCATCTAGAACCGTCCATGGGCATGTGCATGGAGACCCGTCCACGGGCACGCGCATCTAGAACCATCCATGGGCATGTGCATGGAGACCTACCCCACGGGCACGTGCATCTAGAACCATCTATGGACGTGCGCATCAAGACCCGTCCACGGGCACGCGCATTGAGAACCATCCACGGGCACTCGCATCTAGAACCATCCATGGGCATGTGCATGGAGACCTACCCCACGGGCACATGCATCTAGAACCATCTATGGACGTGCGCATCAAGACCCGTCCACGGGCACACGCATCGAGAACCATCCACGGGCACTCGCATCTAGAACCATCCATGGGCATGGGCATGGAGACCTACCCCACGGGCACGTGCATCTAGAACCATCTATGGACGTGCGCATCAAGACCCGTCCACGGGCACGCACATCGAGACCCATCCCCGGGCACACGCATCGAGACCCGTCCATGGGTACACACATCTAGAACCATCCACGGGCATGTGCGTTGAGACCTACCGCATGGGCACGTGCATCTAGAACCATCCATGGGCATGTGCATTGAGACTTACCCCACGGGCACATGCATCTAGAACCATCTATGGACACTCACATCAAGACCCGTCCACGGGCATGCGCATCGAGATCCATCCACGGGCATGTGCATTGAGACCTACCCCACGGGCACATGCATCTAGAACCATCTATGGACACTCACATCTAGAACCATCCACGGGCGTGTGCGTTGAGACCTACCCCACGGGCACATGCATCTAGAACCATCCACGGTCACGCGCATCTAGAAATATCCACGGGCACGCGCATCTAGAACCATCCATGCGCACACGCATCTAGAATAGGCTGTTAAAACCACCACACACAAAAACGTGTTTTCATCAACTATCTGACTTCCATGTTGACCTGATTCTCATTTCCTAGGGCGAAGCCTGCTTGTACTCATGCTGCCCCGTGCCCAGCACCAGGCGGGGACCCTAGTGGGAGACGACTTCGGAGGCCCCGCCATCAGCTTGGATCTCTCCAAGTTTGACCCGACACATAAATCACCCCAGGGCCGGGCTGACTCCCTCAAGTCAACAGCGAGGGTGGGAGGGCAGGGAAGGACCGCGCCGGGCTGGGGAGGGGGCGGGAGCAGCAGCAGAGGGCTGCCAGCTGGCTTTCTCCCCTCGGAAGTTCCTTAGGAAAGCTCCCTTCTCTCTGGAAGTAGCAGGGGTAGGAGGTGCACTGGGATTGAAACCCGCTTCGTGCCCACTGTTCCCACCTCTCTGTAGCAGCGGGCAGCTCCGGGTTCACACCCCAGGCCTGGGCCTGGCTCCACGCAAAAGCCAAATGGGAGCACAGGGCTAGTGGCTGTCCTCACCCGGCCCAGCCTCCTGGTCCTACAACCACCCAGCGCCCAGGCAGCAGGAAGGCAGATGCCCAGCAGGGCCGGGAAGGGCATCTGAGATACCGTGAGGCTGGGAAAACCCCAAGAGAATTTCCCAGGGGGTCGAGAAAAGAGCAAAGGGAGCCCCCGAGGAAACACACCCCTAAAAGGCCGATCGGGCACAGGCATTCCATGACGCTCCCTCCCCCGGGCCCCACAGAGCCGGGGAGAGCTCCCTCGCTGCAGCCGCCCTGAAGGGGCATCTTCGGCGGGCCTGGGCTGGCCCTGCGTTGGGCAGATTCTGCTGGGCAGCCGCGCGCCGAGGGGCAGTGGCGGTCTCTGGTGCCAGCCGTCCCCCGGTCTGGGGGGAAAGCATGGGCCGCCGCCAGCTCAGGAGACGTGCTTTTGGGAAAATCCGGTCATGATGGCATTCCTCTGCCACGTCTCCCGACTCGGGATAGATGTTGGCTAAGAAAATGAAGCCGGTTGTGGCAATGACTTCCAACAGATACAATCAAATGATCTATTCCTGGATTCTGCAAGTACTGAAATGTAATTCAATTCCTGAAATGTCATTTGGAGCTGCCGGTGCAGGCGGCAGAGCCCAGTAAATACACCACCGTTCAAGCCCAAACACACGCACCGACCTTGAGCCCTGGTGCCTGGTGCTGTGCAGGAGGCCGGCTCCCGAGGAAGCCACTGCCAGCAGGGCCCGAGGGACAGCGGTCCCAGGGAGAGAGCCACGGCCGCAAGTAAGTACTGACGATGCCGCAGGAGGTGTGCTGCTGGCGAGACGCTGAGGACCCGCACTGAGCTCAAGGAAAGGGGACTCACTGCACCCGGGAGAGTCGGGAGGCTCGCAAGCCAGGCCATGGGTGTCCCCAAAGCTCCACTGACCAGCTGAGAGGAGGGGACCCGCCCTGCCCTCGGGGGGCTCCGGTCTAGTACATGTGGGTGGATGCAAGTGTGTCATCCACCCACCCACACACACTGGCACAGATGTGTGCACACAGACACGCATGCACACACACACATTTATACAGGAACATGCGCACACACACAGATGCGTGCCCCCACATACAGGGACATACACATATGCACACTGACATGCCTGTTGGAGATGCAGGCTCAAGTGCACATACACACATGCATGCACACATATATATGCATGCCCCCCACACATGGGAAAACACACATGCACATGCATGTGTGACATGCAGAGACATGCACACATACACATGTCCCCACATACACGGGCACATATGTACACACTGACATGCATGTTTGAAACGTGGACACATTCACTATGTGCACACACATGCATGCATGTACACACACCCCACATGCATGGGCACGCACGGACACACTGGCATGCATGTGTGACACACAGACACACATGAGCACACGCACACACAAGCATGCGTACATATGTGCACGCCCCCAGGTACACAGGCACATGTGTACCTACAGTGACATGCATGTTGGCACGCAGACACACACAAGCACACAGGCATGTACACCAACATACACATATGCCCACAAGCAAACAGAGACACGCATTGTGACAAGCAAACAGTGCACACACACGCACCTGTGCACACAGAAGCCCACATGAACACATGTGCACACGCACTGTGCACGGTAGAGAGGGCAAGGACCAGAGGAGGCGTGAGGATCCCACACAGCACAGGCTCCGGCATGAGGGGCAGAGAGCTGCCCCAGCTGCAGGAAGGGCGGCTGCGTCCACACCCCCCACCCTGCACGCATTCCTTGTGACCACGGTTCCATGGTTGTCCGCGGGGACAGGCCAGGGGGCTTCAGTCAGGGGGCTGCAGTAGCGGACGGGGCGTCTCCCAGCACTTTGATGCATTTATCCCAGGAAGCCAAAAACAGACATCAGAACTAACACGTGGGCTTGTGGTGACTACTGTTTTGCTTTACTGGTTTCTTTCTAAATTTTATGAATTTTTGATAAGAAAGATATTAAAATTTTAGTTCAAATTATGACAACACAGTGCCTCCCTGAGAACCACATCCGTCTCCGCCCGCCCTCCCTGGATTAAATATCTCGTATGATACATGCCACACACACAGGGACCAAGTTCTCCTTAAATCCCCGGCAGATGACAATAAACTAGAGAAAGAACCGGAAGTCGTTAGACAGACTCATCTCCTTTGGACGCCCCATGGCGACGCGGGGCCTCTCAGCACAGGCGAGGCCGGAGCCACTGTGTGTGGCTCCCGGCACCCCTTGCCCAGCCGAACACCCCCTCCTCACACACTGGGGGAGCCGGTGTCGCCCTGCCGCTGGCTGACCCCCCGGGAAAGTCCCAGGCTGATGCGGCCCCTGAAAACAAGGGCACTGTGTGAGATACACTTGTGCCCACACGGCCTCCGACATCCTCCGTCTGACAGCCAAACGGCAGCGTTTTCTCGGGGTGCTGAGGGCTCCCAGCGCCGCTGCTGGAGGCCAAGATGCTTACGGTGGCGTCCACATCAGGGGGTGGAAATCAGGACAGCGGCCCGTCGGGGGGAGCCCACCGCAGGCGGGGAGGGCATCAGAAGCTTCCAGAAGTGACACCCGAGGCCTGACAGAATGGGCAGGTGGGCTGGGGCGGGGCGCACCAGGACGGGCCAACCCCGTGAGCTTGGCATGGGTGCTCGCCCTGGTCCTGGACAGACGTGCTCCCAGAAAACCAGCTCTGACAGTGAACGCGGAAACTGTGCTATTTATGGGAGCAGAGCGGAGAGCAACTCTCGTACACAAAGGGGTCCCTCCCCAGTCCACATTCCCGGCTGGCTTGAGCTCGGCGGGCAGGGCCCGTGGGACACAGGGCGGGGACGCACGTCCAGCCAGGGAGGTCCTTTTACAGAACGCACGCTCTTCCAGAAACCAGAAGACCTGGGGCTGGTCCAGACCAACAGCTCAGGAGTCTCATACTCCACCTTCGGGGAGCCCGTCCATGAGATGAGGACCAGAGGCCACTCGGTTGAGTGGGAGCCTGGGTGACAGTGGGCATGACCTGCGGCGCCTGGTGCCTGTCAGCTGTCCTGACGACTTACTCTCTGCAGCGGGGGGCCGAGGTGAAGACTATGGGGCGGGGTGGGGCACGTCGCGACATCAAAGGGATGAAGAACCATCCAGATCAGGTGGGAAGAGAAGCAATGGCTCCCAGCTGCCACCCCCAGAAGTGGCCATCTCCAAGAAAGACCTGCCTGTCTCCCCCCCAGGCCAGCGTCAGCTCCGCCCACCTCCCGCGTGGACTGTGGGCCGCCTGTTCACAGAGCAGACCCCCCACCCGTGCCCCTCGGCGCTGGACGCTGCACCGATTTCCGAGCTCGCAAATAGTCCCTCCCTCCCAACACACACACACAGGCCTGGAGCAGGTGCACAGAAGGTGGGGTCATCCACAGAGATAACCGGGATCCTGCTGTCTAAGAATATCCTCTGAGAGGAGCAAGAGCAGGGTTAGGGAACCTGAGTTCTAATTCCAAGACATCGGTTTCCTCCCCTTTAAACCAGGTCCGTGACCAAGTTCTAGAGCACGGGGACAGCCCTGTCCGTGATGCCTCTGGGGGCCGGGTCTGTGCACGTGCAGGGACAGGGGCCCCAGATCCCTTGCATCCGGCTCCCTGGGACTTGCTGCATTTCCAGGCCGGTGGTCAGAGGGGCCGGGACGCACCCGCCCGGTGACACCGGGGTGACTTACATAGGAGCACCTGGCTTGGGATATGGCCAGCTTTCATGGGCCCAGGCCCCAGCGACAAAAGGACAAGCACTGGGAACTTGGGAGGGAGGGGGAGGGGCCCGTCTCCTTCAAACAGCCCCTCCTTACAGGGGGAGCTGCACCTGCTGGAGGGAGGGCGGGAGAGGAGAGGGAGAACCGACCAGGCGGGAGGACAGTCCTCGGCGAGAAGTCAGGGGAGGGGAGGGAAGTCCCTCGAAAACCAGCCAACAGGAAAGGGAACGTTTCCTTCCGATCATCAGTGGATGGCCCGGAGGGTGCCTCCCATGGGACCTGCCGGCTCTGTCTCCCCGGGGTCCCCCGCCCCTTACACACACATCCTCCCAGCTCCTGTCTCCCGGGCAACCCCAGGCCTGGTCCCCGCCCTTCCTCCCCTGGATCCGCAGCCACACCGGAGGGCAGAGCAGGTCCCGCGGGGCTGTGCTCCGCTCGCTGGGCCTTCCTCACCACTCGGGAAAACCTCCCACGGGAGCCCGGGGTTAAAAGCAAGCACGGCCACCCCAAGCAGGATACCCCTTCTGGGTGCCCCCTGGAGCCTGCGCCCCGGGGCAAAGGCAAAAGGAACACCATTTCCCAGAATCGCCGTAGGCTCTTCCCCAAACCGCAGCCTCTTCCCCACTCCCACAGGCCCGCGCTCCTCCAGGAAGCCCCTGTCAATCCCGGCCAGGCACCTTCCCAGCAGCAGGGACGTCCTCCAGCGCAGACGCCTGCACCCCGCTCTGCGCCCCAAATCCCATCCTGCCCTGCCCGCCGCTTGGCAGACCCAGTAAAGGCCACCCCTCGCTGGGCACGGAACACTTTCTCCGCGTTAGGTGACCGTGACCTAAAACAGTAGGGATGGTATATCCACCTTTCGGGCCAGAAACCCAAGGCTCAGGGATGGGAAGCGGCTCCCCGGAGGTCAGGCAGCCCACGGACGCTGGCTCCAGATCGGAACCACGTCCAGGCTCCGGGCCCGGGGGTTCACGCCAGGGGTGACCTCAGGGCCTGCTTAACGCGCAGCTGCCTAGTGCCCCCTGGAGATTCTGATTAGGCCTGGGAGGACCCAGGAGTCTACACCACAGCCGGCCAGCTGCCTGGTGGGTCCGACCGAGGGCGGCCCCCACCTTTCAGAAACATAAGGACCTGTCATTGAACCGGAAGGCGACAAGGAGAGCTTAGACACCTGCCTATATGCCGACACATCCAAAAAGGTCCCTTCCAGCAGCTTCTACAAACAGCCGAAGAAGTCCCAGGTGTCTCTCCGGCACCGCCCAAGTTTCGGGGGGGCAGGAGCGGGGCTGCTGGGGCGCAGACCTTCAGCCCCCCGCGCTGCGAAGGAGCACTGCTTGCTTCCCGCTGCAGAATTCTCTAGAGTCAGAAATACTCCCTGCCATAGTGTCACAGTGACCTCAGAAGACCAGCTTAAGGAGAAATCCGTTTCCCTGTAGCTCTGCTCGGCCCTGCCTTTATAAAAAATTTAAAAATCTTCTCATCTTCCAGTCTACTTTAGGAAAAAAAAAAATAAAGCTAGACACAGGTTGGGATAGAGTGAGACTGGGGCTGTGTTACTCCGGGAAAAACGCTTTCCCCCTCTGAGCCGGGGATTCCCTGTTGCAGAATAATCTGACCGTGTCTTCTCTAACACGGGCCGTGGCGGTTCCGCTTGCTGGGCACTTCTTTCCGGCACAGGACAAGGGGCTGCAGCTTCCCCCTTGAGAGGCCCTCCATGCTGTGTGCACGGCCTCCGGGCCTGCCCTCCCTGCTCTCCCATCGCCGCAGCAACGGGATCCAATTCTGCAGTTAAGCCCCAGGGGCTGCTAGGTCCCTCCTCGGGCTGCCAACTGGCAGAATGTCACAGCAGGTCACGGTGAAGTTCTCGGCTGCCCTCCATCCCCACCTCTCTTTCCTGAAGGAACGAAGACTCGTCTAAGTAAGGAAACAGAGGGACCGGCAGAAACGGTCCTTCCCTGTCCTCCCCACTGCTGGAGGCTCCGTCCCTCACGCTCCCCAGAACGTCCCTCCGCAGACCTTAACCCCCGAGAACTTTGGCCTGACCTCTCTGGGAAGCAGGACCCAGAGCCTTCCGAAGCTCGGCCTGCTGTCACACCACCCTCCCTACGATGCCTCCCTCGCTTCCTCACTTGGTGTCCCGACATGCCCACCACACACCTGCCAAGGGCTCCTCCCACCTGCCCGGGTCCCAGCCCCCAGCTGCCACCCTCTGTCCCCGCCGCCCCTCGAGCACCACCTCCCGCCGCTTCCACATGTACACCTGCTCTCCTCTATAATGCTAGCATACAGCAGGTGCTCAATAAAGACTCATTGGTTGAGCAACTCAGATTCAATGAGGCCAAGTCAAGTTGAACCAGCTCTAGGGCCCTTCTCCAGCACTCGCTAGCTGTGTGACCCTGAGCACCCTCCTTACCCTCTCTGAGCCTCTGTGTCCTTGTTATGGGGGAGAGGGTAACTCCAGTTACTATCACGAGACTCAAATTACCTAAAGTATCTGAAGGCAATCGGCAAGCTTTCAAGAGCTGCAGAAATATTATCAATGTTATTATGACAAGACAGCATCACCAGAAGAGAGACCCTAACCTTCCGGTGAACTAGAGTAATCGTTGCAAAATGGAAAGAGCTTTCATCACAGTGGTAAGCACTGTGTACACAGCTTAGGGAATCCGTTTAAAATAATCAGTGAATCGTTCATCTCAAGTTCTCAAACATGATGGTTTCACAGCACCGACGAGGAGGCAGGACAAACATCCAGGGAGCTGGGACTGGTCAAGGACTTTGGTTAGAGATTCTTTCTTCTGATAATTTGAAGCCAAGTAGGGTAACTGATTCAAATTTCAGAGAGCTGTGACAGTGTCCTGGGGTGGCCCTACCCACCGGCTTCTCCCGGGCGGGCCACCCAGCCAACAGGCTGGACGGTGAGCTCCGTGACAGCGGGACCCACATCTGGCCAACTCGCTCTAGAATCCTCAGAGCTCAGCAAATGGGGGGCACGTGCCAGGAGCCCAGACATCTCTACTGAGGGGAGGCTGAGGGACAAGCGATAGCAATGCAATTAAGAAAGTTCAAAAGGAGAGAGAGAGAGAGAAGGGAGGAAGGAAGGAGGGAAGAGAAGAGAAGGGACATGGCTGGGCTCCTGTCATAGAGGATTTGTTTTCCAAAGGAAAGTTTAAGGAAAGGATCATTGTATTGGGGGTTTTGCTTTCCACTGTCATCTTTCATAGCTGAGCACTCGGGAACCTTGTGAAGAAGACCCTCGTGCAATGGGACAGCCAAAGCCCTTGGCTCACAGGCCCAGCTCCCGGTTGCTGGACATCTGGGGAACTCGGTCTCCTGGGGGAGGCTTCCTAAGCCCGAACGACCTCCCCATTTGGCATCCCTCCCCCCGCCCCCCGTGGCTCCCAGGGCAGCAGCTCAGCGTAGCCCCTTCCAGGGATGCCTCCCTCATACCCTTCAACCCAACAGGGGGAGTTAGGGCCTCTCCCCGAGCCCCGTGCCTCCCCCATCAGAGCACCCGTCAGGGGTATGACTGCCCTCTCGAGCCTGGGGCCCTTGCTGGTGGCCCCCGCCCCGCAGCATGAGACCTGCTGCCGTGTCAGATGACGGATGAACAGACGGATGGAGACATGAAAGAAGGCACTGATCAGCCCAGAAGATAAACACACTGGTGATGAGGAAGGGAGTAAGAGGCAAGTTCAGGGGCTCCCGGGCCTGGTGAAGACGGCAGAGTTAACCTAGCCTTCTTTGAAAATGCGCATTAATGTATCGATAAATATGGAGATAAAACCGCCCACTGCTGAGGGTGCTGGCCTCCAGGAAACGGGGCACCTTACTCAGAGTGGAGAGGAGCTGGCTTGATCGCCCGCCCTCCAGGCAGTGCTGTGCAGGTCAGGGTCAGGGTCAAGGGAGGCAGGGAAGGGAGGGCTGCAGTTTGTCTGGGGTTGGAGGGCGAGGCCCCAGCCACCCAGCAGGCCTGGAAGGTGAGGTCGGGGTTAATGGTCTAGAACCTTCCTTCAACGGCTGCAGGGCTGTAGGCGGGAGGCTCTGCCTGAGCAGAGGGCCAGGGAGACATGGCCCCATGGCTCAGTGGCTCCCCAAGAAGCAGAAGCCAGAAGAAAAGTCCCCCATGCCAACTCGGGGACTCGCTGCTGCCACACAGACCATCAGGACTGGGGGAGGAGAGACAGCACCACGGCTCCTGGTTCCAGTTTCTCAGCCACCGGTCTACAATACCTCGCTTCCACCCTGAGGGCTGCCCGGAACCCCTCGCTGGCCAGTCGGCCCCGCTGCCACTAGCCGGCCACCATCTCGGTCACCTGGCATTTCCAGAGACCGTATTTCCAAAGGCTCTTCTAGATGGTTACTGCCCACTTCACCCCTGCTTCTCTCTTCATACTTTCTACTTAAAAAAACGGGGCTCAACCCAGCGATCTCGACACCCGGACGTCACATCCATCCCCCGTTTAAAAAGTGGAACCACAGGCACTGCGATCGGGGCCACGTGTAGCGAGAAACCGGAGCCAAACCCTCTTCTTTCTTGCAGCAAATCTGCGGGGCTCCGGAGAAAGTCTCCGCTCATCAGGGCTGCACACAGCAAAGCCGTGTTTGAAATGGGAAAGGAAGCAGCCTCGGGGGGAGAGGACGGGCAGGGGCCACGGCCCCAGATCACAGCCACGTTCCCCCCCGAGGGGCAGAAGCTCTGGGGGGTGCAGACCTGGGCAGTCATGGCCGGGCCCCCCAGCCCCCAACCACCACCTTCCGTGGTCTCGCTCCCAGCAAACCCAACGGCACACTCTTCTCTGCCTGAAGATGAGGCACCATTTCGTAACAGGAAGACAGATCTGTCGTTATCCCTGGTGGGGATGGGATTGCGTGGAGGAGAAAGACACGGTTTCTTGATTTTCTTCTCTCCACCGCAGGCGGGGAAACAACAGGAGGAAATATCACTGCTCTGCAGACACCTGGCGGGGAGGGAAGGTGGCGATGTTTAAGAGAACCTGCTGGTTCAGAGGCGGGTCTCTGTCTAGGGCGATCTAATAACGATGCAAGAGGCATCTGTGCTCCTCCTAATACACTCCTTGGAGGAAACGGATCACGAGCGATGGCGTGAAACCGATCAGGGCAGAACCGCGCAGCGCGGAGCCTCCCTCCCGCATCCGCCGCGGTCCTTCACTGCTCCCGTGGCAGCTTCCCGGCCACGGCAGCACCACAGAAGGTACGAGACTCCGGCCTCCCGGCACAGCTCACGCCGCAGAGGAAGAAGTAAGATAAGCAAGCGCTGCAACGTCATAAGGAAAATGCACATACGAGGAGTCTGGGCTAGACCAGGAGTCATGAATTCCATCCCGTGGCCCTCACCTGCCGAGGCTCCCCCTCCTCTCCCCGCCCCCCCCCCA
>LNAC01000054.1:1403542-1418261 GCA_002007465.1 Ailurus styani
CCCCCCCCCCAGCTGCCTGGACTCCTGTGCTCCCAGCACGCCGCCTCCAGCCCCCTCTGCCACCCTGGACCTCAGGACGCAGTTCCCTGGACGGATGGCATGGGAACGCCAGAGCAGATGCTCACCCCACGAGTCGAAAGATCACTCTTTTAAGCAGCTTCGCAAAGGAAAATAGACAGTGAGGGTTTGCGGGATGGGACCTGGGGCAGGTGCGAGCCCCTGAACGTGGTCCAGCCGGAGGAGTGTGCAGGGAGAGGCCCGCACGGGCGCAGAGCAGGAGCTGGACCTAGGGGAGGGAGGCGGCTGAGAGCTGGGGGAAGGCCAGAGCCGGGCCCAGGACCCGGTGGGAGAGCTGAGAGAAGAAAGGTGAGGGTTTTACCACACACCCACCGCTCGCTTTGTGCCACCAACACTGGCGTGCCTTTCCTGATGGCCGTGCCCAACGGTGCTGTGGATAGAGGGCACTGACTCGCTGTGGCGCCAGACAGAGCGGGGTCCCCATCCTACCCTTACACCTCAGCCCAGTTACTTAGCCTTTCCTACTAGCCACAGCACGAAGGGGACAGTGTGTGTGATGCCACATCTGGGCGCCGGGCACGGAGCAGCACGCCCGCTGCCCCCCACTGTCCTGGCCTGCCCCTCCCTACCTCAAGCTTCTCCTCGGCTGTCCTTGAATGCCTAATTCAAGCCACCCCCAAGGCCCCCCAAGCTAGAAGGGGTAACCCACCATGAACACAGGCGCTGTGTGTCTTTAGGGAAGTTACCTAACCTTGCTGGGCATCAATTTATGTATAAAACAAAGACAATAATACCCGCCTCAGAAAGTCAATCAGAAGAGCAAATGAGTGAACGAATAAACAAACAAGTAGATAAAGGTCCTGGCACAGAGCGAGATGTGACAGATGTCCGTGACATCAGGACCGAGCCCCTCACGGGCTGGGGCAGGCGGATGCGGGCCAATGTCAANTGCCTCAGAAAGTCGTTGCTGGAATCAGAAGAGCAAATGAGCGAACGAATAAACAAACAAGTAGATAAAGGTCCTGGCACAGAGCGAGATGTGACAGACGTCCGTGACATCAGGACCGAGCCCCTCACGGGCTGGGGCAGGCGGATGCGGGCCAATGTCAAGTGCAGGCATGAGGTGTGTCTTCTTCCACAGCTCCTGTCACAGCATTTGGGGCAAGACGGATGCTCGGTGACCCGGTTGGTCGGGGCCGGGGTGCAGGAGGGAAATCTCCACACACACAAGATCAAACTGCCCCTGCCAGGGAGTGGGGAGCTGACTCCCCAACCCCGAGGAAGCCCAGAACGTTGGAGCTGGCGCCTCCGTCTGGCCGGGGAGTCCCATGCAGTAGAGAGGGCGGTGGAGGGGGCCCGGCCCCTCAGACAGAGGGAGAGCTCACCCCTGCACCTGGGAGACGCTCTCCCTTCCCAGACGTCAGCAGGGGCCCTGAGGATCCCAAGCCAAGGGGCCTGATCCCAAGGGGGTGCTTCGCAAGGAGAGAGAAAGGCCAGGTGGGGGTGGACTCAGGGCACGGGCCAACCTCCCTCTCTCTCCTCCTGTTCCCTCCTCACCTTTCTCGATGTCTCTCTCTGCATCTCCCACACTCCCCCCCCCCCTTGCATCCCTCCCTCCTCCTCTCTCCCCCCATAGCTGGAGAGCAGGGCAGGCCCTCCGCCGTGACCATGCAGAACGTCTTCAGGCTGCTTCTCCCACCAGTTACAAACAAGCACGTTTTGCCAAAAGGCCCACAAATCAATATCATCCCACTCGGTGCAGTTCCTGAGGTAAATTACTGTTGCGTGACTGATGTTCCTGGGGAAGAGAACGCTCTCTCCGAGAAGGCCCTGCACCTCAGCCAGGGGCTCCTCTCTCCAAATAAGAGAAAACACGTACCGATTTCCGAGACCCTCAGAGCAATGTCCTGTGCCCCCCACCGCCCCGCACACGGAGCCAAAAGAAACCTTCATAAGGTCATTAGTTACCTCCTTAGAAAAAATGTGTCTATCTAACGTGGAGTTTAATACTCCCAGACCTGGGCGCCTGGGTGGCTCAGTGGGTTAAAGCCTCTGCTTTCGGCTCAGGTCATGATCTCAGCGTCCTGGGATCGAGGCCCGCATCGGGCTCTCTGCTCAGCAGGGAGCCTGCTTCCTCCTCTCTCTCTCTGCCTGCCTCTCTGCCTACTTGTAATCNATAAGGTCATTAGTTACCTCCCTAGAAAAAATGTGTCTATCTAACGTGGAGTTTAATACTCCCAGACCTTTGCAAAACTAGCTTCTCCATCTCCCCAGGCAGTAAGCAGATAACAAAGGAAGTCCAACCCTTATTGATTTTCCCAGACATTCGTCGGGTATTTCTGCACAAATTAACACAGTCACAATCTCCAGGAAAAGCTGTCATGACTAAACACCCAGTGTTACTGCCTTCTTACTTTTTAGTGATCAGTTAATGGTGTGACTCTCCTGCAAACTCCTATGCACCCTTCAACGCCCAATCCAAATGCCCTCTCTCTTTGCTGCCACCTGCCACCAGCACCTGTCTCACTGTTTACTCCCCGCAGGCTTTCAGAAGGCTGGGTGCACAGGCCCATCTGTCTTCTGACCTCCCACTAGCCTGTGAGCTCCAGGGGCACAAGGACACTGTCTTCCCCACCGTGTGCTCTAGAGCACCTAACGCCATGCCTGGTTCACAGAGGAGGTTCAGGGGACTTGTCAGGTGAAGGAGCTAGGAGATAACAGACGTTTGCAAAACTAAGGTTATATCACAAGTTTTCACACTAGGCCCATGCACGGGGCTGCACATTTAGGATCAGAAGCCCTCGGGAAACCGAGGTCACTTGTACAATAAGCCCCAAGCCACATTCCCAACCCCGGAGCTATGCAAGAACCCAGAGAGAGGCAGAAAGGAGGTCTAAGTAGTCAGAAGCCCATCTCCGTCTTGACAGCATGGGGCCTCTGTGAGGCTTGCAGCCAAGACCTGGCTTAAGTCATGGGGCCTCAGCCTCTAGCTGTGCAGTGAACCAGGGAGCCTCAGTCTACTCCTCCATGCAAGGAGGACAGTGATGCCTCCAGGCCACCTTGGCAAGGGAACCTGTAAGACACCTGACCCTGACCTGGCCTTAACTTGGCAAAATTGGCCTCGGTTTGCACCCAGAATTTCTAAGACGATCAGAGGTTCTGTTCAAGGGAGCAGTGAAGTGGAGTGGCCACTTACAGTGAAGGGGAGAATGAAGGCACTGAGGCTCCCAAGAGGTCTTTAACTGCCTGGCAGTAGAAGGCACTCAGAAAATATCTGTGGGATGGAGGGAACGGACAAGAATGAGAATGAGTGTACAGCTGACGGACTGTGCATTGGGAGGGGGAAACAGAATCCTGCTTGGCCTGAGGGGCTGTAAACAAAGACCCGTTAGCTGAAACTTGGGGAGAGTGAGCTGAGGAACAATAAGGAAAAGAATTGCACGATGTTGGAATGTGCTGCAGCTGGGGGGTGAGCGCACCATTGCAGGAAGAATGCAAGCCCAGAGCAGATGAAAGATCACTTCACAAAATTATAGTAAAAAAAAAAAAAATCCAAGCATTGGGTGGGCACATAGAATAAAAACTCTCTCATTCCCCTTCCACCTGGCTGCCGGCATTCTACGTGCTAGGCCAGGGGTCAGCAAACTTCTGTAAAGGGCCAGAGAGTAAATATTTTGGGCTTTACAGGTTATGGGTCTCTGTCCCAACTCTTCAACTCTGCCTGCTGAGCAAGAGTTGCCGAAGACAATGGCATAAACAACAAATGAACATGGCTATGCCAATAAAACTTTATTTGCAAAAACAAGCAGGGGGCCAGATTTAAGCCCATGGGCCCCTAGTTCTAGAGAGATGATCTCATCAAGTGAAGCTACAAGCAATCGTTAGAGGTGGCTCCACCATCCACCCTGAACGTGTAGCAGGAAATACACATCTCTTTGCCCTCAGGCCCGATATAAACCATCCCAGGCACCCCCACCCCCCAATTTTTTTAACCTTTTACCATTCACTTTTCTATTCCTGCTGCAATTGCCTATGTTTGAAATTTTCTGCCATAAAAAAGATTTAAAGAGAAAAAAGAAAAAGAAGAAAGCTTCGCAGAATCCAGGCCTACATAGAAAGCTGACCCTCTCAGTCCTGCCCTCTCCCAAGCCATGGGGCTCTGAACCAGCATCCCCACACCAGAGCCCCGCATGCCAGCGCTGGGCCAGACAGCAGAGAGAAGAAGGATGGCCGTGTCAGAGGTTTCTGACGAGTTAAGGCACCTTTTCGGAGGACTCTATTTTCTTCTGAGATCACACTTTCCCTTATCATTGTTGCTATGAAAATGTCCCTCTATCACAAAAGAATCATAATATAGGTGAGAATGTTTTATGCCCTCATGTGACAAAAGTTAAAGGTAGCAACCCTATGTTGGCCCTAATTTTTTTTTTTTTTTTTTTTTTGGCCATTCAGATCCTAAAGTCTGGGAGGTCCTGCCCCCTCTTTGGGTCCTAAAAATTGACTTTCCTTCAGGCTTCTCTTCACCGCCCCCCCCGCCAGCCTCACCCCTCCAAGACCCAATCTCCCACGTGAAGCATCTATGTGACACCCCCGGGTCCTCCGCTAGCCCGGAGGGTGGTGCAGACCCAGGACGCATACGGTGGAGGCAAGGGAGTGCAGGGGGCCTGCCTTCCCATGGAATGCCACCCCTGACCTCATGGCCCCATGCACAACACATGTGCACAAGCCCTCGTTGGTTCTCAAACAAACCTTTGAGGCTAGCAAAGCAGAAAGCTGAGGCAGAGAAAGGCCAAATGACCTGTCCAAGGTCCTCCAGCAAACCAACCGTAGGCTGAGAAGTGTATCTTCACTGAGTGCCTCCCAGCCCCAGGCGGTGGGGAGTCTCCCTGCCTTCATCTTAACCTGGCCAACCACACATCCAACCACCCCGTTGGCAGGACTGACAAAGCATCATCTTCGCGAAGTCTGTGTTTTCAGTGACCGGTTCAAATCGAAAAGTAAGTGTCTAACCTGCTCACACAAAAATTTTTTTAATGTCAAGAATGGTACCTGCCTTTGAGGAACTTACTAGCTGGTCAGAAAGACTAGAAGATTCTTGTCATTCTGCTCCAGAGAGTGCAGGGAGCTGGAAGGTTGCCCATCTGGAATGTTCCAGAAGGCCTGGCAGAGCGGAGTGACTCCAACAGTGCTCCTGCTGGGAGCACCAGGCCTTGAGCTCCTTCCCCACCTCTCTGGGGAAGCTTGAACTCTCATGACCCCCCAGTATTGAAACCAGGTCCCCAGAAGACTAGAGAGGAAGGGACATGCCTGGGTCTTGCCCCAGCATGCATGACCTGTGCCAATGGAACCAGCTGCTGACGGGGGATGAAGTCAATTGTTTCCAGGATAAGTAATTTAGAATCAGACATAAACCTACTGGGAATCAGTCCATTAAGAAAGAGACTCGGGCGCCTGGGTGGCTCAGTGGGTTAAAGCCCCTGCCTTCGGCTCAGGTCATGATCTCAGGGTCCTGGGATCGAGGCCCGCATCGGGCTCTCTGCTCCGCAGGGAGCCTGCTTCCTCCTCTCTCTCTGCCTGCCTCTCTGCCNTAAACCTACTGGGAATCAGTCCATTAAGAAAGAGACTCAAGACCAGAATGGGGAAGTTTCAGCAATATGTGGGTGGGGATCAAGGTGTATTTTATATCCTAAGGGGTTTAAGAGATTAGGGAAGGAAAAAAGGAGGGTTCCAAACACTGCAAGGGGCCNTAAAAAAAAAAAAAAGAAAAGAAAGAGACTCAAGACCAGAATGGGGAAGTTTCAGCAATATGTGGGTGGGGATCAAGGTGTATTTTATATCCTAAGGGGTTTAAGAGATTAGGGAAGGAAAAAAGGAGGGTTCCAAACACTGCAAGGGGCCCTTGATGCAGAACCTCCCTCTACTAAAACTCTGAGATGGGGAAAGGGGAGGGGGTCAGAGAGGGGAGGTTGGGGGTGTAGTGTGGATAGGCAGCAGGGCTCCTGGTGTTTTGTTTTTAAAACAGTAGCTTTCTTGAGATATGATTCACAAAGCACACAACTCACAAATCTCAAGTACACAATTCAGTAATCGCACCGAGTTGTGCAACCATCACCACAATCAACCGCAGGACATTTTCATCTCCCTCAGAAAACACCCACACCTATTAAGAGTCATTCCCAGTTCCCTCCAAGCCCCAACCCCCAGCCCTGGGCAACCCTGAATCTACTTCCTGTCTCTACAGATTTGCCATTCTGGACATTGCATATACGTGAAATCACATAACATGTGGTCTTTTGTAACTTACTCCATTCACTCAGCATATTGTTTTCAAGCTTCTGTTGTATAGCAAGTGAACAGGACTTCCTTTGCATTGCCAAATAATATTCCGCCGTATGGATCTAACACATTTTATTTACTCATTCATCAGTTGATGCACATCTGACTTATCTCCACATGTACGTGCCCATTTCACGTGAATGTGAGTTTTCCTCTCCTGGGGTGTACACCTAGGAGGGGAACTGCTGTGTCATGTGGGAACTCTCTGTCTAACCTTGTGAGGAACTGGCAGACTATTTTCCCAAGCATCCACACCAGTTACATTCCTACCAATAGTGTTGAAGTGTTCCAATGTCTCCGAGTTCTCGCAACACTTGCATTTATTGGACTTGTTGATTATAGACATCTCAGTGGGTGTGAAGTGGTATCTTGTGGTTTTGATTTGCATCTCCCTGATGACTAATGATGTTGAGTATCTTTCCATGGGCTTGTACATCTTTGGAGAATGCCTATTCAAGGTCTTTGCCCTACTTTTAATGGATTGTGTTTTTTTTTATTTTTATTTTTATTTTTTTTTTTTTTTTTTTTAAAAGATTTTATTTATTTACTTGACAGAAAGAGAGAGAGAGATCACAAGGAGGTAGAGAGGCAGGCAGAGAGAGAGGAGGAGGCAGGTTCCCTGCTGAGCAGAGAGCCCGACGTGGGCCTCGATCCCAGGACCCTGAGATCATGACCTGAGCCGAAGGCAGAGGCTTTAACCAACTGAGCCACCCAGGCGCCCTGTGTTTTTTTTTAATACTAAGTTCTGAGTTCTTTATTCTGGGTACAAGTGTAGAATACATGTGACTTGCAAATATTGTGTTTCATTTTGTGGGCTGTCGTCTCACATTCTTCATGGTGTCTTAAGAAGCACAGAAGCTTTTAATTTTGATGAAGTCCAATTTGCCTATGATGTCCTTTGGTCATTTATCCTTTTGTTATTATATTCAAGAAACAACTGCCTAATTCAAGATCCGGAAGATTTACACCTCTTTTTCCTCTAAGAGTTTTATGGTTTTAGCTCTTACATTTAGGTCTTTGATCCATTTTGAGTTAATATTTATAAATGGTGTGAGGTAGGGGTCCAACCTCATTCTTTTACATGGGACTATTGAGTTGTACCTGTACCATTTGTTGAAAAGACTATTCTCTCTCTATTGAATTATTTGTTACCTTTAAAAATCAATTGACTGATAATATAAGGGTTTATTTCTGGAGTCTGCATTCTATTCCACTGACCTATATGTCTCTCTTTGTGCCAGTACCACACTGTATAGATTACTATTGCTTTGTAATAAGGTTTGAAATCAGGAAGTATAAGCCCTCCTACTTAGTTTTTCTTTTTTAAGACTGTTTTGGCTATTCTGGGTTCCTTGGATTTCCATATGAATTTTAAAACCAGCTTGTCGATTTCTGCAAAGAATTCAGCTGGACTTTTCATAGGAAGTCATGCTGAATCTATATATTAATTTGGGAGCAATGCCATCTTCACAATATTAAGCCTTCTGATCCACGAACATGGGATGTCTTTCCATTTACTGAGGTTGTTTCTTTCAAAGTACTTTGTCAGTTTCTGAGTAAGTCTTACATTTCTTTTGTTAAATTAAGGCCTAAGCATTCTATTCTTTTTGATACTAATGCAAGTTGGATTTATTTTCTTCATTTAATTTTCAGGTTCCTCACTGCAAGTGCACAGAAATGCAATTCATTTTCTACATTGGTCTTATATCCCACAAACTTATCAAACTCATTTATAAGCTCTGGTAGTGTTTTTAGTGGATTCCTTAGGATCTTCTATATATAAAATCATCTCGTCTGTGAATAGTTTTAATTCTTACTTCCCAATCTAGATGTCTTTTATTTATTTAGGGTTTTTGTGTTTTTGGTTTGGTTGCCTTTGGTTTTTTATTTGTTGGTTTGTTTGCCTAACTGCTGTCTACGGCTAGAACTTCTAGAACAATGTTGACTCAAAGTAGCAATGGTGGCCATCCTTGTCTCATTCCTGATCTTAGAGAGAAAGCATTTAGTATTTCACCATTAACCATTACATTACCTGTTATGTGTTTCAGTGTAAAAATTTCAGCCTAGAATTGATAATTATGAAACTTCTCTTGAGTAGTTAAAAGAAGGAATCACACAAAATGTTCTATATGTAAAATGAGCACAGATCCCCCCCGAACTGCCCTTGGACTATAGGATGCTCAGCATTCCCTGTAGGAAACAGGGCCTGCCGGGTGCTTGGGGTGGGACACTCTCTGAATTCACCAAAACTCAGCCGTGCTTGTCCTCAAACTTACCTACACACGTTGTACTTATGTAATTACATAACTTAATTAAGTTTTATGAAAGCCATTGAAATAGGAGTTAAAAAGGAATTGTTTTTATGAAACAAGTGTTGGATGTTTGGGGACGATCAGTGCTAAATTAGGCATGGAAAAAATCACTGTATGATATTGGGGGGTGTATGAAAATCTACAAGCAGTAGGTTTTCAGTCCCTGTTTCACTTGATAGAAACTGAAACTGAGAATCAGAAAAAATAGAGGAGCATTAAAGGGTAATACAAAAAAGATAATATGGACATCATCTAGTAGACCCATAATGCAAGAAAGGCTTTGGTCTTAAATCAGGGGACAGGCAGAATGAATGCATGTTTTATGTTAAAATAAAATGTTCAGGTATTTCTGCATCATTTTTTTGATCCCTTCTTTATTGATCTTTTTCAATCATGCAACTCACTGCCAGGGCCAATGGCACTGGAAGAGGGCTTCTTCTGGGACACAAATACAATGGGGGTTACCTGGGCCCCAGCACTACGAAGGTCAACAAGAAATACGGAAAAGGAACAGTACAGAACACCGAACTAGTCAGGACTCCCTGGCTCAAGCGCACTGCCATTTTCTTTGAGAGTTAATTAACACTGAAATTGACTTCCTTGATTTGGCTGAAGCTGAGACAGGCCCCTTCACGGAGCTCTCTGGTTCATCTGCTGAAAGGCAGGCTTACTTTTGGAAGAAGGTTCAAGTAACACCACACCAGGCAAATCTCAGTTTCCTGGGAGAAGACCAGAATTCAGAGTATTTTTGCAGAAACGAAGTGTTTCTGCTTCGCTCCACACAGGATAAGGGGGCCGACAGGTGCATCTCCCTGGACCTAAATTCCTCCACCACCACCCTGGCTTCATCATCCCAGCACTGAGCCAGGTTTACAGTAGGCATCTAATAACAGAATGAATGCTACACTTGAGAGTAGTTTATCAGGACGCTGGGCCTCCTCTTACAGCCCCGGACTTCTGGAACGGCAGAGGCTGCTGAAACACACACACACACACACACACACACACACACACACACACACACACGTTCTCATAATTACTGGCTCTTATGTTTGAACTACAGTTTGCTAAGCTGGACCCTGTCCAAATCCCCGAGGACGCAGAAATGAATGGATTGGGAGCAGAAAGCACATCGATATGGCCAGTGCCCTGTGTCAGGCACACGGTGGATTCCGAGGGTAGGAAGGGGGCTTCCAGGAACTCCCAACTTCCCAGATATGAAGAGACAGCCCCAGTGCCATGGAAAGAGGTGATAACCAAGCTGTGTTTAAACCTGCAGGGGAAGAAGAACCGGCAGGACCCAGAGAGTCCGAGCTCGGTTTGAAGGAAAGGAAGATGTGGTTTGGGGGTGACACCCCCAAATCAGATCCAGAAACCCCAAGGGTAGCAAGAGGCGTTTCCAAAGGAGGGGTGGTAGTTATGGCTGTTTGAAAGGCTTGCCCCTCCCACCTCTTCCCTTCCTCGATCCCCACCTGTGGCCACAGCTTAGGGGTAAGGAACATTCTCAGGCGCCGGGAGGCACGTCTTAGACCTAACATGAAATCACTGGGATCCAAGCCATCCACCAGCTCGGGAGGAAGTTTTCCCTGCACAGCCTGCCCCTGGCCCCTGTGGTTCTGATGCAGCTGAGCCTGGCACAGAGGAACTGCTCAGAGGGGTAGGTTATAAGTTGTAAGACCAAACCAAAGAACACCGAGCAAGTTGTTCTAAGGAGTAGAGCCCACCGCTCAGACCCCAGAGCCCAGGTGGTCAGACACATTCCCTCTCATCAACGCTGGCTTGCGTGTCAAGCTGAACTCAAGGAAACAGCTCCCACCACCAGCCAACTCCCAAGGCAGGGGTTCTAGAAAGTTCTGAAAGTGAATTCCAGCAATGCAATACGAGGGCTTCTCTAGGGTGCTCCGTTCCTCTGAGGATGGAAACAGTTTGCCCCACTTAAGAAGCAGATACAAATCCCTTAAAGAATGGTCTTGGGGGGGGGCAGTGGTGGAGAGGGAGAGAGAAATCAATGTTTAAAATCGAATGTTCTCAGAGTGGTCCTGTCTCCAACAGGAAGGAGAGAGAGGCAGAGGGAGGAGCAGGCCCAGCGCCCACGGATGTATTATGTGGGGGATGGGGGACTATGGAGGTATATTCTAGCAAAGGCCAGGGGGAGAGGCAGTGATACACTGTCATCTTTTCATTTTTATATGGTCAGTTGAAAATACAGTATGGGTGACCCTTGCAAAATGCAGGCATTAGCAGTGCTGACCCCCCACCTCCCAAAGGGTCAAAAATCCATGTATGACTTTCAA
This sequence comes from Ailurus styani, assembly GCA_002007465.1. Taxonomy (NCBI): domain Eukaryota; kingdom Metazoa; phylum Chordata; class Mammalia; order Carnivora; family Ailuridae; genus Ailurus; species Ailurus styani. Next base: position 1,414,503 of record LNAC01000054.1, read on the forward strand.
CTCTCCCCAAAACGTAACTACTAATTGCCAACCGTTGACTGGAAAACTTACCGATAACATAAACAGTCATTCACAATATTTTGTATGCTGTATTATATCCTGTATTCTTACAATAAAGCCAGTTAGAGAAAAGAAAACGTTACTAAGAAAATCACAAGAGAAAATACTTTGACAGCACGGCAAAAACCCCGCCTACAGACGGACCTGGCCCTGTGCCCAGCAAACCCGCCTCATTCAAGGGTCAAGTTCTGCTTGATGATGACCCTGAGCGCCCTCCACGTACCTCTTCAGTGCAAATCATCACCCATCTGGGGGCCTGTGGTTCTCAGCTCGGCTGCCCAGTTACCCGTATGCGGGGGACACTCTGCAGGGCTCATTCACACCCACCGGCTCAGGACCTAAGCTCCCCCAGAGGGTATAAGGAGGTTTGTTTTGTGTCAACAGTCTCAAGAAGACAGATCGGCCTCCTGACTCAAAACAAGAAGTCACGAGGGGTGGAGCGCGGTGGGGGGGCCAGGCAGACAAAGTTAGCGTTGGGGGCGAAGGGAGCACCTCCTCCAAAGACTGGCCCTGAACGAGACACGTGGGCATTTGGGGGTCTGTCTCCTTCCACCTGCTGGCCATCCCGGGACGAGCACTCCTACGGGACAGCAGGGGACACCAGCCCTGTCCCTCCACATCGCCCGGCAACACCAGCACCCTCACTTCCTCTCGGAGAAAGGCACAAACAGAATTGTGCCAGGGCCCCGCCCTGCCCTGGGGAGCTCTGAGGACCCCACACACGCACACATCAGACACACATCTGACTCACACTTCCATCGGTGTCCACAATCACTCCTCGTGCTTTATGCAGACAGACCACCTGTGTGTGTGTGTGTGTGTGTGTGTGCGCGCGCGTGCACACGCGCGCGCACGCGCAAGCCACGGCAGAAACCTTCCCAAATGTGGCCAAATGTTCTCAGTCGTCACCCCTTTGGAGGGAGGGGGTACTGTACATAATTAATTCGTTCCCTACTTTAATTTTTTAAACATCCTACTGTGAACATGCATCTATCACATTTCTGCTCAGAAAAAGTTCAAGTGCACAATTTTTTTTAAAGATTTTATTTATTGATTTGAGAGAGAGAGAGAGAGCACAGAGGGAGAGGCAGACGCCCGCTGAGCAGAGAGCCCGACGTGGGGCTTGATCCCGGGACCCTGCGATCATGACCAGAACCAAAGGCAGCTGCTTAACCACTGAGCCACCCAGGTGCCCCCAAGCGCACCATTTTTAAAAAGTCTTTCTAAGACAAGCAGTGTCGACGGCCTCCTAGCAGGACACACTAGTAACCTCACCTCCCTTCCCTTCGCAGCCCTGAGCACGCGTGCCTCCGTGTTACAAGAGAACAGAGCAAGGAGGAGAGAGCCGACAGAGCGGCCCAAGGTCACCCAGCCAGCCCAAGGCCAAAGCTGAAATAGTGGTGTCCTCACACCTGGGAAAAGGCTTCTCTGGTGTTTCCCAAAAACAGCAGAGAGCGTGAACGGGGGAGAGGGAAGAGAGGGAGCCGCTGACGCGAGGCAAGCCAGATGCCTGCCCGTCTTACTCATTTGATTATAAAATATTTCTGAGCCACCAGATGGTATAATAGCGGCTGCAGATGCCCCGATAGTTTTCTTCATTTCTTGGCACAGGGCTCCATTTCAGGGACCTGAAGAGTGATATCCAAGAAGCTGTTCCGGAGCCCCGTAAAGACAAGAACTCTAGAACCGAGAAACGCCATGTGCTGCACCTGCTTCCCAGATCAGCAGCCCTCAGGCTCACCCCGAGACACCCAGGGGCACTGGGGCAGAGCCCGACAGGGCCCCTTCCCGGCGCGGCCGGCCGCCTGGGGATCGGAGCTCGGTTACATAATTCATCCCCGGCTGGCTGGCTGGCTGGCTGGCTGGCTGGCTGGCGCGGGGACGGGCCGTGGGGGAGCGAACATCAAAGACCACATCTTCCTTGTCCTCCAAGATCAAAGCCGCGGGGTTGATGAGTTCACCACAGCACTCTGTCTTCTGCTTGGCTCGCCCTGCCTTTTTTGTTTCTTGTTTAGTTTTTAATAAGAGACCCTTCATCCCTGCTCCTTCGGCAGCTCAATAACCTAGTTAAAAACACAACAGGTCAGGGCTCTCAGCAGAGGCGCGAGCCAGGCTCGGGTGGGCTGAGTATGACTTCAAAGAACTGGTACTGGTGCCCTGATGTTCTCAATAACCCAGCGAGCTGCACGGGTCTTCCCGAGCCGGGGGCTGGCTCTCTAATTACTTGCTTAGGAAGAGTGCGGCCGCCACCCATTTGTCCAGCCTGCACCAGGGAGACCAAAGACAGACCCTTTTTCTCTCCTCTCTGGTACCCCCACTCCCCTCACCCCGACCCACCTCCCAACAAGAGAACAGCAGAAAGACTTCATATGCCACTGTGGCTGATCCGAATGTCCCTCTGTAAGGATGTGTTTTGTTTCTGGCCTTCAGCTTTAGTCACTTCCAGCTGGATCACTCTGAGCCAGCAGGGGCCTCGCTCAGAGCAGGGCCTATAGTCAAAGGCACCTGCAGCTTGCAAACCCATTCACCAGGTCCCCTACCCAAAGCCAGCCCTCACCCTGAAAATGCTAGATGTCACGATATCTCCAAATCCAGAAGCAGAAGAAATAACGACCCTGGGAACAGCAGGAATCGCTTAGGTGGAAGTCAGCGGGCAGACACTAGGCTGACTCCCCAGCCTGCTTGGTGGCCCACCATCCAAACAGTCACCCCTGCCCCCGCCAGGAGTCCTGGGGGAGATCGGGTGCCATCAGTCCTTCACACTCTAGTGAGAATTACCAGCAGGTTTCACTCATCTTGCTCCAAAAGAGGGCCACTCTCTGAAGATGGGCCTTCTTAGCGAAGGAGCAGGGGAAAGGGGGGTAAGTAATGAGTGTGCTGTGTTTTAGGAAGTGGGACAGGCCTCTGTGGGTTGCTGGAGTGGGCACCTTAGGGAGGAACAGTCTCTGGCAGGATGGACACATCAGGGGAGGGGGTGCAAACAGGAATAAAAAGGAACAAATATTTCTCTCGTCCTAAAACTGCCATTCTCAACCCTGACCTTAGGTAGGGGAAGGAAATAGTTCTTCCTTCTCCCTCCTGTCCCACTTGGGACCCTGACTGGGAGCGGGCCGTGGAGGACGTGGAGAGGAGAAACAAAATGGCCACGTACACGCCACAGCCTTGGATTCAGGCCACAGGACAGAGAGAATCCTCAGAGGCCGGGCCAGAACGTTCTGGCCCAGCCCCTGGAGGGCAGATGGCCCAGCCTGGGAACACACTGGTCTTGACCAGTGACAAAACAAAACTCAACTAGAGCAAGAAAAAGAACCACAGAGAGGGGCTTATCGAGCGAGAGGCTTCAACACATCCGGCTCTTTACAGCCCAGACACCTTAGCATATGCTGTTCCTTATGCCTGGAATGAGCTCACCCCAACTTCTTCCCATGCCAAAAGTCTAGCATCTTTAAAACCCCAGGCAAGCGCACCTCCCTGGGAGGCTCCCTAACCCGCCCAGGCTGCGTTAATTCGTTCCTCCTGGCGCTCTCTGGGCACTTGGCCCCGTGGGGGGTATTACTCATGTTCCCCCTCCCTGCTCGGGCTGGAGGCCTGGGGCTGGAGCTCTTTATCGCCCGAGGCCGGGACCCAGAACTGTCTGGCCTGGGACGCGGGATGCTGGGCCATGGCCTTGGAGAGAATGCGGTGAGCCCCCCCCCCCCC
>LNAC01000054.1:1419068-1430664 GCA_002007465.1 Ailurus styani
GCAGGGGGCGGGGCCAGGAGGAAATTTGCAGGGCCCTCCTTGCAGGACAACCAAGTTCCAAAGGAGCCTCCCCTGGCATCTGGAGTGAGGGCATAAAAGCAAAGCTTTGGGGAGCAACAGCATGGGCCCAGCTAGCTCAGCCCCCTGAGCCTGCCTCTTAGGGGGACCAATGCGGTGCCACCCCGCCGGAGGCATGCCATGCCCCCCCGACAGCTGATCTCAAATTCACCTCCCTTCTACCGTAAGCGGTATTCTGAGTTATCCAACAGGAAAGACACACTAATAACCAGAACGTCTCTCCGCCAACATTTGGAAAACATTCTCCTTTACCAAGATCGTGCCATTTTTAGCAACAGGCCCTACAATATAATGGCTATTCTTCCCGTGGTCAGGACAGCCTGGAGGCCCACTCGGAGGAGCTCCAGGAATAAGGAAAGGAAGCATTAATATCCTTTCTGTTCAAGGGAGGACACTGGGCTTGGAGAGGTTAGACGACATCTCCAAAGCTCCACAGCTGGCGAGGGACAAAATTTCAAGTGGAGGAATGTCTGACTTCCGCTCTGCGGGGAAGAAAGCCTTGACGGTACGCACCCCCTCCCCCACTTGACTCTCACATTTTTGAAAAGTCACGGGATGAGAAACCAAGTGACGTCATGTGGCCACAGACTCTACCAGATCGACACAATCCAGTGAATGAACCCTCGGCATCGTGAAGGACAGAACCACCGAGAATCCCCGAACTGTGGCCTTGCGGCTCTCCGATCCCCCATCTCTCAAGCCCAGATCTCTTGCGACAGGCAAAGAGGGGAGCATATCAGCCGTGGCTGGGGACACGGGAACCCCGGCTCCTCAAGGGTTCTGGCAGGAGGAAGAACTGGTCTCAAGTAAACCTAAGAGGACCACTGGCCCCAGGGACCTGCCCCGCCAGCGCGGTGCCTAAGCCTCACCATCCAGAAGAGGGGAGCGAGCTCCCTCACCTTGCACGCTCTGTACCTTGACTTCCTTCCCCTTTTGTACAGCCAAGAGAATAGCGTCGTAACTCACCGCATCGGTTTAAAACTTTTTCTTATAAAAAACTGCCAATACGGAGAAAACAGAGAGACTAGTACCGTGAGTGATGGGTACCCGTGACCCAGCTTCAGACCTGTGACCAGGCACATGGTTCATCTTGTCCCCTCTTGGCCACACTCCCTGCCCACCCCCCTACTCCCCACCCCGTCACCCTGCCCCCGTCACTCGCTGCTTCAGCTCGCCACGGGGCTGCTTGGAGAACTGAAGAGACGGCATGAGGAAAGCACTCAGACCCCGGCAGTGGGCGTGTAGCACGTATTCAATACCAGCAGCCTCTCGTCCTTGCTCTGATTAAATAAGTGAGCCGACACCGTGCCACTACGGCCACACTCCAGGCAGCCTCAGCCACCACGGCCACCATGCATCGCTGTTCTGTCTATGGGCTATGGAATACAGCCGGTCCCCGACGGACGACGGCGCCACCAACACTTTCTGACTTGACAGCGGTGTGGAAGCGAGAAGCATTTGGTAGAACCCGGACTTCGAGTTGAGTTTGGGTCTTTCCTGGGGCTGGCGACGCGATGCTCGGCGGCGGCTGCAGCTCCCAGGCCACCACGCAATCAGGAGGGCAAACAGTGGAATCACGGACAACCACGCTGCGCCCCCACAACTATTCTGTTTCTCACATTCAGGACAGTGTTCAGTAAACGACACGAGATGCTCAACCCTTGGTTATGACATAGGCTTCGGGTGAGACGATTTTGCCAGCTGTCACCTGACGAAGCGTTCGGAGCGCGTTCAGGGCAGGCCCGGCAATAAACCACAACGTCTGGGAGGTTCGGTGTGTTTAGTGCTCCTGCGACTTGCGGTGGGTTGATCAGGGACATCACTTTATGGTCAGCAGAGGAAGATCGGAGCAGGGGTGGGCTCTCCGGACAGTACCCTCCAAAAACACGGTGTCAAGGGGACTTGCCAAGTCAACTCAGGACCTGGTGTGCCCTGCGGGTCACGACTGTGTCTTACCGTCTTCATACCCCTCCTGCCCGCACAGAGTGGGGCACAGAGAAGGTGGCCAGACCTTCAGCACTGGGGCTCCGCAAGCACCTGCTCGTGCCGAGCGATGCAAACAGCACCATGCTGTGTCCGTCCTCCACCCCAGAGTGGCAACTCCCCCCCTTTACCGATGGGGAGACTGAGCCTCAAAAGGAAGAAAATCACACTATACCCAGGCCTGTCGGATTCCAAAGTTCACACTCTATCCCCTTGTGTTGCCCCCGATCACTTATCAAAATATTGTCCATTATCATTCCCTTTGCTTTGCTTGAAAGGACACAGTTCGTGGTTCCCGAAATATCCACAAGGTTGTGCAGACATCACCACTAATTCAGAGCATTCTAGCCACCCCCAAAGACACCCCATCCCCCCTCACCTCCAGCCCTGGCAACCACAAACCCACTGTCTAACTCTTTAGACTTGCCTGTTCTGGATGTTTCGTACCAATGAAATCATACGAGATGGGGCCTTTTGCATCCAGCATCTTTCACGCAGTACCCTGTCTTCCAAGCTCATTCAAGCCGAAGCGAGAGTCGGCACCTCGCTCCTGTTTATGGCTCACTAACACTCCATCGCATGGATAGACCCGACTTGGTTTATCCACACTCACCAGCTCAGGGACGTGTGGGTTGTTTGCACTCTTGGCTCTTCAGAACACCGCTGCTGTGAGCATTCGTGTGCAGGTCTGTGTGGACATGTGTTTTCTTGGACCTGCGAAGAACGGAGCTACGGGTCACCTAGTAACTCCGTATATTAATTGTTTGAGGAACGCTGCCAGATTGTTTCTCCCAAGCGGCTGCCCCAGTGTGTATCCCCACCACCAATGGGAGTTCTGATTTCTCCCCACCATCACCAACACTTGGTACTATCCATCTTTTGGCTTCTGGCCATCCCAGCAGGTGATCCTTTATGGTGCAGGCACTCCCAGCTCACCCCACACCCCTGTGAAATCTCACGGGCTCCCACAGTCCATGCAGAAAGGAGGCAGGGAAGAATTTTACTTTTTTTTTTCAAGATTTTATTTTTTCATTTGCGAGAGAGAGAGAGAGAGACAGAGAGCATGAGCAGGGATGGCGGGGGGAGACAGAGGGAGAAGCAGACTCCCTGCTGAGCCGGGAGCCCCACACTCGGACTCGATCCCAGGACCCAGAGTTCATGACCTGAGCCGAAGGCAGACGCTTAACCATCCAAGGCTCCCAGGCGCCCCAAATTTTACATGTGACAGATGAGCCAGCTGCAGGCCCACACTCACCCACCAGGCACCGCAGTCCCTGGGTCTAAAATGTTCCCCCCCCCACCCGCCCCAGGAAAGAGCCTTCCTCCTCTTTCTGATGGATAAACAAGCACCCGGCTTCAGTTCCACCTGCTTACAGGATTTATACCATTCCCTTACGTTTCTCTAAAAATAGTAAATCCCCTCCCCGAGTCCAAAGATGGTCAGCGATACCTTAACGCCGATTAAGCCCGTGTCACCAAGGCCGGCTCATCCTCAGAGGCCAGGCTCTGACGGGCTTCCTCAGCAGGGAACTGGACCAGACGCCTCTCTGCGGGCCATAGGAGCAGCCACGGGGCACACCTGCAAACGGAGCAGGGGCTGGGTGGGGAGAACAAAGGGGTTGGGGGATTTTCGGCACAGACTCCAAAGGCCAGAGGGACAGATAAAGAGCCCAGCACTGAGTAGGAGTCAGGTTACCTGCTGTGCAATCCCAGGCAAATTTTTCAACCTCTCTGAGCCTCAGGCTTCTCACTTACGAAAGAGTGATAAAACACCTGCACCACCAAACCTCACAAAGCAGCTACAAGAAGTAAATAAAGTTGTTATAGTCATGGGGGGGGGGTGCAAGGGAGTATTTCCATGTAATAGTATTTTTTTCCTTTAAAATGAGTCATCAGGACTAATAATTATTTATAATTTCACAGCAGGAATGCAGTACCAGTTAAAACCTAACATAATAAAGATCAAAAGCTTTACAAATGTGCATGCTCCTAACCTGACAATTCTGCTTCAAGAATTAATCCTGAGGCCTAATGACACAAACTAGCGAGGGCAAGGGGTATAGAAATGTTCATCACAGTACATGGAAAACCTTATTGCTCAAAATCGTCATTGCCCCTTCTCATGGGGGGTACAATATGTCTCACCCCACTAACATCAGGCCTCACCACATGGTTTGCTTTACCCAGTGAAATGTGAGGGGCAAGAGAACTATCCTATGATCCAGCAATTGCACTACTAGGCATTTACCCAAAGGATACAAAAATATAGATTCAAAAGGATACCCACGTATAGCAGCATTATCTACAATAGCCAAACTATGGAGAGAGCCCAGATGTCCATCAACTGATGAATAATAAAGAAGGTGTGGTATATATATTACTCAGCCATTAAAAAAAATGAAATCTTGCCCTTTGCAACGATGTGGATTGAACTAGAGTGTATTATGCTAAGTGAAACAAGTCAGTCAGGGAAAGACAAATACCATACAATCTCACTCATATGTGGAATTTAAGAAAGAAAACAGATGAACATATGGGAAGGGGGAAAAGAAAAAAGGAGAGAGAAACAAGCCATAAGAGACTCTTAGTGACAGAGAACAAACTGAAGGATGATGGAGGGAGGTGGGCGGGGGGTGGGCTAGATGGTGATGGGGATTAAGGAGGGCACTGGTTGTGATGAGCTCTGAGTGTTGTATGTAAGTGACGAATCCCTGAATTCCACTCCAGAAACCAATATTGCACTGTATGTTCACTACCTAAAATTTAAAAGAAAGAAAGAACGAAAGAAAGAAAGAAAGAAAGAAAGAAAGAAAGAAAGAAAGAAAGAAAGGAGGAAGGAGGGAAGGAAGAAAGGAAAGGAGGGAGGGAGGGAGGAAGGGAGAGAGGGAGGGAAGGAGGAAGAAAGGAGAGGGGGATTGACAAGTGGTACAGGCAATTTCCACTTCTGAGCAAAAGCTTAATCATCATGATGTTCTGCCATCTTTTCTCTCTCCATCATGAGACCAGCAATGTCTCACAGGGGCTGCTCTGTCAGCCTGGGCCCCAGGGGGACAAGGGTAGAGAGCTGAGCCATAGCCAACAGTCGACGGTCATGTAACTTGAGCAAGAGAAAACCTACGCTGTTGCAAACCAAAAGATTTAGGGGGTCGTTTGTTACCAGAGCATAACCTAGCTGACTGATACACAGCCATGTTCCTACTAACGCAGAACAGCAAGCAACCAAAAGGACCAGCTAAAGAACAGAATACATATACATACTAAGCAATAAAGCGCTCTATGTTATAAGATATATACAATGTTTATATGTGTTACATGCATGATGCATACAACTTATATTTATATATAAGTATGTGTATAACTTATTAGATGTGTGTGTATGTATTTCTACAATATGATGTCCATCAAATGTTCACAGTTAGCTCAGAGCTAAAAAAGTGTTCGCATGCAAAGAAAAAAGTACTTGCCTCAATATGCTATTAACTTAAAAAAGCAGAGTATAAAATAGTATTATTGACCAAGGATTAGTCTCCAAAATATAAAAATATCTATAAATCAATAGGAAAAAGATAATATATCCCCCCAAAGAAACTGGACAAAGGAAATGAACATGACGGTCACAACGGAGGAAACCAGAAAGGACAGCAAATACGCTGAAAAGGTGTTCAACCTCACTAGAACTTGGGAGTGTACAAATTCAAAGCCCACAAGATACTGTTTTACACATCAGACGCACAGGTTAACACGCGAACGCTGGAGAACACCAGTGCTGGAGAGCTGTGGGGGAAAGGGACCTGTTACCCTCCTAGTGGGGAGAATAAATCGCTGCAAACACCATGAAGATGGATTTAATAAGAGCCAGTAACTGTGAGCGTGAACACAGCAATTCCCCGGGAGGTATTCTGAACAGCGCCAGGAACTCACGGTGTGCTCCTGCTGGGTATTGCTATGGAACAAATTATCCCCCCAACTTTGCAGCATAAAACAAACATTCCTATTTCACAGGTCGTTGGGGTAGGAATCTGGCTGCAGCTTAGCAGGGGGGCGGGGGGGGGCGCTCTGGTTCAAGGTGGGTCGTGTGGTTCCAGCCCAGTTTCTGGCCAGGGCTGCTAGGTGGGGTACAGGGTGGGGGTGGAGCACTGTTTCCAGGCTCACTCCCATGGGTGTTGGCCACCTCCCCACGGGGTGCCCTCACCATGTGGCAGCTGGCTTGCTCCAGGGCAAGGGACTCATTGGCCACCGCAGTCCTTTTATAACCTAATAAGGTGATACCGCAACGCTCTGCTGTTTTCCACCCTGGAATCAAACCAGTCAGTCCCGTCTACACCCGAGGGCAGGGGATCACTGGGCACCGTGTCCGAGGCTGCCTTCCAAGGCACCCAAGAAAAATACAGGGCTCGCTACAGCATTCTCGGGAATGCTAAGAAAAAACTGGACATAACTTGGGAAATGTGGTTCATTGAGACAGGGAACTATATAGCAGTTAAGAAAAAAGGAAAAAGAAGACCGTGAACCATATCTACTTATCACCAGGATTAACCTGAAAGACAGTGTTGGATGTGTTGTCAAAGGCCAAACGACAAAACGATATGAATAGGGCGTCTGGGTGGCTCAGTCAGTTGAGCGTCTGCCTTCAGCTCAGGGCATGATCCAGGGGTCCTGGATCGAGCCCCGCACTGCGCTCCTGCTCAGCCGGGAGCCTGCTTCCTCCGCTCTCCCTCCGCCCCTCTCCCTGTTTGTGCACGCTCACGCACGCTCTCGCTCTCTCTCTCTGACAAATAAATAAATAAAATCCCTAAAAAAAAACCCCGGTATGAATAATAAGTAGATTTAGGAGTATTTCTAACACATAAAAACTAATGTTTGTTTAAAGCTCTTACCACACGTGTGGCAAGAACCCAAAACATGGATGGACACAGCCCCAGTCCCTCGACAGACGGGCACCCTGCGGAAGGGGCGGGCAGAGAGAAGGAGAGGTGGGCCTCTGGCTGGCCTGTCATGCTTATGGGTCTTTATGGAACAATCAGTCAAAATGAAATGAAACTATTATATTTTTTTTACTAAAATATATCCAATTTTTATTATATGTATGTGCAGGACACCTATAAGGTCTGGACACAGAGGACACTCTTTAATTCTTTAACAGATTAAAGATGACAATGTATCTATCTGCCTAGGTTTCCAGACATCACAGACACCATTCTGTAGACAGAAATGAGGCTCAAGGGGTAAAACACGGAAAGCTAACAAGGGTTACATGAGTGGGGTGGGTGCTTACGATTTTATAAAGGATTCTCTTCCCTTTGTTTTTCTGTATTTGCCTATCTTACCAAAGTGATGCAAAATTTTGTGCAGGAAAATGAAAAATTTCTCCAAAGATTAAGTCAAGCACAACAGTAAAATGGCCACAGTTGACTACCGGAGCACATGAGTTTTGAGAGCACAGAGGAATTCTAGTTTACAGGGGGAGGTTTGGGGAGAAAACACCTGCGTCTTCAGAAGACGCAGGGCCCCTGGAAGCTCATCCTAGGCAGCGGCCCTCCCCAGGGTGGCCTGGGGAAGTGGTACCTGTCGCCAGGACCCCGGGGAGCTGTGTGGGAGGCGGCAGCCTGCTCCCGTCCCTGCAGGGAAGGGCTTCCTGCTGCTGGTGTTGGAGGCCAGAGGCTGCTGACATCAGCGTGCAAGCCCCTGCCCCCCCCACCCCCGGGCTCACAGATGAGCAGGGGTCAAATCAATTCCCGGAGCACGGGCTCCACGGGTACAATCAGTTAGGACCGCCTGACTGATGCCCCTCTACTTCCTAGTCTACCGTGAAAACACATTACTTCTATCACAGGGGAACGAGCAACTTTAAAAAGAGAAATATCTCTGTCTACACCCATGATGCCCAAGACGCTGATGAAAGACCGAGCCCAGTCCCCCGCCCCCCACTCGCCGGCCCAGGGTCCCTCCTGGCTGCCGCCACCTGCCCAGCTCGGCCACGTTAGTGCCCCCACCCTCAACATCTGACCACCACAGCCCCTAACCACGTTCCTCATCCCTGACCTTGGACGTAGTATGAACCCTCGGCCTGTCTTGAGCAACGAGCACGACAAGACTCCTCCAGCCCTGGAGGTCGCACTGAGCGATGCGCCGTCTGCTGACCCCCGCTCCTCGGCTGTGCTCCCGCTCATCTGGGCTGTGCTCCCCGCTCATCTGGGCTGTGCTCTCCCCTCTGCTGATGCAGGGGTCACCCTCCTGCTCCGCCCCTCAGTCTGCCTCCCCCACCGCTTAGCACGTGTGGGGACGGTTCCGTCCTCGACAGCCCGCAGCCTGGCCAGGGAGCTCAGGACCCCTCCCTGCAGGCGACCCCCAGCCCGCCACCTGCCCAGAGAGGGGTGGAGGTCACCGAGGGGGTCCCCAAGACACTGGGCGGCGCGGGCGGACCAGGCCAATGGGCCTTAAACACACGGCTGGGCAAAGTCAGCAAACACGGGGGCTGTTGTGCTGCCGCGAGGCCTTCCATGGAGTGAATGGTCAACGCGGAGGAGACCCGGAAGGAGAAAGAAGGAAAAAGGTGTCGTGTCGGGTGCCTGGGTGGCTCAGTGGGTTAAAGCCTCTGCCTTCGGCTCAGGTCACGATCTCAGGGTCCTGGGATCGAGCCCCGCATCAGGCGCTCTGCTCCGCAGGGAGTCCGCTTCCCCCTCTCCCTCTGCCTGCCTCTCTGCCTGCTTGTGATCTCTCTCTGTCAAATAAATAAATAAAATATTAAAAAAAAAAAAAGATTGCCAGGGTTTGTGTTTTCAGACACTGGCTAAGGATTTAAAAGTGAAACTTCCTCAGAACCTCACTAGAATGCATCCGTGGGGAGCAGGGTGGGGCTGAGATGGTAGGGCTGCTCGCCCCTCGCTTCCCCTCCGCTGCGCCCGGGTTCAAGCAGACCCCACGCCCGCCCGGAGCAGGACCCACGCTGAGGCTCGGGGCCGGCAGCCCGTGTGTGCGGCAGGTTACCGCACAGCCAGAAGCCAAGGGCGTGAAGTGACGACAGGTGTCACAGGGCTGCCTCCTGAGATGACACAGGTGACACAGACCTCCCCGATGAGCTGACAACAGGTGACATGGAGCTCCCCGATGAGCTGACAACAGGTGACGCCGGGATCCCTTCCAAGTCCCCAGAGGATCAGACGGGGAGGAAGAAGCAGCTGGAGACACCAGAAGAGCCGTGAGGAAAGAAGGAGAAGGAACCCATAGAAAACCTGCGACCTCAGGGCGCCTGGGTGGCTCAGTGGGTTAAAGCCTCTGCCTTCGGCTCAGGTCATGATCTCAGGGTCCTGGGATCGAGGCCCGCATTGGGCTCCCTGCTCAGCAGGGAGCCTGCTTCCTCCTCTCTCTCTGCCTGCCTCTCTACCTACTTGTGATCTCTCTGTGTCAAATAAATAAATAAAATCTTTAAAAAAAAAAAAAGAAAAAAAAAGAAAACCTGCGACCTCACCACAGTGCGGGGACCTTTGGTGAAAGGCAAGCGCGACCTCGCCGGAGGAACACGCCCAGGAAGACAGGATGTCCACCTCGGCTTGGCCACTGGCCACGATGCAGTCTCAAAAACGTTATTGGGAGCTCATTTCCCACCCTGGAAAATCACTTCTCCCATCCGCTCGGCCGACAGACACTTCCTGAGTGTCTCCGGGTTTGGAAATGGTGCTCGGGGCCACAGGGGACACGGAGGAGCCCCGGGGCTTGAGAACACAGGCGGCAGGACACGCGGGAGGCGGGGAGCCAGGGAGGACCCTCGGGCGGCGGCGGTGGGGGGCACGTGTGACGCTGAGGAGGCGGGCGGGGCGCCCAGCTCAGCAGATGGCACCTGGCTCTTGCAGCCTGGGGTCGGGGACACCTGGAGCGTGGCGGAGATGTTGGCAGGCCGGGCAGGACCGACCGGACGCCGGGCAGTCCCCTGAGCTCGAGCTGCCCTCTGCAGATGACTGGCAAGGCCTCGGAGCGTGGAGCGGAGAGAAAGTGGCTCAGAGAGGTCACTCTTGCAGCCAGGAGGACAGATGGATGCGGGAGGTGGACAGGGAGCCGCGAGTGGCAAGCACGGACCAAGATAATGACCAGACAGCCGGCGAGAGGGCCGTGGACAGGAGTTTGGGTCTCACACTGCGGTTCGTGTACTTGGGAGTACTTACTTAAAATGCTAATTCCCAGGCCCCGGCCCAGCGGCGGCTGACTCCCAAAGCCTGGTGTGGGGCCCAGGTACCTACAGACTCGGATAGGTGGTCAGGATCCACATCTGGAGAAACACAACCCGGACAGCAACCACTGGCGCATGGAGCAAGTTAATGTCTAGCAAGAACCCAGACCTGGCATGCAAGAGGTACTCGAAAGAAATCCCTCCAAATTTTCCACAGCCAGTGCTGGCTGCCACCTCTTGAGTGTGTTGAGCACTTAAATACATCAGCATTCAAATTAATCCCTTACCAACCTGATTTAGGTGAGCGCGATAATTCGCATGTGAATGGAAGTCAGGGGTGGGCTGAGGTGTGCGCATCTCCCCACATTCCTACGTTGACGCCCCAACCCCAGGCCCTCAGAATGTGACTGGACTTGGAGACAGGTTCTTTACAGAAGTGACTGGAATGACCGAGTCCAACCTGACTGGTGTTCTTATCCGAAGAGGAAACCAGGACACAGACACACACAGAGACGACTGTGTGAGGACACAGTCAGGAGGCGGCTGTCTACAAGCCAAGGAGAAAGGCCTCCGCAGGAAGGCTCCAAAGGCTCCGAAGGCCTCCAGACTTTAGCCTCCAGGACCGTGAGAAGACATTTCTGATGTGTAAGCCCCCAGCAGAGAGAGGCCCAGTTAAGGACCTTACCGTTAAGGCGCAGGGAGGGACAACACAGGACTCAAGTCCCCTAGGCCTCTCCAAAGCCAATGTTCGCAACCACTATCCTTAAAGGACTAAGACCATTTCCCGTGAGAACATTCTATGCATGGTGAACGTCCCCCCAAAAGTTCAAGATGGATCATCGTTCCTCCTTCCTCCCCGTGTCTACACGAGGAGCACCACACAGGCCTCACACACCCCTGTTGCAAGGCCCTCCTCACACACTCAGAGATCACCGGGCCGCTCGGAAAAAGAAAACGTGTCTGGCTCACCGCAAAACGGCACAAAGTCAAGTCTCTAGTTTGAAAGGAAAAAAATCAAAAGGACCAAGATTTAAATAACAGGAAATGTTCTGAGGGCTGCAGACCCCGCAGGCCAAGCGTGCAGGCGGAAGGAGAGAGTGAGCTACAGAGAAGGAGCCGGGGTCCTGGAACCCGGCACCGCCTGACGCGGCCGCAGCCCGCACCCCCTCAGACGGTTAGACCACGTGGCACAGGAAAAAAGTGACAAGTCCAAGGCCGTGATGACGGGCCCAGCACCACTTCAAACACCCTGGTTAGCCAGATCTTTACCTCCGAGTTGCTGCGGCTGGGAACCACGCCGGCCCGAGGCCCCCCTGGAGCCCGGGACTCTGTGCACCGGCAGGGGTGGGGCCGAGGGGGCAGGGGGGGGGG
>LNAC01000054.1:1430888-1451335 GCA_002007465.1 Ailurus styani
AAGGGGGGACGTTCTGGAGGGAGAGCATGAAGTGACGAGGAGGAGACCGGTGTGGCTGGGACGGAGCCACGGGGCTGCATGAGGCTCCCAGGGAGACTCCGCTTCCCTGGCTTTCCCAGCCTCAAACGGACGCACACATGCCGTGGCTGGTGGCCCCCTCCGTCCTCCTCCGCCGCCGAGCCGGCCACAGCACTGGCCCGCATCTCTCGGCCTGTTCTTAGTCACGTCACCGTCAGACTGAATGCAGCTGCAGGCGGCTCCTCCCTCTCAAGGTCCCAGGTCCGCCTGGAGCATCTGGGAGACTGTCCCTAAGCCAAGATCCCCGATCCTAAGTGCACTGTCAAGCCCTTTCCCACGTATGGTAGCAGAGCCCGTGACTTTGCTACCTTACGTGGGGTCAGGGATGTGGAGCTCTGTCCGGGGAGGCTCTTCCAGGCTGGAGTCAGACACACCTGAGTTCCAAGACACATTGTCACTTCTGAGCTGTGAACCCTCGGAGAAGCTGCTTAACCTCTCTGGGCCTGAGCATCCTCACCGTGCAGTGGGATCCTTGCCGTCACCTGCCTGCTGTGGAACGTACCTGAGCCCACACAGCCGGCTGCGCGGGGCGGCCCCTCAGCCACCCCTCTCCGTGCCTCTCGGGGCCAGTGTTCTAGAAGCACACGTACAGCTGTGGGCCGAAATGGCCTCAGCTTATGTCTTTCTGCGCTTACTAAACTTTACAGGCCGCTGCACATGCAGCTTCTGATATATCAGTCAGGAAATGAAAAGTTACGGGTCTGGTGTTAACCATAAATCACCCACTTGCGAATACATATATAGTAAGTCATTAGCGTGAATGCCGTCCGCAAAAAATGCCACCTGGAGAATTCAGTCTCGTACGACCGGGCTCGGAATAACCCCATTCTCCAGCAGAACCAGACAAGGCTCTTGGCCACAGTTAGGTCCTGGCCGAAGGGGAGAGCACTTATGCCCACAGATGACCGGCAAATTGGTTCCTGTTCTGTCTTAAAAGTACTTCAGAAGCAAAACCAATGGAGGGCGCCTGGGTGGCTCAGTCAGTTAAGCATCTGCCTTCAGCTCAGGTCATGGTCCCAGGGTCCTGGGATCGAGCCCTGCATTGGGCTCCCTGCTCGGCAGGGGGCCTGCTTCTCCCTCTGCCTGCTGCTCCCCCTGCTCATGCTTGTTCTCTCTCTTGCAAAAATAAATAAAATCTTAAAAAAATAAAAAGAAAAGAAAAGAAAACCAGTGGACCCTGATGTTAATAAACTAACATGAAGACAGCACTCTAATATGAACCAGCTCACATAATCCTCACGCCAACCTTACGAGGTCAGTTCAGTTTACAGGGAGGAAACTGAGGCCCAGAGCTGCTAAGTGACTTGTGCGGGGCTCACAGGGCCCAGACACAGAGCCGCGGTCTAACCCCTCCACTAGCCATGGCAAGAGAGCACGAGGAGCGACGGGCACGGTCCTTCCGACAGCAGACCTGCCGTAGTCACCCGGGGAGCCGCTTTATACGTTCTGGGGTAACAGAACCAATAGACACGAAATGCATCAGGGATGCATTTGAGAATCTAACATAATCTAGAATACCTGAATCTAGAATGCTAGGACTCTCAGCCGTGGCTGCAAGTCATGGAGTAACGGGAAGGTGAGGCTGGATGCCACGTAGACCCAGATGACAAGAGCCCTTCCACACGCTGGATGGGGTCTGGGGCCCCGGGGAAGATGAGCCCCAACACATGCCCGGGGTGGGCTCCCCCCCGGCTTGGGGACGCCGCAGCACAGAAGCTCTGGGCCATCTCCCTCTGAGACGTGGGGTCCACAGGTCAAAGTGGGGAGCAGCCCCACGTGCTCTGGCCCCCGGACACAAAGCCGCTCTAGCTGGGCAAGGGAGGGACAGCAAAGACAAAGCGCTGGAGGCCAGAAGGACACGCCAATGTGTTTGCGGGGTGGCGACGGTCCAACCCAGCTGGAACGCGGGGTGGATCCGGGGGAGGACACGGTGGCCAGCGGCCCAGGCTGAGAGCCGGGAGCATCTGTCAGCGAGCACCAGCCAACTTCCAAGTGCATGGGAAGGGGGGGGCAGCGTTCTCCAAAAGACGGAATATGTGTCAAGTGACAGTGCCCCACTTCTCCCCAAAGGGAGAAACGCCCTGTCTCATCTATTTGTCAGTGGTGCCGCTGAGCCGGAAAGAGAATCCGTCACGCAGGACACCCTGGGCTTCAAGCCAGCCCTGCACACTCTCTCCCTCGAGGCACAGAAAGCCGGCAGGGCCTAACGCACAGGTGAGGGCACCGAGGCTTGGGGCGGAGGCGAAGGTAGGCCCCCAGGTCGGCTCACTCCTAGCCTGAGTGTCCGGCCAACAGGACCGGAGCCCAACCCTCCACCCCCAAAGAGCGGCCCGCCAAGGTTTTGGAGGTCAAGGAAAAAAGTGTCAAAGGTCAAGGTGTTGAAAGCAGGACCAAGCGCAGGGTTCCCACCACCTGCTTTAAGAACCTGAAAACGAGGGCGCCTGGGTGGCTCAGTGGGTTGGGGCCTCTGCTTTCGGCTCAGGTCATGATCTCAGCGTCCTGGGATCGAGGCCCGCATTGGGCTCTCTGCTCAGCAGGGAGCCTGCTTCCTCCTCTCCCTGTCTCTCTGCCTGCGTCTCTCCCTACTTGTAATCTTTCTCTGTGTGTCAAATGAATGAATGAATGAATGAATGAATGAATGAATGAATAAATAAATAAATAAATAAATAAATAAATAAATAAAATAAAATCTTAAAAAAAAAAAAAGAACCTGAAAACGAGAAGCTGACACACCGGCCTCCTTCAACACGCGCCGAAAGCAAACTCCCGCCCTCCCCGCAACTGCTGGCGCAGCATCTGCCCGTGGCCCTGTGAGGCAGGGACACCCCCTCTGCGCTTACTCTGAGAAGCGACTCCAAGAAAACACAGCTAAGTCCAGTCAACGTGATACCCCCCAGGCCAGACGGGGAGAGCGCACCCGTCCTCCAGCGCAAACTGCTAGCTTCTGGAATTATTCCACCCCGATGCAATCACCGGGCCCGCAGCGGGCAGTCCCGCCGCGAGGGGACACGTGGGGGCCCACGGCACACCTGCGACCCTCAATCTCAGGGCCCTCCGCCTCCTCGGGGCCTCACGGGCCGCCGACCGGTCAGACTGTTGCTCCGTCCTGGGTGTGAACGGACTGCTCTGTGGAGGCTAAAATAACAGCAAGGCAACAACCTCGTTTCTACAGAGTTTAAAAATCCCCAACCTCAGCAGCATCTCCCAACCACTGCTCCCCACCCCCGTGGAGCAGAAAAAGGCCCGTGGGGTCTCATTCCGCAAGGTCCCGGACCTCAGCCCCACGGAGGCACTAATTAGCACCGAGCAGATGCTTCCGGGCCCTCCTCCCGCCAAGAGAGCAGAGGCTTAATATGCACCTGCTGTTTGCAATCCTAACGTCCTAAAAACACGTACCATGTTAGGAAGCTTCTTTGCAGGGACACCCCAAAAGAGACATCAGGGAGGCTGTGGGCCCAGCGTTCGGAAGTGAGAGAGGCCAGGTCAGCTGGAGTCTGGGGGAGGAGGGGTGCTGGGACCAGCTCTGAGCAGGCTTCTGCGGAAGCCTGGGTCCCCAGGGCCTCCCTGGGACACAGCACCATCTCTGCCGGGCACTCGGGAGCCCACGGCAGCCCCGGCACGGCTATCTCGGGGCCCTGAGACCTTGGCCAAGTCGCCCTCTGAATCCCAACGTCTGTAAATCCCTCCCCTGTGAAATAATTATGGCCCCAGAGGCTTGGGCTCCGGAGGAAGCAAAATTAAATGAAGAGATGTGATGATGGCAGCTGGTGAGTTCGATCCCAACGACCCCCCCTTCCACCACGCCCCACCCAGAATGGAGCGACAGAGCAGGTAGGTGCCCGCTGGCCAGGAGCCAAGACGACAAAGAACAGCATCTTCACCGAAAGGGCAGGGAAGACAGACAAAGAGGAACAAGGAGCAGCTCCCTCACCTGCCCTCGGCTCTCTTATTCTGGCTTCCCCAAAAGGCGGCCTGAAACCCAGCAAGGTCAACCGGGAATCCCCAAAATTAATGCGGCGATTTCTGAGCATTTGTGTTACCCCCAGAGCCACAGAGCGGCTGTCCCTAAAGGGGGGAAACTGAGGCACAGGGGACGCGGCGCCCTTCCCAAGGTCAAGACACCGGTAGCCTGACTGGACCGGGACCCCCCTCCAGAGAGCTCCACCCCTGCCCCCAGAGATGCAGTCACTCCAAGAGCCACCCCCCTCCCCCCAAGAATTCCCCAGGGACAGACCACTGGAGACAGAGTGCCGTTGTCATGGCAACCAAAGTCTTACCAACTTTGGCATTTCCACAACCTTTGATTGATCCAGTTCCCCAAATTTACATTACAATGAAACAGTATTTGCATTTAATTTATTTTAATTGGCTTTTACATAACTAAACGTCTGGGCTTCGCCCTTAATAACAACAGGGCAAGTGAGTTTTTCCTCGGGGAACCCTTAAGACAGCACCGAAGAAAGCTGATAATTTAGCGTTTTCCTGTTCGGAAAAATTCTTCGCTGACTTTCTGGAAGTACGTTTTTGCTTAATTGTCCTTTTTTTTCTTTGAGAAGACAGTAGGATGTTCCCCAAGTTGGAGTTCAGCCTTACACTATCCTGCCATCGCACCGGGAGGGTAATCTGATTAGGATGCTTTGCCGGCTCCTTCAAGGTGTGGGCAGGAGCGACCATGGAGGCACAGGTGAGTTCCCAGGGATTTTTTCCTCCCCACGGACACATCCCTCAGGCCTCATGTCCCTGGCAGAGAGCAGGCACTCAGGGGTGACTGTGTGTTGAATGAATGAATGAATGAATGAATGAGGGCTAATTCTCACAGCCCAAGACAAAGTGCCATTCGGGATGGTACCAGTTACTTGAAGATTTTACTTTTTCCTTCTAAGCGAGGTGTGGTTCGAACCTGGAGACCGGGGGTGCCTTTCGAGGGCTGTAAGAATAAGAGGTGCAAGTGTGGGGGGCTCACCCAGAAACCTTCACCTGGAGCTGCCTCAGTCACTCCCCGCCAATTCCACTAAACATCCATCCCCGGGCCCAGGGCAGTTACAGCCCCAATGCTAAGCCTAACAGGGAACAGAGAGATGGACGGGAACGCGTTTGGTCTCCACTCTCCAGGGGATTCTGTCAGCTGGGAAGAAAGACTTATTTTTCCATGCCATTCCCTCTAAAAGATGCTCGGATAATGACGGTAAAGTACAGGTGTGCAGGGCACAGGCAGGGGAAAAGGCACAGCTTCTCGAAGCTTCTTGAAGGGTGTGTGGGTGCCCACCCGGTTACAGGGGGAGGCCTCCTCTCCTCCAATGATGAGAGTCACGGTGAGTGTTCTCTTTCCCCATAACCCAAGGACCCAAGATAGGGACCGAGTCCACGCAGGTGCCTTTTTCCTTTGGAAAAGAACAGTCTGTTCACTGTCCACTAGAACAGAAGTCAGTCCAGCGTCAAGAAGAGACATCTTTAGGGGTTCCCCCCGGGGGGCTCAGTCGGTTAAGCATCCAACTCTTGATTTCAGCTCAGGTCTGGATCTCAGGGTCGTGAGTTCAAGCCCCACGTTGGGATCCATGCTGGGCACAGAGCCTACTTTAAAAAAACAAAACAAGAAGAGACAGCTCTAGTCTGGGGTCACCCTCTGCAGCTGGATGAGGCAGGAAGGCTCCTCGAGGCCCCGGACAATGGGGGTCTGCGGGTTCTTTCCTTGTTCAGATGACAGCGTCCCCTACGGCCGTGACCGCTGGTCCAATCACAGAGTACGCAGAGGCTGGGATCTGCTGCTTCCTCGACATCCCCAATGTCCCGTGTGGCCACCAGCTCTGCCCCATGCCCACCGGCAGCCTCTGCAGGCTGTGACAAGCCCACTCGAGGTCCCCATCAGTCAACGAGCTTGTGTAAAACGGGCCGTCCAGTGGTGAGGTGGCATGGGTCTTTGCTTACCACAAACCTGCAGCAGGCAGGACAAATTTGACGTGCCTTTTTCTCTGCAGAAGTGACCACAAGGAAGCTTTCAGCAGGAGAGAGAGGGAGAGGCAGGGAGGCCCACCATGAGCTTCCAGCTGCTGATCCTGCTGAGGCTGCCGGTGGGAACCAGGAGCCAATGGGCCCAGGGCCCCCCCTTGGCTTCACGCTGTCTCATTATGGGTCACAACAGTAACGTCAGCTTGGCAAGGCCAGGGACCCCAGCATCCTGCTCCCTGTTGGTCCCCAGGGCCCGAAGCCCAGCCGGCGTACAAGACAAAAGAGTTGAACTAATTTGCTGAACTGTACAGAGTAATCATCGTTCACGCTAAAGAGAGCATCCCTAGCTTTATTAAAAGATTTTGTTCTGGTTGCTGTTTCTGGGTAGGTGTCGCACACAGCATTTAACAATTAGACAAACAGAAAGGAGGGCAAAATTATGTCAGAAATCACAAGTCTAAGTCCACAAACGTATGACCCTTGTTTAGAATAAAAATTTAATTCACACGCACAATTTCAGAAATAGAAGTCAGGCTTGCTCCTTTTCCAGGACAACTGGGATACCCAGGAAACCACAGGGACACGCCCAGTCTCCATGGTAACCTACCTGTTTCCAGCCATCAGAGGGCTTCCTTCCTGCCTCCATGTGGAATCCTACAATAAACTGAGGATCCAGCTTTCAAAAATAATAATTTCTGAACACTGTAGCCAGACTAATTTTTTTTTTAATATGGGTTCCTTATGGTTAAGATCCTAAAATAGTCTACCAGATGCGTACGGAATTTTGCTGACAATTATTTTCTAGCTCAGGATCAAGAAATATGGACCTCAGACTATAAAGATGTGATTTTTTTTAAATTTCAAATCCAAGAAACAATAAGCAGACACTGAGCTAGTAGCAAAGGCAACGTCTGGTACTTCACATTATATGGCCCAGTCACCAGTATCTCTCCCTCATTCACCCTGAAATTTACCCTTCATCTTAGCCAAGTCCGCTGATGGTTGGCCTCAACGTCATAACCTTCCCCTACTGACTCAGTACCCTGGACTCAGACGGATGGAACCTCTGAAAAAATAACAGCTTAAGAACCCTCTGGAACGATGCCACCAAAAGTCAGGCATGGCCCTAACAAGGGCTGTGGGGGTCCTGCTTCCCAGCCAGTAAATAAAGACAGTCAACCCAATGTCAACCCAAGTCAACGCAAGGTCCAAGGCAGGGGCAGCACAAGGAATGGGGAAGTCTCACCTCCAAAGGTAAGGACATGAAGACCTGCAGCTTTCCTCTCAGACGGGCGTGAACCAAGGAAGGGCAGGGATGGGGGAAAGAAAAAGTTATTTTCAAAAAGGGAGCTGAAAAGCAGCCTGACCAACAAACAGCAAGGAGATTATCCCTGGAAGAAGACCACTGTGATGAGAAAAGCAAAGGAAAACCAACAGAAGCTGAGACCAGGCACGGGCAGGGTGAGGGCACCGACCACCTCATTCAAACACCCCAGACAGACCCAGCGGGAGCCACAAAGGCTCTTCTAGATCAATAAACAAAGTGAACCCCCAAATGCGAGCCACTAAAAAAGAGGAAGCAGATTCTTGACCATAAACAAACTCTACCGTCTGCCATGTTGAAACGGTGAATTTCTAGGAAGGCTCAGAACATTTTTCTTCATACCTAGTTAATAAAGTTACTCAGCATTGAATTTAGATGAGATTAGCAAATTCTAACGATGCATTACTATAAATTTCCATTAATTCAAATCATCACAACTATGGAATTCATGGGTTCCAGACAGTCTGACTATAAAAAGAAAGTTTGCTAAGCAAATAATAGGGTAAACAAGGTTATCAAAGGAATGTGTCCTTGGGGTTCCTTTTAAAACCTTTTTATTTTCTAGTTGCAAGTAATACATACCCATTGGTGAAAATTCAGAGTGTAGATAAATATGAAAAAGCAGGAAAGAGAAACCACTCATGATCCCATCAGACTGAACCCCTGTTAAAAGTTCAGTATATGTCCTTCTCATCTATTTTCTCTGCCTTTTTTTTCCCTCGCAAACATAACTGGAATGAAATTGACCATATAGTTCGATACCTTGCTCCTCAGCCCCATATTTAGAGGAGAAATGCTTAAATTGCTTGTTTTCAACCTCTTTAGCAAAAACCTAGCAGCCTACAACCATAAATGTGCTCATTTCAAAGAATTCTTTTTTCTTAAGATTGTATGTATGTATGTATGTATGTATGTGTTTATTTGTTTATAGGGTAGGGAGACACTAGGAGAAGGGCAGAGAGAGAGAGAGGAGAGAATCTTGAACAAACTCTGCCCTGAACACAGAGCCCAACATACGGCTCGATCTCATGACCCTGAGCTCCTGACCTGCGCCAAAACCAACAGTTGGACGCTTAGCCAACTGAGCCGCCCAGGCGCCTCTCAAAGAATTCTTCATAATTACATTAGTTCAATTCATTCAGGAGTTTGCAGTAATACACACTTTTGTCCAAGAATGACACAATTCCTTGTCTTCTATAATATTCCCTAATTCTCCCTGATTCACGGTTAGTCAAAACAAAGATTTCCATCTACCAGTTTCTTGATAATCAGCGGTAAGGGCCTCCCAGAAAGAACAGAGTTGCACCATTACAAAGAAGAGGACTGTTGCACTGGTTTTCCCTGGGCCGTGTCTTCTTAAAGGGATAGTCAACAGCTCCTAAATCAGGCACCGGATCTAGGGCCTAAGAATTTACCTCCATGGCCAGGCTTCTGGGCTCCCACAGACATCACCCCCCTCCTTTGTACCACGAGCCCATCCTCTTCATCTTAGCTTCCTTCGTATACAGCACGGGTCCTGGGACAGGAAGTCAGAGGAACGTGCTGAATGGACGGAGGGGTGGATGAAACATACAGAGGTCACCTCCCCAACTTCAGTATCTCTGACCCTTTCCCTTCCTTCTCATCTGTGATCCAGAGACAACAAGTCCTCCACAGGACCAGCTCCTTCTGAATCAGGGTAACAGCTCATGAGATGGCATTTGCTAAGCTGCCTGTGCTTTCTAGGACGTTCATTTTTTTTTGCAGTCAGTTGAGCTAGGAAAATTCTCTCTGTGCTTTATGTTGGGTGTGTCCTATTAACTCCAGTGTACATTTTTTTTTTTGAGATTTTATTTTTAAGGGGCACCTGGGTGGCTCAGTCAGTTAAGTGTCTACCTTTGGCTCATGTCATGATCTCCAAGTCCTGGGATCGAGCCCTGCATTGGGCTCCCTGCTCAGCAGGAAGCCTGCTTCTCCCTCTCCCTCTCCCTCTCCCCGCTGTTCATGCTGTCTGTCTCTCTCCCTCAAGTGAATAAATAAAATCTTCAAAGAAAAAAAGATTTTATTTTTAAGTAATCTCTACTCCCAACATGGGGCTCAAACTCACAACCCCAAGATCAAGAGTCACACAGTCCACGGACTGAGCCAGTCAAGCACCCCTCAAGTTTACATTTTTAAAACATTTCTCCTGAACTGTAGAGCTGACAGAATGTAGAGGTTACCTGGTCCCGAGCTCCACTTGACAAACAAAGAAACTGAGATTTGGAGAGGAAAAATCACTCACACCAAGTTAAAGCCAGACATCAACAATCAGATGGGGCTCGTTCCACCAGCCCAGAAAGCCATGATGGCTTCTACACCATGGTGCCACAATTTTAGCAAATGGGAAAAAACACTCGCCAATCAGTGATGAGCACAGAAAACAGTGCTGACCCTCCAATCACACATCCAGCCTGCAAAGCAAGCCCCTTCGGCAAAGGCGTTAAGGTTAAATACTTCAATTCCCCCACCATCCTCCAGCCGAGGGAAGGGAGCGGTGGTTTAGCCACACATCTGGGCATCCATTGTGTTCCAGGTTCTGTGCCAGGAATGGGGGGCCGTGGAGGAGAAATCCACAAGGTCCTACATGCAAAGAGGCCCACTGCCTGGGGGTGGCAGACAGGCACAGCGCCCAACCAGGGAGGTCAGGCTCCAGCCAGCACTGGTGAAGAGGGGCAGCAAAGGGCCTAGAGAATACAATAGGGGGCCAAATTTATGGTCCCTGAAAGGGCCATGCGGAGCCCAACAGAATAGGTACCACTGGGTCTCTCCTAGGCCTGCCGACAGGTGATTTTCTCAGAAAAACAGAACCAGTAAGAGATATACATATGAGGATATGAGGAGACTTACTGGAATTAGCTCATGCGATTCTGGAGCCTGAGGAGTCCCACAACCTGCCACCTGCAAGCTAGAAACTCAGGAAAGCGTGTTATTCAGTCCAAGTCCAAAGGCCCAAGAATCAAGGGAGCCGATGGTCTAAGTCCCAGTCCAAGTCCAGAGGGCTGAGAAGCAGGAGCACTGATGTCTGAGAACAAGGGAAGACAGACATTCCAGCTCAAGTAAAGTAAATTCCACCTTCCACCTCATTTTTGTTGTATTCAGGCCCTTAGTGGATTGAATGATGCCTGCACACATTGGAGAAGGGGTCTTCTTTACTCAGTCTACCAATTCAAATGCTAATCTCTTCCAGAAACATCCTCATAGACACACCCAGAAATAAAGTTTTACAAGTTTTCTGGGCATCCCTTAGCCAAGTCAAATTGACACATAAAAGTAACCATCACAGGTGGGATTTTTCCAAGAATATTCCAGATCAGTGAGTCTCATGAGGCATTTGTTAGAGTAACATTGCATCACCCACCCATTTGGGTTCTGTATGCCTACCATCATCTTGTACTAACTGCCCTCATTACCCTCCTAACAGTAGGTGTCCCCCCACAACCTGCTGGCAAAGAACAGCTAACTCAACAGAAATGGGCTCTGTGAAGCAGTGACCCAAAGGTTGGGAAGCAATGTGGAGACTGGATGGTAGTTTTGATGGTGGTGGTGAAGGTGATGATGACTACAGTGATGATGATGACAATGGTTATGGTGGTAATAGTGACAGTGATGGTGATGATTATGATAAGGAGGATGATGATGGTGATGGCAGTGACCATGGTGGTGATATTGATGTTGATGATGGTGGTGATGATAATGACAATGACTGGTGATGAGGAGGATGAGGAAGGTGATGGTAATGATAGTGATGGTGGTGATGATGGTGAGGAGGAGGAGAAAGAGAATGATGATGGTGATGGTGGTGATGATGGTGATGAGGAGGAAGAAGAGAATGATGATGGTGATGGTGATGATGGTGGTGGAGAGAGGGATGGTTACAATGAGGAGGAGGATGGTAATAGTGGTGATGACAGTGACGGTGGTGATGACGGTGAGGAGGAGGGAAGGAGGATGGTGATGACAGTGATGGTGGTGATGACGGTGAGAAGGAGGAGGATGGTGATGGTAGTGATGATGACGATAAGGAGGAGAAAGAGAATGATGATGGGTGATGGTGGTGATGACGATGATGGTGGTGATAACAGTGAGGAGGAGGAGGATGGTGATGGTGGTGATGATGGTGAGGAGGAGGATGGTGATGGTGATGATGATGGTGATGGTGGTGATGACAGTGAGGATGAGGAGGATGGTGATGGTGGTTATGATGGTGATGGTGGTGATGACGGTAAAGAGGAGGAGGAGGAGGATGGTGATGGTGGTGATGAAGGTGAGGAGGAGGGGAGGAAGATGGTGATGACAGTGATGGTGGTGATGACGGGGAGAGTGATGGTGAGACTGATCACGTGGGTGTGCTGGGAAACCGGCATTGGCCCGGGACAAAGCATAGGGGAAAGGAGAAATGGGCCACAGCGAGATCCTCACACTGCTTGGGAGGAGGGTCCTGGCCAAGGACCTGGAATTCCTCCCCTGGGCTACAACCCACCTCCCCCTACTTCCTCCAATGACAGCGAAATCATTCCCAAATGCATAAGCTTTCCCCTTACAGCTAGCTCTAAAAACAATCAGCTAGGCCATTTTGTTTTGAAGGCAGATAATAGCATATCACCAAGAACGTATGCTAATAAAAGCAGCAATCCTTGGTCCCACCTTCACAGAGAAAGAAGAGGGACAAATACTCCCCGGAGAAGGAGATTGGATCATAAGGGCCAAAGGTCCAGCACGAAAGAAAGCCAACCCTCAACATCTGTCCCAGGCCTCTTTCTATCTTCACTTACTGAAAAGGAAGACACCAAAGAAGGCAAAGGAGCCACAGATTCCGTCTCCCACCCTTGGAAGCTGAGCCAGACTGTCCAGGCTGCGTCACCAAGCATGGGATTGGCACTGCATGACTGAGGATTTTTAATAAAGGCTTATTCCTGCCACTGCCGCCCCACGCTTTGGAGAGGGCTGAGAGAGAGAGAGAGAGAGAGGAAGCCACCAATCCTGCCCACCCACAGCCCTGCCTCGGGCCCACAGTTGGGCCACAGGCTTTTCTAGACATCCCACGCTCACTCTGGCAGGAGTGACTCCCCAGCCCCACATGTAAATACAGAAAATCGTACGATGTTGGAAATGATTTGTTTTTAGACCCAGGTGATTGATTTTGAGAGGTTCTCGCTTCCCTCCAAAAATGGATCGCAGCACGGCAAAGGGAAAGGATGGGAGTGACAGGGAAGGGTGGGGAGCTGTCGTCAACTCTATTTTCTGGAAATGTCTGTTAAATGCACAGGAAGGAAGCAGAGACTTGAGCATTTTGCTGCTGGAGGGGAAAAAAAGTGCTGTGATCCAGACACACGGCCGCAGAGAATGGTAATGCTGCCGGTGTGCCCAAGAGTCCCCGAGCAGCCCACTGGCACGCTAGCACGCTCGCAAGCAAACCCAGAAATGCTTCCAACCCCTCCAGGAGGCAGGGGATGGAGAGATCAGGGCCTCACCGGGGCTGAGGAACAACCTACCTAGATCTGAGGAGTGACCTCACCTGGATCCCTTTGGGCAGCCCCCCGAGTTCCGAGTCACCACGGCTGTGTCAGACACCCTCGGGTAGGCTCCTGAGAAGACATGAGTTGGGCAATCCAAAATGGCAGCTCCCTAACCTCCAAATCATGGCCCACACCAGCTCCCTTCCGGTAGGCCTTCACACACACTCACCGGCTCTCACAACAAATGCTTTGCTCCTACAGTCTGGGTCAAAAGGTGCCGAGGAACCTGACTATGAAAAGAAACCCTTAGTGGCAGAGGAGGCACGCCACCCAAGAACGTTAAATAGCAATAATGGCCGCCACTTACCACAGACATGGGACCAGTCGAAGAGTCCCTGGCAACTCCATGTCAACGTCCCACGTGATAGTCTAACGTGGCCCCAGAACCCCTTCATGAACGGACTCAGAAGGCGTCACCCAAGGTGCCTGGGTGGCTCAGTGAGTTAAAGCCTCTGCCTTTGGCTCAGGTCATGATCTCAGGGTCCTGGATTGAGGCCCACATCGGGCTCCCTGCTCAGCAGGGAGCCTGCTTCCTCCTCTCTCTGCCTGCCTCTCTGCCTACTTGTGATCTCTCTCTGTCAAAATAAATAAATAAAATCTTAAAAAAATAAAGTTTAAAAAAAAAAAAGAAGGCGTCACCCAGACAATAAATGACAGAGCAGAGCCTGACTCAAACCCAGGTCTACCGGACCCCAGTATCCACGATCTTCCCAAAGAAACAAGGCACTCTTGCTGTCCACCGAGAAAGTTCTCTGCCTTGGTGGGAGAGACAGTCCATTTGGGCTTTCTGTTTGGTTTGGTTTTTTTACCTCTCTGGGAGTGTTTTTCTTTTGTTTTGTTTTTTTTTAATTTTGTTAGTTAACAGACAGTGGAGAGAGACCATTTGTGACCTGGTGGTCCACACACCAGACCCAGATCTACCTGCCTGTACAATTTCTGTGACTCAATCTGCAATCTGCAAAATGGGGTCCCCTCCTCTGCTTTTCCTTGAAGGACAAAAATAACCCAAGAAGGGAAGTTCCTCTGAAATGCACAACCGGCCAAGTGCACACCCCACCCCCACCCCCCGCCAGGGCCCCTGTCTGTCTACCTCCCAGGAGACCTCCCTGCACCCAAGCACACTTACGTCACTCCTACCTGGTCAGCTGCGAGCCAAGTACCGGGGCAAATGAAGACGCACCATGTACAACTCATGTCCTCCAAGGAATGTCCATAGCTTGGAGGCCATGACAAGAGAAACCGAACATCAGTCCGGAAAGGCCCCAGAAGGGCAGATCCTGACTACCTGACGGGGGGAGAGAACGCGGACCTCGCTTAATTCTCAGTTCCTCTACTTCTTGCCCACAGCTTTGGGTGAGCTGGTGTGCTCCGGGCATCCTAGATTTTTTTTTGTTTAAAAAATGGGTTTGAGGGCGCCTGGGTGGCTCAGTGGGTTAAAGCCGCTGCCTTCGGCTCAGGTCATGATCCCAGGGTCCTGGGATCGAGGCCCGCATCGGGCTCTCTGCTCGGCAGGGAGCCTGCTTCCTCCTCTCTCCCTGCCTACTTGTGATCTCTCTCTGTCAAATCAATAAATAAATCTTTAAATGAATAAATTAAAAAAAAAAAATGGGTTTGAGGGCGCCTGGGTGGCTCAGGGGGTTAAAGCCTCTGCCTTCAGCTCAGGTCATGATCTCAGGGTCCTGGGATCCAGGCTCGCATCAGGCTCCCTGCTCGGCAGGGAGCCTGCTTCCTCCACTCTCTCTGCCTACTTGTGATCTCTCTCTGTCAAATCAATAAATAAATCTTTAAATAAATAAATAAAATAAAAAATGGGTCTGACCCCTTTTGCCTTACCCCGTATTTTAAATTCGAACCCCCCGCTGGATACTCAGAAGAAATGGGGGGAAGCAACTTCACTGAGCGCAGCCCCCGGGGCCCAGCGCTGTGCTGGGGGGGGTGGGGGCCAGAAGGACGGAGTCACTGCGTCAAGGAGTCACTGCGTCAAAGAGCTGGCAGCCCGCAGACGGGCAAGCACCCAGCCTCTTCGATCCGCCTGAGGGAGCAATCAGTTCTCACTGGAAAACTCCAGGAAAGCCTCAAGGAGGAGGCCCTGAAGCCAAATCTGTAAACCGAGAGGCAGGAAGAAAAGGCAGATGCAGAGACAGAGAGCCCATTGGCGGTTGCCTGGGGGTGGGGGCGGGGACGGAGAGTGACAATAAATGGGCAGGAGGGAGCTTTCTGGGGGTTTGCAAAGGTTCTAAAACTGCATTGTGGCGACGGTTGCACAATTCTGTAAATTTACTGAAAAGTACTGGATTGTACATTTGAAATGGGTACACTTCACAGTATATAAACTATATCTCAATAAAGCTATTAGTTAAAAGATATTTTTTTAAGGATGAGTAGGAGTTGAGCAGATAAAGAAGTCTGGGTGGGAGAGAAGAAAGGCGGTTCTGTGGCAACCCGGCTACCCTTGCCCTCCCAGTCCCACCTCCCCCCAGACACCTGCACCCCTCCCAGCACAGCTGAGAAGGTCAGCTCCCAGAGCCAGCCCCCCCTCCCCCCTGCCTCCCCACCCCAGGGGGAGGAGCTACCCTGGAGCACTTGTCAAGCTCTGAGGGCTCCTTAGGCCCTCTCCCCAATCCCCAGCCCAAGCTGGGCTCTGGCAGGGAGGAAGCCCGGTCCGGGTTTCAGAGTCCTGCTTGGAGCAAGGCACCCAGCAGGTGTTGGGAAGGTCACTTACGGAGCAAGAGCATGAACTTGAGGTGGGGGGAGCGGGGGCACTGGGGGGAGGCCAGAGTGCAGAGTGAGATGACAAAATCTGTTTTCCACAGTGACCTGATGACAGCGATGACCCAAGTAGAAGCGGGGCCCCAGGATAAGGGAAGAGAAAGCTCGGCTCGGGATTCCAGGATGAGGAAGGGGAAAGAGCCCAGAAACACTCCTGAGATTTCTAGCTGTAATGAACGAGTAGGCGAGAGGCATTCACTACAACAGGTAGAGGGACCCGCTTGGAAGAAAGTTCTGGGCTCTGCTTTGACGTGGAGCAGTGTGGAGCGTGCACAACAGTGCTGGGTCTGAGCGTGGGGAGAGTTCAGGTTTGCTCACCTGCCAACACACAGACCTGGGCCCAGGTGACAGAAGAGCCCTTAGGATGATGCCTGGCTAAGGGACACCTCCCTGGTCGAAAGAGGCACAGAGCAAAGCAAGATTTCAGCTGAGGCAGCAGGGTACTGGGGCAATCAAGGGAGACTCCCCCGAGGAGAACCGCACACCCCCAACGCCTTCTCCCTGCCTGCAGAATCACGGCAGCCTTATCCAGGGACTACAAATGTAACTATCCTGAGTGTTTCTTAGCCAAGGGTCACAGAGCCATCACTCGCTCCTCAGAAACTTCTCATGCAGTGACACAGGTGGGTTGACGCCAGCACCCCGACCCGTCTCCTGGCTTCCTGCCAACCTGAGCTGCACCTCAAGAGCTAAAAGCAACAGATATCCGGAAAACACAGCTGCTGGATTAGCAGTTGGGGCGGGGGGCAGTGCACTTGGCTTATGAAGGTAAACGAAGGGGGCGCCTGGGTGGCTCAGTTGGTGAAGCGTCTGCCTTGGGCTCAGGCCATGATCTTGGGGTCCTGGGATCGAGCCCCGCATCGGGCTCCCTGCTTTAGCAGGGAGTCTATTTCTCCCTCTCCCTCTGCTCCTCACCCCTGCTCATGCGTTCCCTCTCGCTCGCTCACTCTCTCAAATAAATAAATATAATCTTAAAAAAAAAAAAGGTAAATGAAAAGAGTCCCAAGAAGACATCTTTGCCCACCTGATGCCAGCAGGGGAGGGCTGCGACAGGAAGAGCCCGGGATCTCTCAGAAAGTGTCTTTAGTTAGTCATGCCTCATAAATGCAGAGATATGAAGCTTTGCCTCTGAAATTCAATTATACTTGAAAGGACATGGCCGAGGCAGGGCTCTCTTAAAGGATTTACTGTGCTTTCCTGATGATAAAAAAAAAAAAAATTCTTTAGACTTGCACCTTGCTCATCAGTGTCTAAGAAACGTTCACCTGTCAAGTCATACTGATTACCGGAAGTTACATTAAAACCCATGCCGCTAGATTCCCCCCCCTTTTTTTTTTTTTTTTGGTGGAAAGTGATTTGAAAGAAACATTTTTCCCCATGGAGCAGGAATCACCGAGACGGCCCCGAAGCCTGCTCTGCTGTCTCCATATACCATTACCTGTCATCCCTGATTAGAAACTCGACCCAAAGGGAAGAGGACAAAAGCCACGTGAGATGCACAGCCTTATGTGTGGGCGTGAAAACACCAAAGAAACCCAATGAGACTGTGGGAGAATGGTGAATCCCAAGGTAGACAGAGCGCGATCAAGGCTGGTAAGGGCCCTCCTTCCACAAACACAATGACATCCGGGGCTGACACACTAGCAAAATACACCTAATCCCCCATCAAGCCCGGGCTGGCGACTCACAAATTGGAAGCATTATCCCCTAACAAACAAGCTTGGTTTAGGGCTTGCTGGCAAGCTAAATTCTAACGCAAACCTGATCCCGATCTAGATAAAATGTCAGCTGCCAAACAGCGTACTCTGTGATCCCAAATAAACTCTGGGACTCCTTAATAGTATCCAGGATTAACACCGGTCCCCAAGTGACGTAGGCATCTTACCACTTAATGAGTGGCCATACAAGGTCCCAGGATAAGTTGGGGGGGGAAGGACCATAGGCATAAGGGGGAGACAGACTGCCTAATACACAAACAATGGGTATTTTACGGGAAAGGGCAACCCTTAGAAGTATGCACGTGGAGCCAAAAAAGGCAGTGGGTCCAAGCCCCCTCCATCCCCCCAAAACACAGTACTACTGCTTTACCAGGATGAAACTCCAGAGCAGCCCCAGACAGAGACAGAGCTCGGGAAGGAGGCCCCGATGGGGACTGTGCGCCAAGGCGAGGCCACTCCTTGTCGCTCAACAGCTTGTATTTCTAATTCTGCACAGCCCAGTGGCCAAAAAGGGGCATTAAGATAAAATTCTGAAGGAATTAGTCCGAGCTTCTTTCTATCTCTTAGAGTTTCCCTCTAGAGGGCTTATTGGAAATGAATGGATCACTGGCTCGGGTTTGGGCAAATCTCCGTTCTTCTGGGGGGTTGACCTGCTGTTTCTCCCCAAGTCTGTGCTTCCAGGCATCTGACTGCCAATGCCAGGTGTCCCAAATTATTATCACATGTTGACATCTCTTTTTCACCTTACGAAAAGCATCCAAGTGGAACCCAAAGGGAGCAGGCAAGGCTAAAACTCACCACATCCCACGGCAGGCGGGAGGCAGAGCCCCCGGGCCTTCCCTGCGGCACATTATCCAATAAAACCTCAAGAGCTCAGTAATTATAGGCGCTCTCAAAAGTGAAACAGAAATAGATCTAGGGCTGAAGCACTGGTTTGCTTGAGACAAAGGGCTGGTTTTAAGCAGGAAAACAAAAAAACAACAACCCCAACAACAAACAGCCCAGCTTTTGGTCTGTCTTCTGAGCTGAGAGAGCCAGCCTGATTTTTTTTCCCCATTATTACTCAATCTGATTATGGCGAAGAGAGTAGGATTCCGATGAAAAGCCCTTTTCTCCTCCAGGATAGAAAATCATTTTCTGCAACAGAAAAAAAGCAGGTTGCCTTCTGAGGGTGCCCCTGACACCCAATCGGATGAAAACTTAGCTCACCCAGGTCCCCTGGCCTGCCATCACCGACGAGACCTCAGCTTTCAGGGCTGGCCGACGACAGACCAAGCAAGAGCTTTCTGCTTCTGTGTCATAAAGGCCTGCAAAGGAGTCCGGCTTCCCGGAGCATACCCACCGGGAGCAGGCGATCCCGGGAGACACATGGCATCCCTACGCACCACCCAGCTGCCGAACCCCATGCCCCCCTGCCCGTTCCAGGCTCCATTTTGAGAGAACCATGCATCATGCTGTCCACAGCTCCCTTCACGAAAGCTTATTTGCGTTTCCGACTGGGAAGGGTCCTGAGAGGAAGAAAGAAACCACCAGCTCTAGCAGAGGCAGCAGGCCAACCCCCGGCCAGCTGGCCCCGCTGGGTCTAGCAAGCGCTATGCTGCAGTTGGCAGGACTCTCCCTGAAAGCGCGTCGCGGTTCCACGGTGTGCGCGTTCACTGCAGTTCAATGTTACCTAGTAGTGGGCTTCCAACTAAATATTTTAAAAATTAAGGTGTAGGACTAGGAGGAAGGATCCCACGGACCCCTGGCCTCCTGCATAAGACTGATCAACAGGGCCACCTTTGGATGCACGGGGGGAGGATGGGAGGGTGTCCAAAGCCGCCGCCCCGGGCAGGACTTGCGGTCCTGGCAAACGCCCTCCTCTACGGGGGCTCCGTGTTAGCCGGGGGTCAAGGGGACGCCCTTCAGCTTGACCAGGCCGCCGGGACGCCTGGGGAGCCCGAGGTCCGTCTCCGCGGGCCGCGCCACTTTCACGCCCCGGCTGTCAGACTCCGTGAGCCGCAAGCCCCGGGGACTAGGCACTTGTTGAACAAAAAGGCTCCCGGCTCCAGCAGCCGCCGCAGTTGGCCAGGAGAGGGACCCCCAGCTCGGGCGCGGGAGCCTTCGCTGCTGGGCGCTGCGCGCTGCTGCACACCCGAGGCGGCGCCGCCCGGGAGGTGCGGCGAGCAGGCAGCGCGCCCGGCAGCCTAAACTTTCTCGGATCTCGGTGCTTCGCAGTTAAGTTAGGGGCGTGAGGGAGGCACAAAACACGCGTGGGGGATGGGGGGCGGCAGGGGATGTAACAGCCCCACCCGCGACGAGAAAAGAAAAAAAAAATTTAAAAAAAGAGAGACACTAATTGACACTAATTCAATTAACTTAGCACCTACTATGTGCCAAGCACCGGGCCAAGAGCTATCTTTGGTGCGTTCTCATTTGAAATGCCACGGCAGACCCCGAGGGAGGAACTGTCCCCATTTGCTAGAGAAGCAAACCTCAACCCGAGAAGGTGGCGTGTCTGGCCCAGGTCGCAGTGCGGGTCACGGCGAGGCCAGGGCTCCTAACTCCGTTGCACGGCTCCGTCCGTGGCCCCTCGGCCTACTGGGGAAGGAGCCGATGGCCGCCGGGCCGGTCCCCTACCCCGGCCGGAGCGCACCTGCCACCCACGTGGGCCGCACGGACCTGCCCCCCACTGGGGCCAGCCCAGGCTGCCCCAGAGGCCCGCGGCAGCTCCTCTGGATCCCAGCTGTCCCCGGGGCCCCCGGAGCTCCGCACTGCGCCGGCCGGCGGGGGACAGCGGGCTCCGCACGCAGGGCTAGACTGCCCACGCCCACCCCGCCACCCGCGCCCCACGCACCCGTCCCCACCGGCAACTGCCCGGACACACAATTCCACAAACGCAACCCAAAATGTGCACACCCACGGCACACACGGATCCCCACGAGGACGCGCCATTCCAGGGACACACCACCGTCCTCGGTCACCCACAACTCCACCACGCAGACAAACACAGGCACCCCCAACACACACACGCACGAGCGCGCGCACACACACACGCACGCACAGAGCCCGGTCGCAGCTCACGCCGGTGCACAC
>LNAC01000054.1:1451589-1487776 GCA_002007465.1 Ailurus styani
CCCCGCCCTCCTGCCCGGCTTGGGTCGCGCCCCAGTCCCTAGCCACGCCCCTGCTGGCCCTCGGGTGCCGGGCCTCCCAGCCTCCCAGGCCCGGCCCCTCCCGGCCCTCCGGCGCGCGCTCCGCCCAGCCCAGGCCGCGATCCGGTCCCAGTCCCGGGTGGATTTCGGGCCAGAGGCCGAGCCGAGCACCGGGGCCGCCTCCCTAACCCTTGGCCTCTGGCCTGCGCGTGTGGGAGAGGCGGGGAGGCGGCACCGGGAGGGGCCAGCTCGGCGCCCACTGCCCGCCTCCCCGGTCCTCTGCAGGAAGTGCGGCCCGGGCGGCCCGCAAAGGGAAGAGGCCGGGCCCTCGGGCACCCTCACCGCCAGGCCCCTGGGCAGATACCCTCAGCCTCCCCGCGCCTTTTTCCGGGAAGGAGCCGAGGACCTGGAGGAGGGACCCCTGAGTGCCAGTTTTGGGTGCCTTTGCCAAAGCTGGGCGATGGGGGCAAGTCCCTGAGACTCCGGCGGACTTGGCTTCCCCATCTGTAAAATGGACGGGAGGAGGAGCAGGCTTCTCCCGGCCCTTCCCTCGCCGAAACGCTGCGGGTCTCCAGTCTCTGCTGAGGAAGAGACTTGGTGGGCATCCCGGTCCAGGGACAGGCGGCCTGGGGGTCAGGGAGAGACAAACCTGTGCTTCCTGCAGACTTCCTCTGTCCCCTTCCGAAGGCACCTGCCCGAGAGGGAAGGAATGAGGGACTGTGCTTCCCAGAGCCCCTCACGCCAGTAGCTCCTGAAAATCTGGGCCCTGGAAAAAGCAAATATATACACACACCCACCACCACCACCACCACCCACCCCAAACATCCCGGAAGAAAGGTAACCACAGAAACAGCCCTGAATGTGGAGCTGGGCGTTAGTGTTAGGCTGAGACAGACTGTCTTTCTGGCGTCTCTAGGGGAAAACTCAAATCCTCCTGCAAATCCTCCTCCACAAAAACCCGGTGAGTGAGCTCCCACTCCACGGGAGGCTGCGGAGAGGCAACGCTGGTGGGCGGCTGAGGGGGGAGGGGGACTGGCAGACCAGGTGTTCCAAGAGCCCAGACCCCTCTCTCAGCCAGCAAATGGCAACCCCAGCCCCGGAGGGAGTCAGTCTCCTTAGGCAGCCCCGCTGTGGGGACTCAATGCAATAATGACAGTGAGCGTCAGCGGTGTGGGGCTGTTGGGAGGCCACGCGGAGAGGCTGCGGTACCCGGGGGCAGCATCCGCAGGGGCTGGGGGCACCGGGCAGCCTTCCCGACGTCTGTCCGCGCAGAGGGTGGGGTTACCGGTGAGAAGCCCCCCGCCACAGTCGAGCCCCGGCCCATCTGCCAGGTAACTGCAGATACCAGGTTCACGGGCGTAGGGTGCGTTCTGCTGTGATCACACGTAAGACCCACTTCTCGCTCCGGCTGCGTTTCGGTGCCTGGTTGGAGGGCACGGGGAAGACTCCTCACAGGTGTTTGGGAACTCCAGCCCCTTCTGCCTCGAGATTCCACCAGCATCTCTTCCATTTCGAGACTCTTCCTTTAGGGCTTCTGAGGACACTGCCGCTGGCCCCCTGACTTCCAGCCAGCAACAAGGGAGGAGATAGTGCTACGGGGGGGTCGGGAGGCCTGGGGAGGGTCATTGGGAGCCAGGCCTGGAGGAGGCACAGGTCCCATGGGTCCACATTCAGGGACCAGAATCAGTCACACGGGGCTACCTGGCTGCCAGAGGTCCAGGAATGACAGCCTTCCTCTGTGCCCAGGAGAAAACCCGGGTGTTGGTGAGCATGTCATGATGTCTCTGCCTCAGATTCAGAGCTTCTAAAGGAGGAGTGGCTTCCTCAGGTGAGACCCAACTGGATCTCTTGCTTTTGTTCTTGCAGGCCATGTAGTAGTGACTCAATAAGTACTTTGAATTTAATAAACTAGAGCAAAGCAAAAAGCAAATTCAGGATATGGTGCTCAGTGAGTGTCCTGGGGCCGCCATAATGAAGTACTACAGGCTGGCTCGCTCCAACCACGACGTTTATTGTCTCAGAGTTCTGGGGCCTGAGACGTGCAGGAGCAACGCGTCAGCAAGGTCGGTTCCTTCTGAGGGGCCGGACGGGGCATCTGTTCCAGGCCTCTCCTCTGATTTCCGTCAGGTGCTTCTTGGCTTAGAGAGGGCCGTGTTCTCCCTAGGTCTTCCTGTCGCCTTTCCTCTGTGTGTGTCTGCCTCCGTGTCCAAATTTCCCTTTGGTTGAAGAACACCAGGCATACTGGATTAGAGTCCATTCTAATGAGCTTGACCGTGGGCAAAGACACTGTTTCCAAACAGGGTCATGTTCACAGGTACCAGAGATGAGGACTTCAACATCTTCATGGGGAAACAATTCAACACACAAGAGGTGGCCTGATGTATAAACAATTTGTCTTCCATACGTTGGCTGTAAAAACTTTAAGTCAGGAATGAGTCTCCTTAATCTTTTTTTTTTAAGATTTTATTTATTGATTTGACAGTGAAAGACACAGCGAGAGAGGAAACACAAGCAGGGGGAGTGGGAGAGGAGGAGCAGGCTTCCTGCTGAGCAAGGAGCCCGATGCAGGGCTCGATCCCAGGACCCGGGGATCATGACCTCAGCCGAAGGCAGACGCTTAACCGACTGAGCCACCCAGGCGCCCCGAGTCTCATTAGTCTTTTCTTTTTTTTTTTTTAAGATTTTATTTATTTATTCAACAGAGAGAGAGATCACAAGTAGGCAGAGAGGCAGGCAGAGAGAGAGGAGGAGGCCGACTCCCTGCGGAGCAGAGAGCCCGATGTGGGCCTCGATCCCAGGACCCTGGGATCATGACCTGAGCCGAAGGCAGAGGCTTTAACCCACTGAGCCACCCAGGCGCCCTCATTAGTCTTAATAATAACTGACTTAGCGTGCCTGGGTGGCTCAGTTGGTTAAGCATCTGCCTTCGGCTCAGGTCATGATCCCCGGGTCCTGGGATCGAGCCCCGCATCGGGCTCCTGCTCAGGGGAGAGCCTGCTTCTCCCTCTCTGCCTGCTGCTCCCATGCTTGTGCTCTCTCACTCTCTCTCTCAAAATAAATAAATAAAATCTTTAAAAATAACAGAAATAATCCTATGTAAGGAAGTCCTTTCCAATAACCACGGCTCTAGCTAGCAGACCCCTGCTCCTGAATGGAAGAAGTGAAGGCCCGCTCACCTCCGGGTCCTCTTTTGACTCTGGTCCCCTGTGTCATTGTAACTACAGAGGAGAGGAGGGGGGCTGCTGGGAATGGAGTGGGCCGTGCTCCCTTAGGCTGGATGCGGCCCCTCGGGCGCCCACCCTTCCCCCGACCCCAGATGTTCAAACCGGAGGAAACAGTCGGAGAACTCGCTGGCAGCGCCCATGGCAAGACTTGCCGGGATCGCTGGATCCGGCCTGCGGTCAGCACGGATCAGAGGTGGGGAAATTGGAGGATGAGGCCGCCTTGCCTCTCCCGGAGGCCCGCCAGTGTTCGTGAAGGTCCCCGAGGCAGATGCTGCGGCCCATGGCTTACCTAGGGAGCGTGACTCAGAGGCACGTTTGGATGGATCTCCCTTCCCCCTTCCCCCTTGCAAGCTCCCAGATAGCAAGTAAACCAGGGTGTCCCTTCGCCTAGAGCCACTCCCCTGCTATGGACTGAACCATGCCCCTCCAGAAGTCCTCCATCGAAGCCCTGACACACCGGCCTGTATTTGGAGACGGGGCTTTTTGGAAGTAATTACGGTTAACAAGGTCTTAAGGGTGGGCTCCTCATCCAAGAGGATTGGTGCCTTTACAAGAAGAGGACGAGGGAATGAGCTCTCTCCCGCTCTCCACAGAGGCCATGTGAGGACACAGCGAGAAGGCCGCCAAGTGCAAGCCGGGAAAGGAGCCCTCACCAGATTCTGAATCTGCCAACACCTTGGTCTTGGACTTCCAGCCTCCGGAGTTGTGAGAGATAAATGTCTGCGGTAAGCCTCTCGGTCTCGGGATTTGTTATGGTGGTACAAGCTAAGATGAGCCAACATATCTTCTCCTCTTCTGTTCCCACCCCATCTGCCCCGCTGCCTCCCTCGAGTCTCAAGGCTGGGCCCTGGGACCTCGTCCTCAGGACCCAGGGCTCCCAGGACCTTGTTTTGTTCCTTGAGCTGTACATCACCCACTTGTCCCACTCCCTGAGGAACAGGGAGAGGGTGTGAGGGGAGCCTGGCTCTCTGGTGAGGGCTCAGGAGCTGGGCTCTCAGCGTCACCAAAGGCACGCCACTGAGGCGCGGGGGAGAGTGAGCGGGGTTCCGGGGCAGCCAGGCCTAGAGGCAGGTCTGGCTCTGACAGTCACAGGCATGGGGACCTTGGAAATAACTCCCTTCCTCCTTCTCTCCCCCCCTCCTCCCTCCTTCCCCCTTAGCAGGTCCAGAACATTCTCTTCAGCCAGCCCAGCTGAGCCCTAATCCAGGGTTCCAATTTCCTAATTTGTAAAACGTGGATATTCATGTCTCCCTTGGACTAAAAAAGATAATGCATGAAAAGGGACCCAATACGTACACTACCTTCAGCATTATCAGCAGCATCACCAAAGGCTGACCGACTCAGTACAAATGTATAGAGGAGAGCATCCCGGTGAATCTCGGGAGACCCGGGTTCTAGTCCCAGTTCTGACACGTTCTAGCTGTGTCACCTGAACAAGACCCCTAACCTCTGGGAGCTTGTTTCCTCAGGACAACGCTGCCCACAGGTGACCAGGGCAGGGGAGAAGGTCAGATGCACCAAGGATTTGGGAAGTGGCCCGGGACCCTGTTGAAACACCTGCTGGGGGCTTCCAGGGCCGATCCCGAAGTCACGGCTCCACTCACCGTGCATCAGACTGGAGCCTGGGGACAGGTGTACCTTGCTGGTTGGCACAGCTGGGTGGACAGGGGCCTGTGTCCATGTCCCGCACGATGACCCGGGGTAGGCAGGGCGCACCACAGCAGTAGCCTGCCAGGAGGCTGCCCCCGTATGTCCTGCCAAGGCCCCAGCCCGGGGAGCCGCACACCCACCCCGACATCCTTTCCATGCTGGTGAACCATGAGGGAAGCAGCCAAGAGTCTGTTTGCCGGCATCACACTCCAGCTCAGGCAGGAAACCCAAAGCCAAACACAAACAGCGGCTTTGACCGCTGTTCCCAACCGGTCTGAACCGGAAAAGGCTCCTTGCCTTTCCAGTTCGACTCTTGATGGCTTCTCTTCTGGGGAAATGGAGCTCCTGGAGCCTGGGAACTCGGTACATGCCCTGAGCAGGACAGGAGGTGACTGTCTGCTCAGAACATTTCAGCGGCTAATATGGAGTACAAGTAATACCCCCCACAGCACTGCTCGTCTCTCATTTCACCCTCTAGCCAACTGTCCACATTCCAGCAGAAAGGAAATGTGACCCACATGTGCAGGCACATTTTTAAGTGTAAAATGACACAGGCAAAATTAATTCGAATGATACATGTTTTCATTCAACATAGAGGAAATGTCATTGCTTCAACATGTAATCACTCTAAAACTTATGAATCAGATATTTTGCATTCTTTTTTTCATATTAAGTCTTTGACATTCAGCATGTATTCCGTATTAATAGCACCATTCAAGGGCTAGCACCATTCAAGGGCTTAACAGCCATAGGCTACCAGTGGCTGTCATCTAGATGGGGCAGATACAGAGCAAGGGATCCCCAGCTTTCATGTACATTGGAATGCTCTGAAGAGCTTGCAAGAACACACATCACTAAGCCCCACCCCGCAGAGTTAATGATTCACAAAGTCTGGGGTGTCACCTGAGAATTTGCATTTCTAACAAATTACCCGGGGATGTTGATGCTGCTGGTCAGGAGTCCACACTTTGTGAACCACTGGCCCAGGCAGTCTTCTGAAGCAGACGAAATGTGCTTTATAATTTACAGCTGGGAAAGCTATATCATTACAACAAAGCCACAGGAATCAGGAGAGTGTGGTACTGGCATAAGGATACATACAGAGATGAATGGAATAAAATCAAAAGTCCAGAAATAAACCCTCACATTTGTAATCAATTGCTTTCTGACAACGGTGCCAAAACAATTCAGTGGGAGAAAGAATAGTCTTTCCAACAAGTGATGTTGGAACAACTGGATGGTCACAGGTGGTCGCCTGTACAAGAATGAATTTGGGCCCCTACCTCACACCATACACAAGAAGTTTAACTCTAAATGGATCAAAGACCTAAATGTAAGAGCTAAAGCTATAAAACTTTAGAAGAAAACACGAGCATAACTCTTTGGGACCTTGGATCAGGCAACGGCTTCTTAGGTGTGGCAGAAATGTACAGGCGATCAAAGGAAAAGCTAACAAAACTTAAAACTCTGGGGCTTCAAAGGGCACCATCAGGAAAATGAAAAGACAACCCACAGAAGGGGAGAAAATATTTGCACACTGTAGATCTAATAAGGAATTTCTATGGCATATATATAACGAACGCTCACAACTCAACAATAGAAAGACAAATGACCCAGTTTAAAAATGGGAAGGGATTTGGGTAGACATCTCTCTAAGGAAGATATATATACAGGGCCAAAAAGCACTTGAAAAGATGACCAACCTTATTAGTTATCAGGGAAACACAAGGTAAAAACTCAATGACATTACTGGACACACACTAGCATTTGAGGCACAGTAAGCGTCTGCAAGGACTGGAGAAGCTGGAACCTGCCCACGTTCATTGCTGGTGGTAATACAAAATGGTGTTTGCTTCCAAAAGTTAAACGTAGAGTTTACCATATGACCCAGGAGTTCTACTCCCAGGTGTGTACCCCAGAGGATGGAAAATATATATGCACCCCAAAACTTGGGCACCAATATCGATAGCAGCGTTCTTCATAATTGCTACAAAGTAATGCAGGGGGCGTAGGGAAAGAGATACAGCCACTGAGCAGAGACTGTAAATGGCAACAGTTCCTTGGGAGAACAACTTGCCAACATCTGGCAAAGTTGGAGAGACAAATGCCCTTCGACCTAGCGGTTGCCCCTCCAGTGACCCACCCCAAGAAAACTTCTGTGCACACATAAGCCAAAAAGCCACGTGCAGAGAACACATCGCAGCACAGGAGTGAAAAGCAGCCTCAGGGTCCTGCGTGGGGGGAGAGCAGTGAACAAAGCACCGTAGATTCATGCGGCGGTTTACTACAAATGGTAGTAAAATCCATCAACTGGGTATGTCCGAATCAACATGGAGAGATTTTTTAAAAAGCATTGAATTTTTTTTAAAAAGGAATGGAAAGAAGAATGGTATGTTACCGTTAAATTCGGATATGACAATACAATGTACGTTTGTGTAAATGTATACAAACTTGGCAAAAGTATCGACGTGGACTGAAAGACAGCCCACGGACGGCTGTTAATGATCGCTTCTGGGACAGGGCGAGATGGGAGAGAGAGTACAGAGCTAATCGACTATACCTGACAGGCATTATTTCTAAAAATATGAAGCCAATCTGTTCCGATAGCAATTCTGTTGCAGAAACGTATGTGTCTGATATATTAGTCTCTAAATTTATCTGTGTTTTACAATGTTTCTTATTTAAAAAAAAAAAGTAACACGAACAGTATCCTTGGTCCCTCATTTTGTCTGTTGCGAAGGCTGGATTCTAATTCATGGTAAGGCCCATCGTGCGTAAAAGGCAGAGTGCCAGGAACCGCAACCTTTGGGAACACAGCGCTCAAAGCAAGTGGAGGAAACAGCTCTTGCCGTGGAGAAGGTTGTTAGGCAGACCAGGTCCTGAATTCCGTAGAAGCCTCGGCCTTAGTTGGTAAAATGAGGCAGATGTGTAGAAACCAGGGAGCCATCCTCAGAGGGGGGAAATGGCCGTAGCTCAGAAGGATGTTAAATTTCACATCTTTGGAGAAACATCCGTGATGTCACCATGAAGCTCAAAGTAAGGAAGGGCCAGGACTCGGAGAGGCATTGCCAAGGTCAGTGTGTGGAAAGACAGCCCACCATGGGTCAGCTCAAGAGACAGGTAGAGAAAGCGTCCGACACCACAGCTTCCCGGGTGGTAGGGGACCCTGTGCAGAGGGAAGGCAGGACCCACAGAGCCAGGCATCTGCCCCATCAGTGGTATGAGGTCTTTCGGACAGGGGCAGGCTGCTGCCACACAGCCGAGCAACCCCTGAGGACATGG
This sequence comes from Ailurus styani, assembly GCA_002007465.1. Lineage (NCBI taxonomy): Eukaryota > Metazoa > Chordata > Mammalia > Carnivora > Ailuridae > Ailurus > Ailurus styani. The sequence goes on from LNAC01000054.1 coordinate 1,459,764, forward strand.
TGTCACGGCTGCTGTGACATGCTTCCCGGATTCCCCATCAGAGCCGAGACATGCACCCATCAGCTGCTGGGAGTGCTGGCCGCTCATGGCCCTTGGCCGATTCCTCCCTGGAAATTGCCTTTGAGTGAAAAGAGCTGCCTGGCCTCAGGTTCCCTGCTGCCCACGTTCAGCCCCCATCCAATAACTGGTAACTTGGACACCTAGCCCAGGACCTCTCTGAAGGTCGACCTTGGCCTGTGGTCCTTCCTTCCCGCAGAGGTGTGTGTCCAAGGGCACTCCCTAATAAACCTCCGTTTCAAAAATCTCATCTCCAAATCTGTTTCCTAGGGAACAGTCTAAGATCAGGATAGCTAACAGCAGCCAAGACAATATTACGGTGTGTTTAGGAGCCTTTCTTTGAGGCTGCATGTAATATGTCTATAGTCACTTCTGCATTAGAATCAGCTGCAAATCATAAAGGCCCCAAAAATATTGGCTTCAGCAAGATAGACATTTAGTTCTTTCTCGTTTAACTATTCTGTAGGACAAAACGCAGAAGGTGGTACCTGAGGCAGCTGTGGGGAAGGTTGGGGGAGCAGGGATGGAATGTAGAGGGGTGCAGAAAACTTTGCGAGTGATGGAAATATTCTGTATCTTCACTGGGATGGTGCACTGGCATACGTCTGTCAAGCCCCAATGAATGGTATAATTAGCATGGGTACATTTTAAGTAAATTGCAACTCAATAAAGTTGACTTTAAAAAAATTTTTAAGTAGTCCAGAGACAGGAAGTCTGGGATTAAAATGGTCCCAGATGACAGGAACCCAGTCTTCTTTTCTTGTGTTTCTTCTCCTTCCATGACCTTTGTCTCAAGGTCACCTCATGCCTCAAAATGGCTGCAAAAGCTCCAGCATTTATATCCTTGTTCAGGCAGAAGGAAGAAGGGAAGGGAAGAGGGCCATCCCCTCCTCCAAAAGCGAAGGCAAGTGCCACCCAGTGCTTCTGCTCACATCCCATTGGCCAGAACTTGTCATATGGCTACACCTTTCAATAAGGAAGCTGGAAAACGTGTAGTCCTTAAATGGGGTCTTTGCAGTTCCTCATAAATTGGGGATCCTGTTGTTAAGGAATAGGAAGAGAATCACTGTTGGGCCAATTTTCACAATATCGTAGATTTCCATGATGAAGCAGGCTGAAATAAAAAAAAAATATTTTGCATGCTTAGAAGAGAAAGGATCAAGCTAGGAAATTGACCACGTGGCGGTCTTGGGGCTGTCGCAGCGAAGGTGCATGATCCAAATGTCCGCATGGATCCGGATCCACACCACGGAGACAGGTTTAGGATCTGCAAAGATCAAACACCCAAAGTAAAAAATCACTTTATTTTCTTAGTGAACTCACAGTTTCCTAGGGCCGGAGGCAGTGATCAGAGTACAATGCAGGATTATCCGCTAAAGGGGTTGGCTTTCTTTTTGGGATGATGCACAAGTTCTGAAATTGGTCGTGGTGATGGTTGCACAGCTCTGTGAACATACGGAAACCACGGAACTGTGCACTTAAATGGATGAATCACATACTATGTGAATCATATCTCCATAAAGCTGTTATAAAAAAAAAAGATCTCATTTCCCCGTATCCTCCTGGCGGTCTCCTGAGTAGCATTCCTGCCTCCAGACCTTTGCACACACCGTGCTTTCTGCCCAAGACACTCCCCACCCCTCCTCCACCTAGAAAGACATTTAGCCTTGAGAAGCTCCTCAGGGTCCCTGAAGCACAGCACGGCTTCGGGCTGAAGGGAAGTGTGCGCCCCTCTGAACACTTATCACAATTCCTCTCATTTCTGAACCCAAATGGGAAGCGAAGCTCTACACTCCAAGGCCACGGCTGCGTGGAAAGCCCCAAGTCGCCCAGTCTGTACATAGGCCTCGGCCTTGGTCCAATCTGTCCAGGGGTCAAGCATGCCACATGACCGTGACCTTGGATAGATTAGATACCCTTTCTCCCATTGCTCAGTAATGCAGGTTCATACAAGGAGCAACGGCCTGTCTCTGTTTAGTTTTTGATATTTTGTTCATCAGGGATTTTTTTTTTACATCAGTTTTGAGTTTTAAAAACATGACCTTAAAAAGGAACTGTCTCGAGGACCGAGTTTTTGGTGCCTGTTTACAACTTGTGTGTCAGGTGAGGGTCTCACTCTCCTCACCCCGATCCTTGCTCTGTGGAAACCTTCCGTCTGCTTGTCCTGCTTCTCTGGAAGTCTGTCCCATAGCCATCACAAACTCAACATCGGCCTGTCTCTGCCACCCAACTGTGAGCTCCCTGGGGGCAAGAGTTTTCTTATGTATTCCTGTCTACATGCAGAGCTTGGACGGGCTGTGCCAGAAGCAGGCTGTCACTAAGTGGCTGAATTCACGAACCAGGGGCCCGGTATTGGTCTCCCTGCCTGCCCTCCCCACCTCCTGGGAAGTAAAACAAAGAAGTAACCCAAGTTCATTTCACCTCCCTGGGAAAGCTGCTTGGAGCCTGAGAGGCTTGGTGGGCCAGGCCTTAGCTTCAGGCCTAACCAGGGCTGGCTGAGCAGCACTGTTTTGGGTTGGGGAGAAGTCGGCCCCTGCTAGGCCCACCGTCCCTGGATTCAGACCGAGGGCCAGTAGAACCCCCAGCTTTGAGATACTAGCAGGACTGTCTCAGGCAGACGTCCTGGGCAGATGGTCTAGAGGCTCAACAGGAGGCGGCTCTGGGGAATCTGAGTCTGGAAAGTTCTACCCATGTCAGTTACAGGTGGAGGAGGGCAAGAGGACACAGGCCCCTCTCTAGGCCAGTGACAGTTCCAGCTGAGACACCAGGGCTCTGGACCCCGCCCAACCCACACTGCGCTGTCCCCTCCTTCTTTTCCTCTGCCCCAGAGCCCAGGGCAGAAGCTTCCTCCCCATCACTGTCCTCGAGGAGGGGTGGGCGAGACACCAGCAAGAAAAGGAACTCGAAAGCTTTGCAGGCAGTAAAGCACCTTGTTTTGTTTCTCTTTTCAGGGCTGCGGACTCCCAGTGTGCTGGGTCGGCTGGCAGCGTGCCAGGCTCTGCTCCGAGTGGGCGGGGGAGGGGGGATCTGCTAGTTTGGATTCAGGGGCTGTTCCAGCTCCTACCACCTTCCCAGGAGGCCCCAGCCATCCTGGTTTGTCCGAGGATGCCCCAGCTCAGAGGGAGCAGGGCCCTGTGTCCACAGACCATCTGCAGCCCCTGGCCTGAGTGCCCCAGCCGAGAACACAGGCAAGTGAAGGCCAGTGCCTGTCTCCAGGGAGGTAGGGGAGGCCCGGAGTCTCCCTGCCCTGCAGGCCCGCGTTCCAGAAAGGGCTCCCCATCAGAGCTTTACATTCAGGAAAGCGGGTACAGGGCTAGGAACCCTCCCTTGGGATTGGCACCCAAGACCTTCCATCTTCTGAGCTCAGTAAGGACAGTAAGACATTGCAGACTTCAGTGGCTCTGGATCCTTCCCAGAGCGCTAAGAGCCTTCTTTGAACCCCTAGAAGCTGGTGAGAGAGGAGTCCTCTGAGAACTCGGGGCCCACCGCAGGCCAGAAGGCCCGGAGAGCCAGAAAATGGGCCTCCTCACCCCCTTGCTCCCCTGAAGGCGAGTCTGCACAGGCCCAGCCTGGAACCGCCTGGCACACACCAGCCTTACCCACAGCTCCAGGCCGGGAAAGCGGCCCCCACATTCTCTACTCATCAAGCACCTTTCACCCTTCAGAACTTGTCTCAAGGCTCAATGTCACATCTCTAAGCACCTCCCAGCAGCCAGCACCAGTGGCCCCCAACCCTCCAGCCTGTGCCTCCAGTTCCTGCGTGGCCCCCTCAGCACTGTGGCTGGGCTCTGCTACCTGGTTACCCGCCTGTACCCTGCCCCCCATCCTGAGAGCGGCACCCGGCAGCCCTGGCCCAGTAAAGGCGCAGCAGGCCCCCGCTGGTGAGTGGGCTGGCTTGCACACGGCTGGACAGGACCCACGGGGCTGCTGGCCCCACACCTTCCTCCTGCCCCATACCAGCCAGAGGCCAGAGTGACTCAGCAGGGGAGGCAGGCTTCCTGCTGAGAGCCCCGGCACTTCCTCCAGCCGGCCAGCCAGCAGGGAGCTCACGACCCTTCTAGGACCTGGGCCTGTGTTTCTGAGATGCCAGCCCTGGACCAGGGGTCAGACTTGAGCTTCCAATAAACCATTTGCAGCTGGGTAGCTCTGGGCGTGTTGCACAACCTCTCTGAGTCTGGGTTTGCTTATTTCTGGGAAGTAGGGATTGCATCTCAGCGTTCCTCCCAGAGCTGATTCAGAAATGAAGTAACCGTGACCTTTGCCCGGAACGTCCTGTCCCTCCGCCACAGGTGTCTTGCTCTCTCTTACCTCTAGCACAGTTGCTCCTGCTGTGGCCGCTCCAGGAAGCCCCTCTTGGCTCGGTCCCCGAGAACCCCCCTCCAGGGCACCTGGGTCCCCACGGGGGGAAGGGGTGCAGCTCCCAGCACTTTGCACCCCCTCCTGATAGCCCTTAGGTTACCTCATGGTGCCTCTCTGGACGTCTGTTCCATCCCTGCCCAGGGAAGGCGCCCCCCGAGTTTCTCTCCTTACAAGAGGGGAGGCCCATTGGTGGAAAAGGAAAAGCCAGGGACTGCGGGTCACGTACTGAAGTTCAAACTCAAATACAAATTCCTGCTTCTGCCATGGGCCCCGAGGCAGAGCCCCAGCTCCTGCCAGTGTCCAGCTTCGGGAGGCGGCTCTGATGGCGGTGTGGCCTTCCCTCTGGTGGGTGTGCGGGGGCTCGGACGAGTCCCCCTTCGGGAAGTGCCCGGTGTCACGGGCAGGCTTGCAAAGGTGAGTGCCGCTGGGACAGAATAGGTCACGGAGGTCACGGTCTCGTGGTCAGGTCTTGGGGCCCCGCTTGGGCATGGGGTCCGTGGTCATGTTTTCCAAGCCCCGCATCGGGACACCCAGACTGGCTGAGGGGAAAGGTGCTTGTCCTGGAGGTTCTGGGTGCTGAGGCTGCTGCGGGGGGTGGTATGCTCAGATCTCCGGGGGAAGGGTGGCTGCTCGGCCTGTGGGAGCAGCCACGCTCTGATGCCAGGCCCTGCACGGGGTCTGTGAGTGCCTGCCAGAGGGCACAATGCGGCTTTGTACTCCACCCGGCATCAGTGCCAGGCTCCGACAAAGCAAACCCATCACAGGGCTCAGCTCCCTGCACCCTAATTGCAGAGGGACCTGGAGCACAGAAGGGCCCCCCCCGTGCAGCCCGGCTCCCACCCCGGCTCCGCAAGCGCCCAAGGCTTGGGAGTCCCAGGACCTCCCAGAGGGGAAGCAGGGGTGGTATCTTCTACCCTTCGAGGCCTGGGTCCTGAAGCCAGTCCAAGGGAGCCCTCCCCCCCTTCCCTGCTGGGCCAGCCGAGGCCCCCGCCCCAGAGTCACGGGGGCCCAGAGCCACCTGCCAGCCCGCACCACCTGTGCACGGTGACGCTGGCCTCTGGCCGAGTAGAGCTGAGGGCAGGAGCTGGTCTCACTCCCCTCCGTGTCCCGGCTTATTGTTAGGGCCCTGACCACAAATAGCTGAATGACGTGAGACAGGAAATAAAGGTACAACCTAGTTTGATATGGAAACTATGATTTTTTTCCCCCTCTTCATTTTCTTTGTTGCATAAGAAGGGTCCAAACCATTTCGGGGCTGAATGCACCTCCCAGGAGAAAATGCAAATATTTCCTCGTATATCCAGGAAGCGTCTGGAAGTTAAGCCATCCTGGCCTTTGTAGAGAGGGGATGGAGGCCCTTGGGATCTGATGTGGAAGGGAAGGAAGAGACGAGGGCCTCAGGGTGGAAAGATCCAGAAGACAAGGGTGAGAGGCAATAGCGGCCCAAGCTGGGAGCTGCTCCTGCCAAAGGGGCCCCTCCGTTCTGGAGGGGTGAGTGGGGACGAGGAGCTTCTCGGTCCCAAACCCCCAACGTCTAGGAAACACTCCTCGGTTCCATCTACTCACAGAACACTCTGTATCCCAGGCACGTGGGTTCCCCGGGCCGGGGATGTGGTCGGCCAGCTCCCACGGCCTCCTCCAGACCTTCCCCAATCTGGAACTCTCTGAGCCCCGTCCTTCAGGGCTCTTATGGAAGCTTCATTAGAGAGGCAGGACTGATCAGATCACTGGCCATTGGTGACTGAATCTCCAGCCCCTCTCCCCTCCCAGAGGTCAGGGGTTGGGACTGAAAGTTCTAAGCCTCTAATCACCTGGTTGGTTTCCCTGGCAACCAGCCCCCATCCTCAGGGGCTTACCAAAGTCATCTCAATAACCTGAACTTAGGTGTGGGTGAAAGAGGCTTAATCTCTCTTATCGCTTAGGAAATTCCAAGGGTTTGGGAGCTCTGTGCCAGGAAGTAGGGTGGGGTAAGGCAGGAGAAATGAAAACCAAATATATATTTCTTATTACGAATCACAATATCAGGATGCCTGAGTGGCTCAGTCAGTTAAGCAGCTGCGTTCAGCTCAGTTCACGATTCCAGGGTCCTGGGATCGAGTCCTGCATCGGGCTCCCTGATCAGAGGGGATCTGCTTCTCCCTCCACCCCTCCTCCCTACTTGTGGTCACTCTCTCTCTCTCTCTCAAATAAATAAAATCTTTAAAAAAAAAAACAGCGTCACAGGCTGCCATAACAAAATACCACAAGTGGGTGATTTAAAGAGCAGACACTTATTTCTCACCATTTGGGGGCTCGAAGTCCAAGATCAAGTTGGTGGCACATTTGGTTTGGGTGAGGAAGCTCTGGGGGCTTGTAGAAGACAGCCTTCCCTCTGTGTCCTTGAGGCTAAGGGAGGGAAAAGAGAGAACGGGTTCTGCAGTGTCTCCTCTCTTAAGGACACCAGTCCCGTCCAATCTGGGCTCCATCCTCAGGATCTCACTTAACTCTGATTAGCCATAAAGGCCCTTTCTCCTGGGAGAAAGTCACCTTGGAGTTGGGTTTCAACATAGGAGTCTAGCAGAGGACATTCAGTCCAGAACACCTGGGCCCTCGGAGCTCCCAGGCCTCCTGCGTCTTCCCTCTCTTTCCTGGCAACTATCCGTGCACGGTGCACCCTCACCTTGGGGATTAGCCAAAACACCCTGGACCTGTAGGCCCTGCCACCCGCCTCCTGCAGGACGTGCCCTGGACCACAGGAGCTCCCTGCGGGGTGACAGGGATCAGCGGGAACTGGGAGACGCAGGCCCTAGCAGATGTGTTTCCCTCTTCTCAATCTGGGTGTCTGCTGTGTCTGCCGGCTGCCCACCGGGGAAGCAGCAGTCGGCACAGTCACAGGCACGGGCACGGGCATGGTCACAGGCACGGTCACTGTCCTGCCTAAGTGCATGGCGCTCCCCTCTCCCTGCCTGCTTCTAGTGTGTCCTCACTCTCGGAGCTCTGGGGTTTCGCTTTCCAAAGAAAGAAGCAGCTCTTTGACCTTTGCCTCATTTCTACAGGGCTGGGGCTGAGACACGTGCTGACCCTGTCCTACAGACCCAGAGGCCAGAGGGAGCTCAGGAAGCAGTGGAATTACAGTGCCTGTGCAAGAGAGACACACGGGAGGGCAGATACGAGGGAGTCACCATCATTCCCACACTGGATGGCCAACTTCCAAACTTCTTTCCTGTTGGAACAGCCTCTTATGAGCTTGAGCCCGGGGGGGCTGGTCTCTGAGGTAGTCAGCTTGTGCTACTAGAACAACAGAGNACTGAGACACGTGCTGACCCTGTCCTACAGACCCAAAGGCCAGAGGGAGCTCAGGAAGCAGTGGAATTACGGTGCCCTGTGCAAGAGAGACACACGTGAGGGCAGATACGAGGGAGTCACCATCATTCCCACACTGGATGGCCAACCTCCAAACTTCTTTCCTGTTGGAACAGCCTCTTATGAGCTCGAGCCCGGGGGGCTGGTCTCTGAGGTAGTCAGCTTGTGCTACTAGAACAACAGAGCCCAGCATGGGGGTGGGGGGGAGGGGTTTAAGCAACTATTTCTTACAGTCCTGAAGGCGGGGAAGTCCAAGGTCATGGTGTCGGGAGATTGGGCTCTTGCTCAGGGCCCTCTTCTTGTCTGGCATATCAGGAATGGGGATCCAGGTCTCCGGGCCCCAAGGCAGCCACTCTTGGGTCCTCAGGCCTTGAGAACAGAAAGGGAGGTGATTGGAGGGGAGCAGGGGAGAGAAGAGGTGAGAAGCCCAGGCTCCTGGCTCAGCAGCTGGGTGGACGGCAGCACCGTTGACTGGAAGAGGGCTCTGGAGGGGTGAGTGGTTGGGTGAGGGAGAGACGGTCGCGGCAAGAGAGGGGGCGGGGGCAAGACGCCCTGCCCATGGCCGGGTACTTAGGAACGGGGCCTGGCGGGGGGAGGGGGATGACGGGGGTGGCAGTGGGAGGGGGCGGCTGAGCTGGGAGGAGCAGTGTGGGCAGACGCTAGCGGAAAGCAGAAAGCCAGTGGCCGGCCAAGCTGCCAGGCCCTTTCTCAACCCTCTTTCAGTTCATGAAAACACAGAGGAAGAAACTCTTCAAGCAGGCAGCCGCCCGGGCGGGAGGGGCCGCAGCTCTCTGCGGGGATCCTCTCTCCTGGCCAAACCCGCTTATGTGCAGGACCCGACAAAGGATTTGTTACGGGCCTTTCTGTGTAAAGCATCTGGTTGGATGTTTATAGTATAATTCAAATGTTCTCAGTCTGATTGACTCTAACCTTCCAGGTCACCGCACGAGGGGCAGCCGCGCGAATCAGCAGAAGCCCACGGAAGCCCTCTCCCAGGCGCTCAGGGCTGCTGTGGCTTTAGTTCACTAAAAAGCTGGTTAAGGTGGAGAATTATTTTTAAAAACTCAAACCTACCTTAAAATTTCTATTTTTAAATTTTTTAAAAAAGACGTACTTACTTATTTGAGAAAGAAAGAGGGCAAGCATGGGAGAGGCAGGGGGAGAGAAAGAGAATCTCAAGCAGACTCCTCGCTGAGCGTGGAGCCCGACACAGGGCTCGATCTCCCGACCCTGAGATCTCACGACCTGAGCCGAAACCGAGAGTCGGACACTTGACTGACAGAGCCCCCTGGGCGCCCCTAAAATTTTTATCTTTAACTGAAATTCAACAAAAGTATATTCACCAGTCACCTTGGACACGGGACCAAAGGCTTCTCTGAGGGGGTCCCACGCTTGGAGTGGGAGGGTACCCTTTGGCTCCAACAACCCCACACCGCCCTCCCGACTCCTACCTATTACTTCTTTAAAATCCAAAGGGAGCGTAAAAACATTTGTGAGACAGCCCGAGAGCAGGCTCCACTTAGATCTTCATCGTTTTTCTGCAAGTCTGTCACAGAGGCCTTCCCTGTGTGAGCTACTTACCTCTGGCCACGGAACAAATTACTCCAGTATGTGGTGAACCAAACGAGTTGGCCCAGGGTTCCCCCTCAGGCTGTGACCAGAGAAGGATCGCCGGGGCTCTCTCCAAAGAGGCTACAGCATCCTCACGGTGTGGACAGCTTCCTCCAGAACTCAGGACCCAGAAGAGTCCGGCAGAGGCTGCAAGGCCTTTTACTTCACCTCGGAAGACACACAGTGTCACGGACACCGTTTTCTCGGGGTCTCGCAGAGCATTTGACCCGGTGGGAGACAGCCTCCACCACGCTGTGGCTACCAAGAGGCGACCAGCCCCGGGGGGAGGCGGTGTGGACACTGGCTGTCCCACCAAGCTTAATTCGACAGCGATGTTTTTAAAGCAACTCACCCTTAATGAATCTTTTTCAAAGCATTTAATTTAGCGTTCATAGAGAAACCCTCTCTTTGAATTCCTACTTTATCATTTTATGTATATTGAATTACGCCGTGTCGTCCTAATAATAAGCATAAGGAACATAAATGGATTTGGAAACATAATGGACGGACAGGTCCACCTGCTGTGGCCGCCCAATAACGAGGGTGCCCCGGGGGACCGCGGGAGGTGCCCTGGGCCTGGTCAGAAATGGAGAAACAGAGCCTGAGGGGCCATCTGGTGCCCCTGGAGCCCTTGAGAGGCCTGACGAGCCTCAGAACCCAGGTCCATTCTTGATGTCTTTGGTGAACTGAGGAGTTGTACAAGGATGGTGTGTTTGGGCCAAAAAAAGGTTAGTTTACTGGCGCTTGGGTGGCTCAGTGGGTTAAAGCAGCTGCCTTCGGCAAAGGTCATGATCTCAGGGTCCTGGGATCGAGGCCCACATCGGGCTCTCTGCTCAGCAGGGAGCCTGCTTCCTCCTCTCTTTCTGCCTGCCTCTCTGCCTACTTGTAATCTCTCTCTGTGTCAAATGAATAAATAAAATCTTAAAAAAAAAAAAAAAGGTTAGTTCACTCCAAGAGGTGTTTCCTGAACCCTTGAAGATCCAGGCCCTGAGGAGCTGAATTCTCCAGGCAAGTGGCCGTCGGGGAGGGGAACAGAGGCTCGGAGAGTATTTCCAGCAGGTGCTCCCGGGCGGGGGCGGAGGGAAGCCTGGAGGTGTGAGACTCCAGGGGAGTGTATTAGTTTGCCGGGGTCTCCATAACAAAATACCGAGGCAGGGGTTGGGGGGGAGTGCTTAAACAGCAGACATTTATTTTCTCACAGTCGGGAAGGCAGGAAGTCCAAGGTCAAGGTGTCAGCGGGGCTCATTTCCCTGAGGCCTCTCTCTCCCTGTTCCACATACGGCCTTCCTTCTGTGTGTTCTCTGTGTCCTAATCTCCTCTTATAAGGACACTAGTCTCCTTGGATCAGAGCCCACTCGTGTGACCTCATTTTACCCTAATTACCTCTTTCAAGGCCCTAGCTCCGGTACCGCCGTGTTCTGAGGTACTGGGGGGGGGTAGGGCTTCACTGTATGAATTTGGAGGCGACAGAATTCAACCCTCATGGGAGGGAAGGGTATCAAATCCAACCCGGGAGATCCGAGTGGGCTTCAGAGCAGGCACTGCCCCAACCGGGTCCTGACGGATGGGTAGGAGTTTTCCCGGAAGCAGAGGGCGGGGGGTGGGGAGACGCGCTCTGTGTGACCAGCACGGGAGGCGGGTCTCAGCCATCAGTGTGGAATGTGGGCTCAAGCAGGAGAAGCCCTCCTTGTTTTAGAACGGGTCCCCAGGTCCCCTCCACCCAGCCCTGCCTCTCCCTCCTCGGGGCTTTGGCTCCCACCCCTGCAGAGAGCACTTGGGGAGGGGGGTCCCCCCTGGGAACGCAGCACCCTGCACCAAGGCATGAACCAATATCGCTGCTGCTCACCGGGAGTAACTGCTGTGTAATTTGGCCTCGAGCGTGGAAAGTTAAATCAGCTGGAAAGAGTAAGAGGAAGTTGGAAAAACATTTTAACCCAGCTACAGCCACAGGAGCGATAAAGACGTGGTGAGGTCACCAGGACTTGAGGAAAATATGAATCGACCAGACAGTCTGAAGGAAAAAGAGTGAAGCAGGGAGGGGTGTGTGCGTGCGTGTGCACGCGGGCATGTGTGTGCATGCATGTGTGCGTGTGTGTGCGCGCGCGTGTGCGTAGCTGCCTCTCCAGAGCTCGTCAGCCTGGCCGCGTGTATGGAGTCCGGCCCCGTGTGACAGCGTCTGTCACCTTCCAAAGAAACTTCGGTTTGTCTCTGCCAGCTTGGCCGCGGGTGTCTCCAGTCTCTGGGAAGGAAGAGGCGGGTTATAGCGATCCTTCTCCGGAGCTACACCTCACAACGGAAGCACTGGCAGGAAGCAGAGGGAGGGCACAGGCGCGCACACACTCACACGCACACACAGAACGTGCACACACGCGGAGAACGGGTTCAGAGTCCTACAGATCGGCTCAGCCTCCGCTCATTCAGGTTCTCACTGTGCTGCTGCGGCTGCTGCTTCTTTTTTTTTTTTTTTAAAGATTTTATTCATTTATTTGACACAGAGAGAGATCAGATCACAAGTAGGCAGAGAGGCAGGCAGAGAGAGAGGAGGAAGCAGCCTCCCCGCTGAGCAGGAGCCCGATGTGGGGCTCGATCCCAGGACCCTGAGATCATGACCTGAACCATACATGTGAGAAAATAGGGCCACTCCATGTGATTGGATTTGCCCTTTAAAATTTCTCTTTGGGGAATGTTTCGTAATTTATGTAACACGTTAGTACAGGAACACTTGTGTATAATACAGAACTGAATAAGGTATACACAGCAGGGCGTGTGCTCAAAGCTGCTTTCCTCCCAAGTTTTTAAGTTAATTCCACTTAGTTAACATAGAATGTTGTATTAGTTTCAGGTGTACAGTATAGCCATTCAACACTTTGTACTCCCCCTGGTGCTCATCAGGACAAGGGCCCCTTCATCCCCGTCCTCTCTTTCCCCCATCACCCCCCACCTCCCCTCAGACTGTTCTCTATAATTAAAATTCTGTTTCTTGCTTTGACCCCCTCATTTTTCCCCTTTGCTCGTCTTTTTGTTTCCTAAATGCCACACGAGCAAAATCAGGTGGTACTTGTCTTTCTCTGACAGATGTTGCACTTAGCCTCGTACTCTCTAGCTCCATCCAAGTTGTTGCAAACAGCGAGATTTCATTCTTTTTAACGGCTGCATAATATTCCATTGTGTGTCTACCCACATCTTCTTTAACCATTCGTTGGTTGATGGACATTTGGACTGCTTCTCTATCTTGGCTATTGTAGGTAATGCTTCCATAAATATAGAGCTGCAGGTGTCCCTTTGAATTAGTGTGGTTATTTATTTATTTGAGAGAGAGCATGTGTGGGGGGCAGGAAAGGGGAGAGGGAGAAGCAGGCTCCCCACTGAGCACGGAGCCCAATGCTGGGCTCGATCCCAGGGCCCTGGGGTCATGAGCTGAGCCAAAGGCAGACGCTTAACTAACAGCCACCCGGGTGCCCCTGAATTAGTGTTTTTTGTATTCTTTGGGCTCAAAACCTCTTTTTTCTTTAAAGATTAATTTATTTATTTGGGGGAGAGAAAGAGCATGGGTCAGGAGAGGGGCCGAGGGAGAGAATCTTGAAGCAGACTTCCTGAGACGACCCTGAGATCATGACCTGAGCCAAAACCGAGTTGGAGGCTTAACGGATAGAGCCACCCAGGTGTCCCTCAAAACCTCTTGTAGGGGAGCATGGTCCCAACCCCTATAGCCCACACCCCCTGCCTGGCATTCAGGGGTCTAAGACAGCACCTCCCCTCCCCCACCCTGGGCAGCGGCTCAGGGACAAGCCTTCCCTCTGGGGCAGGAGCTGACGTGTTGGGGGACCTCTGGCTCTGCCTTTTCCTGAGGTCGAGGGGGAGCCAATTAGAAACATCCTTCTGGTGTAAACAGAGGCAGAGCACGCGTGTTAGCACGCGCATGAGCACACGTGAGTGCAAACACACACACACACACACACACACAGACCTCCCACTCAGCCTGAGATGCCAGGTCTGCAAGCTGCAGATTGGATGTCTTGGGCAGGGCTACCCTGATAAGGCTCCTGTGCTGGCCCGAGAAAGGGGATTGGCATCAGGCAGGCCAGCCGGCGTGGCTACGGGGCCCGGCTACGCCCTTGGCCCGTCTGCCAGGTGGAGCCAGGAGGCCCTTCTGGGCTTGATCCCTGGCACCTTCCCCCTGGAGACCCCACCCCCACCCTCCCCTAGAGGCTCCAGATCCCGGAGGAGACTCCGACGACCCTCTCACTTCACAGCTGGCCGACTGAGGCCATGGCAGAAAAAAGACATGCCCAAGGTGATCCCACTGGCCAGCTGCTGCTCCCGCCATCCCTGCCTCTCAGAGCCGGACGACCTGGTTCACCTGCCCGAGACAGGCCAGCCCCTGAGCAACCTCCCAGAGCAGGCTGTGTGTGTGTGTGTGTGTGTGTGTGTGTGTGTGTGTGTGTGTGTGTGTGTGTAACAGAAAGAAAGAAACCACTCCCCATCTACCACTTACCCGGCTTCCATAGTTGGACTTCTTGCTGGCCACATGCCCTCCCGATACCCAGGGAAGCACAAGGACCACGTGAAAGGTGATAAAGTCATTACTTGCACAGAATTTCGGTTTGAAGCCAAGTCCTTCCAGGTGCGTGCGAGTGCGCGTGCACACACACACACACACACACTGAGTGTGGTGTGGAATTACTATCCCAAGCAGAGAAGGAGAAGGATGGACAGAGAGATGAAGCTGTGTGTGCAGAGCACACGAGCCCTTGTCTCCTGCTCCAAGTTCAGAGTCATCTCTCCTGCCGCTATGTTATATTTTAATAGCTTTTATTTTAGGGCTGACTCTAGACCAGCAGTCTCAGGACCGCTCTACGCTCTGAAAAATTACCGAGGACCCCAAAGCTGCTTTGTGTAATGGAGTTATATTTATTGATATTTACTGGGTTAGGAATTAAAACAACAATTTCAGCACTATTTCATACTGATTCACTTTAAAATAGGTCCATTACATGCTAACATAATAACATTTTAAATGAAAAAAACCTATATTTTCAAAACAAAACAATTTAGTGAGAAAAATGTCATTCTCTTACATTTTTGCAAATACCTTTCATGTTTGGCTTGATAGAGATCTCTGCATTTAAACTCTATTGCACATTCACGAGAGGACAAGAACAATAAAAGCAATTAACATCTTATTATTTTTATGGGAATAGTTTTGGTCTGCAGACCCCTTGAGCCGGTGTTGGAGTTCCGCAGGGGTGCCCCTGGACCAAACTTTGAGAACCACTGCACTACTTTCTCTGTGGCGCAGTCGGCTTCCTACCTCATTTCCTTCACCACATCTTCTTGATTCTAAGCTGCGTCCCCCTGCCTTGATGGGTTACTATTTGTAAAATCCTAACCCTAATCCAGCTACACTTCGGGTGTCCCTCCCCGCACACTCTTTTGCCGTTGCAGGTGCGCCTTTTAGTAGGTGGCCTCTTAGAGTCGGGGACACCGGATCGTTATGATCACTGACGGGGGTGGGGGGGCCGTCTGCTGATGGCTCCCAGCACAAGGCGCCCAGCCTACGTTGGCTGGAACAGAAAGGGAGCGAAGGCTGGGACAGACATGGGGGCAGGGGTGAGGCGGAGCCCGCAGTCTGCAGGAGGAGCGCTCCAGCCCAGCCTCCGCTCCCCGCCTCCCGGTGGAAGCCGGGTGGGTCTCGTCTCTTCCTTCCAGGGCCTGTGTACTTGGCCGCAGACAAGCTGTTTCCCCCCACCACCACCACCTGGCTGTGGGCACCGGCGGGGAGGGAGGGTATCTTTTCCATTTTTATAGCCCCGTTTCCCAAGCCCCAGACTCGGCGCACAGCCAACCCCCAGCTGTCGGAGAAAAGGGGCCTGGCAGGTTCTGCCCCGGCAGCTAGGGAAACCTTAGCTCGCGAAGGCCCATTCCTGGGAGCAGATGGAGGGCAGAGCTGGGGCGGGGAGGGCGGGGGGTGGGACGCAGGTCAGCTGTCGTGGGGCGCACGGTGCCAGCAGGCAGGGAGCCTCGCTGCACACAGGAGGTGTTGTCTGAGGATCCTCGTGAGGAAAGGCAGCTTGGGGGGCTCCCGGCCCCAGGGTAGGCTCCTGGGACGCCCTCTGGCCGGCGGTGCCCCTCGACGGCGCCGATCCGGCCCCTCCCCGCACTGGACACAGCTCCCTGCCTCCTTACGGCTCCAGGGTTGCCCTGCTCGTTCTCTCCGGGGCCCCCAGGACAGGACCCATCGCAGCGCGGGGCCCTGAATACAGGGCTGTGGAATCGAATGTTTTAAATTCACCAGCAAGTGGGCAGTGGAAGGAGCAGCAAGGTGATTGAGCCACCGAGTGAAGTTTTAATCCGGACTGAGAACAGGGGGCCCTCACTGACCGTGTGGATGTGCCTACACCGGCCCACTGGGCGCTCGTAGCTAAGGCAGCTGGGACGCTCAGGAATTCTCACCAAATCCGAGCAGGATGTCTGCAGAGGGGGTGAGCTGAATTCTTCCTCCAGAGGAGGGGGCACACGAGGAAGACTGGGGGGCGCCCAGAGGGACAAGCCTTGGGGGCCAAGGACTGTCCGGAGGCCTTTGGGGGACTGGAGCCGCTCCTCAGGCATGTCCGCATGGAGATGGCCCCTGTAAGAAAATTCTAGGAAGCTCACAGGACTTCGAGAAAGGTGAAGGGGAACAAAGCCAGAGATTAGAGCAGCCTCCTCAGTCATTCCAAACTGCCGGGAACGGCAAAGAAAGGGGGGGCCTGGCCTGTGGGTCTGGGTCCTCACCCTCATTCCAGGCAGGTCGCAGAGTGTGGAGGGTAAAGGGGGGAGGAGATAGGAGAGGCACGGAATAGGACCCCATATACGCATATTTTTCTACCACAATCCTGGAATCGTTCCTAAAAGGCCCATATAAATGACTCACTTTTGGGGGGCTAAGTCAACAAAGGTCTTTCTCTCTCTCTCTTTTTTTCTTTCCTGTTTTTTATTTGTTTGTCTAATTTGGTTTGTTTTTACAAAGAACACTGATTCTGAGAAAACTGGGCTTTTCAAATTGGGGTGTGATGCCTCTGAGTGTGGGCTTTGAGAGGACACAGGGCACCTGCTTAGATGCTGGCTTCTCCCGCGGCATTCTCTGCTCACAGACTGGGAAGGAAAGCACAATTTTTACGTTAAAACAAACATGTTTTATGGAAGTGAATGAAAAATAACTGTGTGTATGTTTTGGATTAGAACCGGGAGTCTTCAAGGACATTTCTGGTTTATAGGCAGGCCCCCTGGGGTACCCTAAGACGTTCGCCCTCCAGACCACTCTTTCTCAGACTTCTGCCACCAGGGGCTCTGGAGTGAAAAGTCATTACAAACCAAGACTTCGGGGCAGGGGTGGGGGGTGGGGGGGAGCACGGCGCCTGGGTGCCTCAGTCTGTCAAGCTTCTACTTTTGGTTCAGGTCATGATCTCAGGGTCCTGGGATAGAGCCCCGTGGTGGGCTCCCTGCTCAGCGGGGAGTCAGCTTCTCCCTCCGCTTGTGCACACACTCTCTCAAATAAATAAACAAAATCTTTAAAAAAACAAGCTAGACCTCAGGGCGCCTGGGTGGCCCAGTTGGTTGAGTGTCTGAGTCTTGACTTCGGCTCTGGTCATGATCTTAGGGCCGTGGGATCGCACCCTGCGTCGGGCCCTGTGCTCGGCACAGAGTCTGCTTGTCCCTCTCCCTCTGCTCCTCCCCTTGCACGTTCTCTCTCTCTCAAATAAATAAGTAAAAATCTTTAAAAAAAAAGATTTAAAACAAAAAACAAAAGCCAACCAAGACCTCATCACTGCCCTGTGCTTGATCAAGTTGAGAGCTGGCCAATCTCGGGGCTTCGGGAACTGGCACGGGGAGGAACTCAAGAGCTCACCCTCCTTGTACAAGACAGAGCCCTGAGCCCCAGGAGACACGGCAAGTTCCCTGGGGAAACCGAGATTGGCCCTGAGTCAGCAAATTCCACCCTGGACGCCCCCTCCCTGCGCACGCACCCCCGCCCCACCTCCCTGCCATGAACTTCACAGTGTCCCCTGTGGTCAGAGGGGAATCATCCCAAGGTCCCACCCAACCCTGAAACTATGGCCTCTGGGCTCAGATCAGCCAGAACTGGGAAGGGCAGAGTGGGGTCCTGGGGGTGGTCAGCCTTAAGCCGACCCCAGGGAGTAAACACATGAGGCGGGGACCAGGGGCAGGGGTGTTCTTACCACAGGGAGGGACTCTGGGCTGCCTGGCCTCCTGTCAGGGTTGTGCGCCACTCAGGACCCCTGTTTGCCTGTGGTCAGCTGGGTAACAGCCCCCAAAGGCAATCATGTCCTAATCCCAGGAGTCTGTGAATGTTGCCTGATACGAGAAAGAGTCTTCGTAGGTGTGGCTAAGGTTCTTGAGATGGGGCTCTTATGCTGGGTGATCAGAGCGGGCCCTAAACAACCCCCCCCTCCGGTGGCCTTAGGAGGGGAAGGCAGAGGGAGTTTTTTTCCGGAGAGGAGAAAGTGGTGAGAAGACAGAGCGGAGAAAGATCTGAAGATGCCCCCCAACTGCTGCTCTTGAAGGTGGAGGGAAGGGCCGTGGGACCAGAATGGAGCCCCTGAGAACCGAAAGGCAGGAGACAGACTCCCCGGGAGCCCCATCAGCACCTGGGTTCTAGCTCCGTGAACCTGACTTCAGACTTCCAACCTCCAGAACGGTAAAGGGATAAACATGCAGTGTTTTGGGTTTTGATATACTTTCTTTTTTAGAGCAGTTTTAAGTTCACAGCGCCATTAGGAGGAAGGTACAGAGAGTTCCCCCCAGCCCCTGCCCCCACATAGGTACAGCCACCCCGTTACCAACAGCCCCCTCCAGAGCGCGACGTTTGTTACGGTTGGCGACCCTACAGTGACCCGTCGTTAGCAGTGTCACCCAAAGTCCACAGCTGACATCAGGGTCCGCTCTTAGGGTAGTACATTCTAGGGGTTTGGACGGGGGCATGTGTCCACCATTATCATAGATAGAGTAGCTTCCTGGCCCTAAAAACCCTGCGTGCTCTTCCGATCATCCCTCCCCTGTCCCCTCCATCACCTCTGGCAACCACTGATCTTCTGGAGTGTTGCCTTTTCTAGAATGTCATGTAGCTGGAATCACATAGTCTACAGCTTTTCTAGACTGGAATATTTCACTTAGTACCATACATGTAGGTTTCCTCCATGTCTTGTCATGGTTTGACAGTTTATTTCCTTTCAGTGCTGTGTAATATTCCACTGTCTAGATGGACCGCAGTTTATCTGCTCACCTACTGAAGGACATCTTGGATGCTTCCCGAACGATTAGGAGTGAAGCTGCTACACACATCTGTGGGCAGGTTTTTGTGTAGACAGCGGCTCTCAGCTCCTTTGGGAAAATACCAGGGACCATGATAGCAGGATCATAAGATAAGAGTACGTTTAGTTCTGTAAGAAATCCCCAAACTGTCTTCCAAAGTGGCGGCCCCATTCTCCATTCGCACCCTTGGTGAGTGAGCGTTCCTGCTGTTCCCCGGCCTCGCCGACATTTGGTGTTGGCAGTGCTCTGGACTCAGGCACTCTACTAGGTGCATACCTCTGTCTTGTTGTTTTCGTTTGTGATTCGCTCATGACCCATGATGCGGAGCATCTTTTCATCTGCTTATTTGCTATCTGTGTATCTTGTTTGGTGAGATGTCTGTTCAGGTCTTTGGCCCATTTTTTAAAAAATCAGCTTGGTTATTTATTGGTAAATCTTAAGGGTTTTGTATATTTTGGGTAAGAGTCCTTTAACTGATATTTCTTTTGCTAATATTTTTTGCCTGGTCTGGAGCTTTGTTCTCATCCTCTTGAACATGCATGGTTGTAAGCCACCAAGTTTGTGTAGGTGATGAATACATTATCCATGATGAAGTTATTCTCAAGCCTCAGAAGCCATGACTAACCAGAGCCAAGGGGCCCCACTCAGGATGCCACTGAGCTCAAGAATGTATGGACCAGGGGCGCCTGGGGGGCTCAGATGGTTAAGCGTCTGCCTTTAGCTCACATCATGATCCCAGTGTCCTGGGATCAAGTCCTGCATCAGGCTCCCTGCTCAGTGTGGAGCTTGCTTCTCCCTCTCCCTCTGCCTCTCCCCCTGCTTGTGCTCACTTGCCCTCTCTCTCTCAAATAAATAAATAAAATCTTAAAAAAAAAAAAAAGACTGTATAGACCAAGGTGACACTGCCTGTCTTCTGCCAAGATGTAACAAAATATCCATCAGGTTAGGACAATGTCAAGGGCTCTCCAACAAAGGCAAGGGTGTTGTGTGCCTTTGTGTGCTTTGGTGTTGTGTGCCTGTGGGGCTGGTGGACTGGGAAGGGCGAGGGATGCTCACGGGGAGCCTGGCTGTAGGAGGGGTTTGTAGTACACGAACAAGAGACTCTGAAAATAGAATCAAGGAAGTATATGACAAATGAGGGAAAGAAAATGAAAGGGAAAATAGGTTAGGTCTCAATTAGAGAAAAAGCAGATTAATTTCCTGATGTTTTTTTATCCCTAGTCTCTGCTTTCACTGAAAGCTAAAACATTAGCAGTCATGTATTTTGCAGAAACTATAAAGAAACCTAAAACAGAAAACCTCCATTAACTTGAGTCCAGACCAACCCTCCTCTATCCCGATTCTAATGTCTGAGGTTTTCTCTTAACAAAAATTTTCTCAGTGGATTTGGCTTTAATCAGGGAACAAAAATAGCTTCAAGAGAAGGAATAAGCTTCCATGCAAGATTAAGAAGAACCAAACCCCTCCCTGTGTCGTGGGCTCAGAGGACACTCACTGAACCTGGCCCCAGGCCTCCAGACCCTCCACCTTCCCTTCCCCCTGCGGGTGCTGCAGGGGTGGCCTTCCTTTCAAAGCAGTCTGCATAGATCACTCCCCTGCTCAAAGATCTGCAATGACTCCCCATTGCCTCCCGAGTAAGGATGGTGCTCCCGGGACTCGGGCTCCTGTAGGACCTCCTTCCTCCTTCCTCTGTTCGGAGCCCCCACGGAGGTCTTCCCCCCGCAGGTTGCCCACCTGCCTTCTTTGCCCTCCCATGGCAGTGCATTTGCTTAGATACCTGCGTGGATGTCCGTCAGGCCTCTCAGGGATGGGGGCGGATGGCAGGTGTGATTTATGGCTCTCTCAGGCCTGGCCCGTAACCACCTTCTTGTGCTCACCCTCCATTCTCCTCTTCCCTCCTAGTGGGCCGGAGGGGAGGCAGCCTGCAGGGTGACCCCGGGGAGCCACGTGGCAAAAGGGTAGCCCTGCAAGATGGAAGACGCCTGGGTCTCGGGTCTCTGCTTACCTCTAGCCACCTGGGGAGCTGCCCCCGACCCCGGCCCCCAGACACCCAGATCCAACCGGCGCCTGAGCAACACAGAAGATTTCTGTGTTGAGCTCCCGAGATGCGCAAGGTCTTCGGCTAGAGCAGCAGCGTGTCCCCGCCCGGTGTCCCTGGCATCACTCTGGGCCCCCCACCTCCCTCATCTCCCATCGGAGAGAAGCTGATTCTGGGCCATTGATGTGCCCGATGTCTCTGGATGGACTCTCTCCGCTCCTCCAGCCTCAGCATCTCTAGTCTCCTCACTGGTCTGTAGGCCCCTCCCCGATTTATCCTCCTGCTGCTGCGAGTGTCGCCTCCCACACGCCGGGGCATGATGTCACATCCCTCCTTCAACCCCCACAGGGATTTCCATTGCCTTCACGACCAACTCCAAACCCCTGCCCCTGGCCGTGGCCCTTCTGCGGTCTGCCCACTGCTGCCACTCCCATACCACGCCGGGCTCCAAACACTCTCCCTGGATGGCGGTCCCCTTCATGCTTGGTTCCCAGCCTCTATGCCCCTCCTCCCACACCCAAGCCTCAGTCTGGGGGTCTCACTCCAGAAGGGCTTCCCCAGCCCTCCAGGCTCCCCTCGCCCCGGGGTCACGCCTGCTCTGTCCCATGGAGGCCATGACCTGCTCTCCTGAGTGGAGCGGACGCGCGTGGGGTTCTGCCTGCCCAACGCCCTTGTGCAGTTGGGGAGCTGTCCACCGTCTCCCTATGCCATGTGGTTCTGGGGCCATCTGTCCAGGCACCGGGCTGGGACCTGACCCAGTGGGATGTCGTGCGCCCATCAGGCCCATCGTGACTGTGGTCAAGGTGTGATTAGCTCCAACCCTTCACGTTTCCTACAGTCAGACCTTCCGCCACGTGACACCGAAGTTTCCCCTCCCACATTAATCTTCCGGGTTTGGCCATGGTCCATTTGAGCTGCTATAATAGAAATACCACAGTCTGGGTGGCTTATAAAGAACAGAAATTTATTTCTCACCATTCTGGGGGCTGGGACATCCAAGACCACCGCACCAGCAGACTTGGGTGGCTTGGCCTGCCTCCTCGTTCGTGGAAGGCCGTACCTTCGCAGAGATCATGGAAGGGAGCTCTCCAAGGCCTCCTTTATCAGGACCCTGATCCCATTCGTGGGCTCCACCCTTGGGGCCTCAGCGCCTCCCAGAGGCCCCTCCACCTCTCGCCATCAACCTGAATGGGGGGAGGGGGACACATGCAGACCACGGCGCCCCGGGACTAAGTGGGAGAGAGAAGGTGCTGGTTCTCAGCCTTGGCTTGGGACCATGCATGTTTCCACTCAAGCTTTGCACTTCCCCAGCCATCAGCATGAAAAGAGCTTCTCTGGGGGCCCGCTGGCCCCTCAGCCCCGCCAGAGTGGACACTCCGGGAGCGGGCCTGTGCCCACAGCTCGGGGGCCAAGCTGAATGCAAAGACCGAAGAGAGCCCAGCCCCGATCAGCTAACCCCCAGCCAACACTGCAGCCACTGAATTTTGTGGACGTCTGCTTAGGATCCAAGCTCATTATACAGCCCTTCTTAGGAGATCACACACACGCTTGCTGAAAGGGAGAGTTCTTTTCTCTTTTTGGTTTGGCTCTGGGCTGGGAACAATGATGTTTCCTCCTAAGTCTGGGACACATTTGAAGCAGGAGGGCTCGAGGCTAATGTGCTCAGGGCAGCGGAGATAAGCAGAACAGAGACGTGGAGGAGAGAGAGAGCCCAGACGGGATGGTTTAAGGCCTGTCTCAGCCCCTGCACTCCCCAGCCATGTGGGCCAAAGGCGATTCCTTGTGGAATGGTCTAGATTTCTTCCATAGGCAACCAAAGGCTCCTAGTTCTTTTTTCTTTTTTCTTTTTTTTTAGATTTATTTATTTACTTGAGAGAGGAGGGTGGGGAAGGGCAGAGGGAGAGGGAGAGGGAGAGAGAGATTCTCAAGCAGGGTCCATGCTGAGTACAGAGCTTGACTCGGGGCTCGACCTCACACACTGAGATCATGACCTGAGCCAAAACCAAGAGTCGGACACTTAACTGACTGAGCCATCCAGGTGCCCCGGAAGGCTCCTGGTTCTGAAGACATTTCTTGTTTCCCTATGTCCTTAGCTCCTCAAGGACAACGACTTAGCTTAATTCACCTGTCTCTAAAACATGGCACTGGGCCTGCCACAGGGAAATTTAATAGAGCAATAAAGTTTTAATCACCCCCTTCCCAACACCATGCACCCCACCCCTGGGTGCCAGGTGAGCCCCCCACCTCCCTCATCTCCCATCGGAGAGAAGCTGATTCTGTTCAGGTGTGCCCTGAAAAATGGGCATTAATCATCCTTCTGGATAGTGGCTGCGCCCTGCAGTTCGGAAGTGAACTTGTATTAGTCCAGGATGTCTCAGAGGTGATGTACCTAGGTGATGGTGGGTAAACTGAGGCAGAGAGGGCCCACCGCGCTTGGGCAGGGGGGTGGAATTCTGGGACTCCCAGCTCCTCTGTTGCCCTTAGATGCCCCTTGGGATCTCTCCAGCTGTGCCCAGGCTCTAAGATTTAATGCCAGCCTTAGGCAAGAAGGCCTTTGGACTCAGAAAGAGCTGGATCGAGTTCTGTTTTCTCTATTAAATGGTGCTGGTCATGCCTCCTTCGCAGGCGCTGCTGTGAGCACCCAGGGAGACAATCCTGTAAGCGGCCTCGCCGGCCCTCCCTCGCACTCCTGGGACACAGTGGCCCCGGCCCCGAGTCCCCTGAGACGTCTCTGGGCAGGTGCCTGAGCCCAGGGCGTCCACTCCCCTGGGGACTCCCCACCGCTGCTTCTGTGGGGGCTCCAAGCGGGGATCCAGGGAGAGAAGAGCTTGCGGGCAGGAAACTGGCGGGAACCCCGGCAGGACGCCTGGGGCCCATCCTTCAGGCCACGGGCAGAGACAGAGGCAGGGACTGGGTGCATCCTGGGCTCGCCGAGGTCCGGCCCGGCATCCAGACCTATGCGAACGGTGGTTCAGCCTCTCCTTAGCTGGAAAGGCTCTGGGGTTCCAGGCAAACGCTGTCACCTCACTCAGCAGAACGGGTACATCACGGACGGGAGCTCCGATGGCCCCAGGCCGTCCCTGCAAGCTCGGCCTTTGGGAACAGATCCACTGACGGCCTTGCCTCGTGCTCCCCGGGGTGTGATCTTGGAGGGGACCTCTGGTTCCAGTCTGACGTGGGTTTGTTTTTTCCTGGTGGTTTAAGAAACAGGCATCAGGACCAGCTTAGATGTGAAGTCCTGTTCTTTCTGTGCTAGCTTCCCACCTGGCCACTGGGCTGGTGATGTCCGCAAAGACACTGGGGACAACACTTTGCAAATATTTATTGAATAAATAAATAAATAAATTCCATTTCGTCTCAGCAGATGAACAAACTGCGATTAGACAGATGCATAACAACGTGGCCTGTTTCTTGTTTGAGTTGCAGTTTGCAAAGCCCCTTTGTGTTAACCGTCTGGACCGGATCCCTCTGCTCCTGGAGGCAGTTGGACAGATGGAGAGGTAGGTAGTAGGTACTGCTTATAAGGAAGCCGAGGTCTTCGGTGCAGTACCTACGTCCTAGCTCAGAGAAGCTAAAGGGCAGTGCATTGCTCCAGGACCACAGCCTTCCCTGGGGCACCGTTACCCGTTACCCGGAGGCCAGCCCGATGGTGGCGGCCCCAGGGAGGGCGGGGCCTTGCAAAAAGCCTGGGTCTCACCGTCTCACTGTCCCTCCCTCCCTATCTTTGTGTGCAGCTGTTTCTTCCAAGACCTGCTTGGCTCCTGGTATCTTTTCTTTTTTTAAGATCTTTTTTTTTTATTTATTCACTTGACAGAGAGCAAGATCACAAGTAGGCAGAGAGGCAGGCAGAGAGAGAGGAGGAAGCAGGCTCCCTGCCGAGCAGGGAGCCCGATGCGGGCCTCAATCCCAGGACCCTGAGATCATGACCTGAGCCAAAGGCAGAGGCTTTAACCCACTGAGCCACCCAGGTGCCCTCCTGATATCTTTTTTGATAAGAAGACCCATGTGTTACTCTCCTCCCTGACATTTCTTGAAAGCATTTCGGCTGTGGGGACGTGGGGAGCTGGTCCCAGAGACAATGGCAGCCCAGCACGAAGGAGGGGGGCCCACAGGGGATTCGAAGGTGCCGAAGGGGGTGGGCGGGAACTCACATCCCACAAGCATGAGCTCACCTTCACCGGCCACACGGACTCGTGCACCAGCCACGCAGACCAGGGGGCAGTGTGTTCTGACTCCGATACCAGGAAAATTCTAAGAGGCTACATTTCCTTGGTGTGTCCAGGCCCTGGCTAGGCACAGAAACACAGCATGAGACCTTGAGCTCTTTCTGTGTCAGGTTCAAAAACGAGCAGAGGGCAGACCCAGGGCATGAGAACAAAGTGGTCCCCGAAAGGGTCTGCCGCAGAACTTTGTCTTTGGGGCGGCATGCCTCCACCACAGCCTCCTTCAGGCCCTGGGAGCTCATGCGGCTCCCTCCTTCCCTCCCTGCGCTGTCAGCCCACGATGCCCCTGAGTGACCAGCCTCCAGTAAAGCTCCAGTTATATTCTGTGTCCCTGGATGTAATCTTGTCTCTGTTGTTTGTGGCGTTGGCTTGTTTGGTGCTTGGGGCCATATCTGATAAGATATGGTGCTAGGAGGATACAAAGCAGTGCCCACCAAACAGAAGCCGTGACACGTGGATGGTGACAGTGAAGCTGGTAACAAACACTGTGTGGAGAGTGTGGAGGGGGTGGAGGAAGTGGTGGGCTTGGGGACAATAAGGGACAATCATGCTCACTGCAGATAGACAAGTCTGCTCTGGGTTTTGCGGGTCTGAGCCTGGGATGCCAAGTGCAGGGAAGACTCTAGTACATTTATGTACCCCAGCTTTGCAATCAAAGTCACTCTCCAATCCACAGCCTGGCTCAGTCCATCCCCTGTCAAATGCTGCTCACGATCAGAGAAGGAAAACTCTAGAAGGAATGCATTCTCTCTCTGGGCCTCTGGAATGACAGAGGGAGGAAGCGTTGGGCAGAGGGCGCCCCCTATGACAGGTGCTACAGACAGGGTGTGGGGTCCAGGCTTGAGTGGGGACCAGCTGAGTAGAGCACGGATGTGCCAGCCTCGGGGACGGTGACAGACAGTGTTGGGGGCCCCCCTTGGCCGGGAACTCTTACAAGGCCCCAGAGAGTTAGCAACCCCTGGCAAGTTCCAGAAGCACCACACACAAGGGCTGTGTTACCGCCGTGGCTTCCTACCCCTTTTCCCACACTGCCTTCAGCCCTCGGGGTCCCCCATGACGACGGCCACCCCGGATGGGGGTTTGCAGCGGCAAGCCTATTAGGTTCCTTTTCTGTCCTGTTGGTCTGTCTCTTCTCGATGAGATTTCTGTCTCAGAGCAAAATCAAAACAACAACAATAATAGTAATGTCGTGTGTCAGCGTGGCTGGGCCGTGGTGCCCAGGTATTTGGGCAGACAGTATTCTGCATGTGTCTGCGAGGAGAATTTTCTGTGAGGCGGACATTTAAATCAGGGAACTAACCCCAACCCTAACCCAAGCCTTCCCCAGGCTGCCGTGGGATGGGCCCGCTGGGGTGATCAGCAGACCCTCTTCCAGCAGCACGGGGACCAAGGGGGTGCCCTGCCCGGCCGCCTCCCTCTCCCATCCGTCACAGGCATGTGGAAGTAGGTCATCAAAAGGGGGGGTGACGGTGGATGTGCCTCTCCCTCCCTTTCCCGCACCCTCCCAAGCCTGGTGCTCTCGCCCTTCCCTCGGGGCTCCATCTCTCCCCGTAGACCGGAGACTGTTTCTGGGCAACCTGGAGGCTTGGACTTTGGCCAGAGGCGCATGGTGGAGCCGGCTCTGCCCCGGTAGGGCCAGCTTCGGAGCCGGAAAAGTGGGCTCTGGTCCCGCGATGTGGCTACGGGCGGGGGCTTCCAGCCGGCAGAGTAACCTCCGGCCGGGGAGCTGTGGGGACACAGTCACCAGCTACCGGGGGACACGCTCAGTGGCTAGGGCAAGGGTTAGGTTTTCTCCCTTAGAAGCAAAACAATGCAGCAGCATCTGCGGAAGCTCTGTCCCTCCTGGGGACGCCTCTCACCTGCGCCCAGCGGCTCGATGCCCAGGGCAGGGCCAGCCAGCAGTGGCTCCCCGCGCCGTCCTCCCCGTGCGGTCCTCCCCGCGGCCACTCCTGCGATCCTGCCCACCCCCACCGGGGGAGGGCTCCGCCTTCAGCACACCCCCCCCCCCCCCCCCGCCCCGACACAACCCATCCCGCCCCAGGACCCCTGGCGCAGAGGACTCTGAGGGGAGCCAGAGTTAGAGCCAGACAGCCCTGGACTGACTCCTGGTTCTTTCGCTTCTCGGTCCCACCGAAGATCCCTTAGCTTGCTCAACCTCCACTTTCTCATCTGTAAAGTGGGCTGATAGGAGGCCTCGGCCCGTGGAAGCCCCTCCCCAACCAGCCAGGCCTGTCTCAGGTGACGGCTACTGAGCGGACTCCAGGCTCTGCGGCAGTGACAGAGGGAAGGGCCCGTCTGGGCAATGACAGCCCTGGCCCTGGGTCCTGCTCCGCCGCCCGCCGCCTGCCTTCTCTGGGCCCCCTCTCCTTTCCCCGCAAGTGATGTCCCCGGGTGGCCTCGGGGACACCAGCGAGCCCTGGGGAGGGCCGAACTGAACGGGACTCCTGCGCATCCCAGAGAGCCGGGGCTGTTTGCCACCGCAGCCTCCCGATGGTGCCCTCAGAGGTTCGCTCATGCTCCCAGCGCACATCCTCTCACGCTTCAGACCCGAGGAATTCCAAGAGGTGCCCCCTTCCCAGAAGAGCCTCTGAACCCCTGCCTGGGGAACCCTTCTGTGCACCTGCTGGGCTACCGGCCAGTTTTTCTTGCTGCCTGGGGAGGGTGGGGGGGAAATGCAGCAGAGTCGAGAAACGGCTGCAAGATGGGGCGGGTGGGGACAGGGCAGACCCAGAGCACGACTCGGGGGTCTCCTGCCTGGGCGGTCATGAGTGTGGGGGGTCGGGGCAGAGGTCAGGAGCAGGGGCACGCAGCCCCCAACCCCTCCACCAGCCCAACCCCTCCCCCACTCCACCCCGGGCTTCATGGGACCGCAGCTGTGTTGGTGGTGCAGATGGGCCCAGGGGCCCAGGGTCCACCAGGATCTCGACACACACGTGCATGTGCATGCACACACATCCCCACGCACGCACACACACACACAGACACCATATGCACACGCTATACACACACACATACCACACATAGACGCATGCACACAGAGCCCAGCAAACAGCTGCCCCCCCCCCCCCCCC
>LNAC01000054.1:1492194-1556018 GCA_002007465.1 Ailurus styani
AAAGGCAGAGGCTTTAACCCACTGAGCCACCCAGGCACCCCCCGATTTGCATTTTCTTAATGATTAGCGATGCTGAGCATCTTTCCCTGTGTCTGTTGACCATCTGTGTGTTTTCTTTGGGAAAAAAATGTCTATTCAGGGCACCTAGGTGGCTCAGTCAGTTAAGCGTCTGCCTTTAACTCAGGTCACGATCCCAGGATTCTGGGATCAAGCCCCGTGTGGGGCTCCTTGCTCAGCGAGGAGCCTGCTTTGCCCTCTGCTCCTCCTCTTGCTGGTGCTTTCTCTCTCTCTCAAATAAATAAATAAATGATCTCCTTAAAAATGTCTAATCAGGTGATCTGCCCATTTTTAATTGGATTATTTGGGCTTTTTGGTGTTGGGTCATATAAGTTCTTTGTATTTTTTAGATAGCAACGCCTTATCAGACATATCATTTGCCAGTATGTTCCCCCATTCACTAGGTTGCCTTTTCGTTTTGTTGATGGATTCCACCGCTGTGCAAAAGCTTTTTATTTTGGTGTAGTCCCAATAGTTTCTTTTTGCTTTTGTTTCCCTTGCCTGAGGACACAGATCCATAAATATGTTGCTAAGGTCGATGTCCCAGAGATTACTGCCTTTGTTTGCTTTTAAGAGTTTTATGGTTTCAGGTCTCACACTCAGGTCTTTGATCCATTTTGAGTTTATTTTTGTGTGTGGTGTAAGCAAGTGGTCCAGTTTCATTCTTTTGCACGGAGCTGTCTGGTTGTTTTTTTGTTTTTTTTTTTAACACCGTTTATTGAAGAGACTGTCTTTTCTCCATTGTGCATTCTTGCCTGCTTTGTTGCACAGTCCCTGACCATCAAGCACAGGTTTATTTCTGGGCTCTCTGCCCTGTCTGATAGCCCAGCCCAGCTATGATCATCCTCGTCCGCACCCAGGAGACCACACGAGGCCTGTGGGATGCCTCTCATGAGGGTCCTGCCCCAAATCAGGTTGTGGGAAAGCCCTTCTGTGTCGGGGGAGCAAGTGAGGATGCGTTCACCCCAGCGTCTGGGAGCATCCCCGTTATGCCAGCTTAGCCCAGAGACCTGTGGAGAAACAGCCAGACCCCTCTATCCAGGCCCCAAAACGACTCTTCCTGGGCTTTCTGTAGGTGAGCCGTTATGTCTCCTAGATGGATCCACAAAGTGGTTCATCCCTTTAGCACTCATTTTTGTGTTTGTATTTGTATTATGAAATATTTCCAATAGAGACCAGCAGAGCAAATAGACTTTATCATGGAAGTCAATTAGCATTGAGTTGTGCTGTTTGCGGTGAAAATCACCCCAATACACCTCTAGATTGTGCAGACGAGTCAGATGGAACCCAGGGAGGGGCAGACCCCCCACCTTCCGTTCTTCTCCCTTTTTCTCTTCTACCCTCTGCCTCCCTGCCTCTCTCCCCACCTCTAGCCCTGGAACCGGGCTCCCCAGGTGGGTCTGAGCCTGCAGGGGCTGGGATCCTGGGTGCTCTCCCACCACTGGGTGGGTCACTGACTGGGGGCTTCTCCATGCCATCCCCCTCCTGGTCTCTGTGTTTAGTTACTGGGGGCAAGGAAAGTTTCCCCTTTTCCATCGTGTGGGGCCCTAGCCCGCAGAAGAGGACATCACACTCGGTTGAAGCCTGCACTAGACCCGCAGAATCTTCCAGGAGGCAATCCTGGGCTTGTTCTCCAGCTGGAGGCTTCTAGGGTTACTTGGGGGCTCATTGCACAGATGAAGAAACTGAGGCCCAGAGGGGACCAGGTGAACCAATGGCCTTTGCCCCACACGAGCTCTGGGGAGAGGGCCCTGCTCAGGGTGGGGTTTGCAGATAAGCAGGGGTTGAAAGACTTCAGGGGGAGCCTGGCTGGAGGGAAGCATGGGGCTCACATCACTGATGTATTGCTGCTCTGTCTGGGAACCCAGGCATCACTCCTTCAGCCTCCCTCACCTCCCCACCCAGTCCCGGGTTGGCCCAGCCCTGCTTTTCTCTCCCTACTCAGTTGGCTGGGAGAAGTAATTTCCTGCAAACATTGTCCTCACGTCACTCCACTCCACCAATCAATATAAATAATGAAAGCAATAAGGGAAGTTTATTAAGCACCTATTATATGCCTGGCCCATGATAAGCGCTGCGTAGCCGGGAGGGGCTGAGGCAACCCAACCCCCACACCAGATCCTACCCCTTTGAGGCCGGGGCCCAAGGGTCCTTCCCTCCGGAGGGGTGTCTGGGTCCACGTGTCTGCCTGGCCTGGTGTTGCTCTGTTCGTGGCCTCGGACATGTCCCTGGCCCCTGTGGGCAGCTTTCCTGTCCATAGGACAAGAGGCTTGGAGGAGCAGGGGCTCCCCAGGCCCCTGAAGCCCTGTATGTTCTGACAACGATGATAATGACGGTTACAAAAGTGCTTCATGGGCCCATGGGAGCCCTGCTTTCATGGCTTCCATTAATATAGATGCATATTTTTAACAACCTCCAGTGCCCTCAATTCGTTTTCTCATTTTCATCCTCGTTTCAGTTGCCTCTTGGGACTTAGGACCTAATTTTAGCGAAGGTCAGAGGCAGTTTCTTGGGGCCATCCCTTTCTCGACACCCCACCTTCACAGAGAAGGACAGTGACACCTGATTTGGGCGGCATCTGCGGCCTGGCTCCGCGGCGGGGAGCTGGGGCTTCGGGCGGGGATGGGGTGGGGCCCCAAGACTGGCAAGGAGTCCTGGCTGGTGCACGCCTGCCCGGGTGTCCTTCAGAAGGGCCCCAAGCCGTGAGGGCCCTGAGCGGTCTCTGCTGCCACCTCCCCACTCGCAGCAGGAGAGACCAGGGACAGAAACGGGCTCACGTGAGCCGCCGAAGACGCAGCTTCATCCGATCGCTGATCCCACGATTCAACGTCAAAAAGAGTGAAAGGGGAGTGGGGTCGTTCCCATACGGGCATCACAGCATTGGACGCACCCCAACATCCCCAGAGAACTAAATACTCCATTTAACAATTGAGAGAATAAGGGTGACTGGGTGGTTCAGTCGGTTAGGCCTCTGCCTTCAGCTCAGGTCATGATCCCGGGGTCCTGGGATCGAGTCCCGCATCGGGCTCCCTGCTCAGTGGGGGTCTGCTTCTCTCTCTGCCTCCACCTTTCCCCCCACGCCCATGTATATGCTCTTTCTCTGTCTCAAATAAATAAATAAAACCTTTAAAAAAATGAGGAGAAACAGCAAGTCACTGCATTTTCTCCAGGCTCCAGCTGGCTGGAGCTGGGCCGGCTGTGGTGACCCAGTGTGGGTGTGGTGAGCAGTGTGGGGCCGATCCGGGGCTGGCGAAGGCCACACATGAATGTGAGTGTTTCTTAGAGATACAAGGTTGAGTCAGAAGTGCCCTTGGCTGATCTGTTTTATAAAATCTCTGTGCCCGAAGAACAGGCCACCTGAGTGATGCAGACGCTTGGGAGGAGGTTGGGGGCTGGCCGTGGAGGTGAGTTTGGAGGGCACGGGTCTTCAGTGGCCAGTTGGGCTTGAACGTGGATTTGCTCGCTTACAATCTAGCACCCCACCCCTAGTCCTGCCCCACCCCCGGGTGTGTGTGTGTGTGTGTGTGTGAGAATTAACAACTCCACAGCCCCAAAGGTCCCAGACACCGGTCACGGCCACATCATCGGCCTGCTCGGGGCCTGCAGACCAGGTCTTCTCCCCTCTGCCCCACTGTGGAGGCTGCCTGCCCCTCACGGCCTCCAGCTCATTCCTTCCGAATTGCCAGCAGCCGTGGTTCTGTGCCCTGCCGTGACCATGATGAGTAGGCAGTGTTTGCAAATAACGATTAATCTCCAAGGCCACGGCTCTGGAAAATGAAAACTGCAGATACCGGGCTGGGTTTTCAATGATGGGAGACACTGATGAGGGAGGAGGCAGCCATTCCCGGGAAACACTCCTGCCTTGGGGACCCCCCTCGCCCCAGGAAAGTTGCGGTGTGAAGGGGTTTTGCTGGGATCCACAGAGGCAGGAACCTGGCCCCCAGCCTGCCCGGCCCGCCTCTCAGTCCCCCCTCCCTCCCAGGGGGACACGCTGACCCAGGTCCCCAGGTTCCTGCTCAGCATGCTCTCCCTGCAAGACGTCTGCTCAGCCCTGGGTTTCCCAGCTGTAGATTCACTAACGTGTGTGTGCACACACGGGTGAACGTGTGCGTACACGCGTGTGTGCATCAGCAGTAGTCTTTTCCAGGGCCTTCTAGCCGGGCAGGCCCCAGCTGCACAGGTGGACTCCCCAGGGAGCAGATGTGACTTATATTGGACACGAGGACACTGAGGCTCGGGGAGGTGAAGGAACCTGCCGCAGGCCCCCAGGCCCTTCCCCAGGCATACTGCTCTGGGCACCTCCCGCCACAGGATGGAGGTCAAGGGCACGTCAGTGAGTGTGTTGTTTGCACTGTTCCCGGCTGGGCTGGGGCAGCCGTCTGCTGGGCTGTGAAAGGGGCGCAGTGAAGCCGAGGGCCTGGCTGTGAGTTGAGGGGCCCCCAAGGGGGCTCCGGCTCAGTGCAGGCTCTGGGGCTCTTTTAACCACTTCCCTCCTCAGGGCAGGGCGCGCCGCTGCCTGGGAACCCCCACCCCCAAGCTAGCACACAGTAGGGCCTCTTCCGCTCTGGGATGAGTGTAGGCACGGGGTGCCCGCTCCTCTTTGCCAGTGCTGCGAGCCCAGCCCACCTCTGATTCACCCCTGTGCGCTGGGCTCCCCTTGCTCCCCCTACAGGAAGCAGGGCACGCCGAAGGTGGTTGGGGACGGGTGCTGAAGGTGGACGCAGGCGCCCCAGGACTCCCAGAGACACCCTGTCTCGAGGGACCCCCTCCCAGGGGCACACACCACGACGGGAGGAGGGTGTGATGGAAAATTCCGCCTGTGACTTCGCATCCCTGTGTGCCCTCCCCCCCGGCACGCCCGCCACTTCCCTGCTCAGCCAGCCGCCTAAGTGCTCCGAGCAGTGAAAACCTTTTAGAGCTTCTGGGACCTTCCCTTGGCTATTTTTTTTTTCCTTCCATTTGAAGGAGAATTGAGTAGATGTTGAAAATGCAGGCTGAGCACCTTGGGTGGGATGAGCTGGAAGGCAGGGTGCCCCCCACCCCGCCTCTGAAGGGTCACCTGAGACCCTGCATGGAGCTGGGCTGCAGAGGAGGGGACTTGGTGGCACTTCACGGAAGCCAACCAGAAAGGACAGCTCATTTGGGGGACCAAGATGTCTCATCAGGCAGTCCCTGTCCCCTCACTGGGGGGCTGTAGAAAGGCCTGGCCCCAAGGCCTCTGTGGGGCCTTTGGTAGGAGCCATGCTCCTTCCCGCCTCACCTAGCACCAAGCCTCCTTGGGTCCAGGCCCTTGGACCTTCCTCTGCATGGTGGGAGGACGGGAGGGGCTGACTCTCAGGCCTCTTGGGCTCGGGAGAGACGAGGGAGCTTTGGGAAAACCAGCACTATCAATGCAGCCCACGGTGGGAGGGTGTCCTGGTGGACAAGGTCATTACCGGCCACAGATGTCCATGAGTAACAGGAGAGATCCGTCCAAGATGGCTGAAACTTCTGGAAGGCTCTGTGGCCAATTCTGGACACCACCCGCCTGAGCCTCAGTTCCTCACGAGCACAGAGAGAGTGGGAAGCAGATGAGCCCGCACGTCTGAGAGGTCACAGCACTCACCCACTGTGCTCGGACGGAGAGAGGGGGAAGGGGTTCCCCCCTCTGTGCAGGGGGCAATGGGCAGGGCTCTCGTGTCTGGCCTTGACCTGCCACCCAGGTATGGCTGCGCCTAGAGAGCCCGGAGACAGCAGCCGACGAGTGAGGGTGTGTGCGGCCTTGCTCCGCCGTCCTGCCGGAGACCGCACTTGGCTGCTGGTGTTCACAGCCTGCTCTGAAGGAACCGTCTTCCGTCTAGTGACCGGCCTCATGCTTCTCCCAGGACATCACAGGACACGGCAGCGGCTGGAGCAGGAGCCGGAGGGCCTGAGAGACCATCTCGACCCCTCTGTGCCCTGCCTCTAGAGGGGCGCCTCCCGAAGCTCGGAGGTGAGGTGTCGGGGGTTGAATCTCTGCCAGGTTGGCTTCCTCTATCCCAACGCTCTGCCAAGGGACCCTCAGTGTGTCCTGAGGTTCAGGGTTGGCCCTGGAGGAGCCCAGCCCAGGGAGCCCTCGGCAGGGCAGCCCGTGTATGCTGGCAGGAAGAGCAGATGGAACAGTGTCAAGGTCATGAGCGCAGCACAGAAGGCTGGAGAAGGGACACAGCCCCAGCTCTGCCCAATGGCGGGTGGGTGGCCTTGGGCAAGGAAACACTCTTACCCATGCAAGGAAACCAAAATCTACCCCTTGGGGTAGACGGGATGAGCACGGAGGGCCTGGCGCAGGGCTTGGCACACAGCGGGCGCGCAGGCGCAGGGTTTGGCACACAGCGGGCGTGCAGGACGCGTTCCTAGTGTGCGCCAGGGAGTGGGCCCAGAGCTAGGAGGGCGGCAAGCTCGCCCCTGCACATGATCTTTGGCCAGCTCTTCCTGGAACAGGTGGCAAGAGAGCATGAGTTGGGGGTGGGGTCGCAGGGCTGATCCCTCCTCCTGTGGGCCTGCGGTGGGGCGCCTGAGGTGGGGCGCCCCCGCCTGACGAGGCTGGACAGCTCTCCACCGAGGGCAGCTGCTGCTCACGCCTCCCACCGCGGCCGGGCCCGGGGCCCCGCTCGGGGGTCAGGTTGCAGGAAGGCCCTCGGTGGCCTGAGTGTCTCCAAAGATCTGTGCACGATGCCAGCAGGGGCCGGACCCCCACCCCCACCCCACCTCCACCAACACAGCACCGTTAGGAGGAAGCTGGAGAGGCCGAGCTGCTCCCACTTTTTCCTCCCACGGGGGCCCCCGTGCCTCGCTCTCCTTCCTCTCTGCTGGCGGGAGATACCCCGCCCTCTCCGACCCCATCACTCACTGCGCAGGCCCAGGCGGGCTGGCAACATGAGCTACAAAGAGAATTGTCTATGTATTGGGGGAATAAAACTAGAAAGCACTTGATTTGATAAATGTCACCCACCGGAGGCATTTTCAGAAATGTATGCAGCAGCGGCCCAGCGACAATCGATGTCAAAGGAAGCTGGTGTCACACTGCCCTGTAAATAATGGCTTTGTACTTTTCCAGGGGACTCCTGGGGATCCGTCCCAGAACCACACGTGACTCACCCGCCCCCGCATCAGCCCGCCACCTGCGCTCCGACGGGAGTCACGCATTCCACAGGACCCTTCTGATGCCTATGAACGTTACCCTCTTTGGACCTGGGACGTACCTGCTACCACAGACAGGGTCCCAGGCTCCACTACACCCCAACAGTCTCGTCCTGCAACTGGAGGGGCTCCCTTCCTCTTTTCCCCAGCACCCGCTGGATCTAGACCATCTGCCTGATGGCCCATCAGCGCAACGGGCACCCTGAGTTAGACACGGCTGGAAAGCAGGGAGGGCAGTGGCACCTGGCGATGTCTGGCTGACCTGGTTGAGGGTCCTAGAGCTCTGCATCTGGACGAAGATGGATCCCCAGCGGTGAAAACTGGGGGGAATGGATGAAGATGGGTCTTCAGCGGTGAGAGTTGGGGGGTAGAAGAGGGGGGACCCCAGTGGTGAGGGAGGGGCGCACGTCGGGATCAGAGGAACCATACCCATATCTTCCAAGAGAGCTGTCCCTGGAGAGTGCCCAGTGGGGACCTGCTAGGGTGCCCGCGTGTGGACTCCTGGTTAGCTGTGGGGAGCAGGTGGCCAGAGCGGCAGGGAGTCCTGGGAGGATGGAGGAGGAGAGGGAAGAGTGGAAGGGAGGCCAGCGGGCAGGGAAGTGCCCATCTGGTGCTGGAAAAGGCTAGACCAGGAACAATCCACCTGAAGCAGCGGGCAGGGGTAGCTGACTACTACCCCTTCCGCCCCCCAATTCTACAGGGTGGGCTGTGACCTCCCATTTAGGCTGAACTCCTTCAAATCATCGGGGATATAGTGGAAACCATCATGGCCTTCATTTCAGACCATGTAATTTAGAATCCAAACAGGGGACTTTGGGGCGGGAAAAGGCACTCCTGGCTGTGGTCCTGAGTGACAGATACATACCAGACACGTCAACGCACCAGGTACATGCATCCACCCTGTTCCAGAAGACCTGGGCTGGCACGGGCTCAGCATTTGCCAGCTGGGTACCCCTGATGGCACGGGATCTCTCTGGGCCTCTGTCTTCTCATCTATGAAAACGGGTACAGTAAGACATAATCGTTGGGGGTGTCTGAGGGCGAGTTGAGAGAGCAGATGTGGCTTCACTTTGTAAACTCCACAGCACTAATCAGAAGTCACAAGTCACTGCCACATGCTCGTGAGCAGGTGCTCCCGGGTGGGGAGGATGGGAATTGCTTAGGGGATGATTTTCCTGCTCTTTCAGGAACAGTCCTGGGGTGACAGGGAAGGCCCTATCTGAGGACAACGAGCTGCTGAGAAGCTCCTTAGAAAATTCCCAATCCCAAACAGGGATGTTCCACAATGCCTCGCGGTTCCCTGAGGAGCTCTGTCCCGTCATCGTCTCAGGACATTCCCGACAGTCCCGCTGGGAGGAGGGCAGCCCTGGGGTCGGGGTCCGGACTGTCAGAGCTGCTTGAGCCTCACTGCCTCCTGCCTGCACCCCCATTTCCACTGGGAATTCCTGAGCAGCTCCTACAAGCCAAGTGCCGGCTCCACACCTTGGCCGTGACCCACTTGACCTTCACCCTAAGAGGAGCTGCCATCTTCCTCATTTCCAGAAGGAACAAAAGCCCCCAGAGGCAGATCCCCAGCCCCAGGGTCAAATGGGGATTAGAACCCGCTTCTGCCTGCGCTGCAGCCCACAGCCGCCCTCTAGGATGTTCCTGGGAAAGCGGACGGGGGCTGGCCCGGAGCCCCGCTGACAGGCCAGAGGGACACGCCACGGATGTGTCTCCAGAGAGGTTGACAAGATGATGTCTCTAGGCCTGCCGGCGAGCCCGGGAATCCAGCCCTGCCCTGGGGGCCTCGGGTGGCCTGGGGGCTGCCTGGAGGAGCCTGGCTCAATCTCTCTGAGTCTCCCTGGCTCTCCGACAGGAAGAGTCCCTGCTCCCACCCCCATCCCGCTCTTCCCAGGGGCTCCCGAGCTCAGCCCACTGGGGGAGGCCCACGGCTGGGAGCAGGGGCTGCCAGGCTCACGGGGCGGGACCAGCTCCAGTGAGAAGCGTGGCTTCAGACTTTTCACACGCTTCCTGTTCTTGCTGGAACCCCAGCTTTTCCTGGAGGCCTGTGAACGTGCAGTACCCTGGGCGCCCGCTCTCAGCCTCCTTTATCCTGCCCCATGTTTCCCCCAAAGCACTGATCACACCTTCTTTCATCAGTAAGCTTGCTCAGGCCCTGTATCCATTGTTCAGGCTCTGCCCCCCGCCCTACAAAGTGAACCTGGGATTTTGCAGGAAACTGAAGTCTCCAGTCTGTGGCCTCTGCAGAGCTCTGGCCCATGGCATCCCATCAGCACCCCTTCTTGGCCTCAGACTCCTTGACTCTACCCCTAACTTTTGCCCACACACGGTCTGCAAGCGCACACACCCGACCCTGAGCTTCCACTGCCCTTTGCCCAGGCGGCTTCCTGGACTGAACACGGTCATATTTGTTTTAGCGTGCTACTGTTTGCAAAACACCACCTCAATTACCGTCATTCGAGCTCCACGCCAGGAAGGCGTTATCACTACCCTTCTGGGCAGAAGAAAACCCGGGGCTCAGTAGCAAGGCGGGTTCCTCCCCAGGGTCCTGACTCCTCCTACAGTGTCCCCTCAGCCTGCACACCCTCCCAGCTTTGGAGAGAGCTTACCACCCCAAGACAGCCCTTCCAGAACTGGGGTGCCCTGACTTGCAAAAAGTGCTCCCTCGGTTTGAGCAAAATCCAGAGATTGTTCCTCCAGAGATTGAAGACAGTTTCCTGGTCTCCTCAAGCATCCCTTCTCCAGCTTAAATTTTTCCTTGTCTCTTCTGCTTGTCCCCCTGTGACCTAGCTTTCTGTCTGGCAGGCCTGAGGGCCAGAAATAAGAGGGGGTTTCTGGTCTGGGTTTTTAAAAAGGGACCTGGAGACTTTGGTAAAACTGCTTCAGGACAGTAGTGGCAGCACCTCAGTCCCTGCAGCCAAATGTGTGATGTGTAAAATTTAAATATCCACTCCCAAAACTGCAATCTTGGGGAGAGGGTTTTCTTTTCAGCTGGGT
Source organism: Ailurus styani (assembly GCA_002007465.1). Taxonomy (NCBI): domain Eukaryota; kingdom Metazoa; phylum Chordata; class Mammalia; order Carnivora; family Ailuridae; genus Ailurus; species Ailurus styani. Next base: position 1,502,410 of record LNAC01000054.1, read on the forward strand.
GCTGAATTGAGGGGGTATGGCCATACAGGAGAACCTTCCCCGGGTGGGAAGGTAAGCTGGGAGGTGGGAGAGAACTCTGAAACATCATCTGGGCGCCTGGATACAGCCATACCTGCATACACACTGTAAGCATCTACATTCCTACTGGTGTCTTTACTTATCAATCAACTGCTTATTTTGTTTAAGCCAGTTTGAAATGGTTTTCTGTCACAACCAAAGTTCTCTGACTGCCACACCTTTGTGAACACAAAGTATTTGATAGTGGCAACTTAAAAACTGGGTTCCTGGGTACCTGGGTGGCTCAGTCAATTAAGTGTCTGCCTTCGGCTCAGGTCATGATCCCAGGGTCCTGGGATGGAGTCCCATGTCAGGCTCCCCACTTGGCAGGGAATCTGCTTCTCCCTCTCCCTCTGCCATGCTCCCTGCTCAGCCTCTCTCTCTCAAATAAATAAAATCTTAAAAAAAAAACCCAAAACTGAGTTCCTAACAAAGTCTAAGCTTAGAGTCATAATAAAATGACTATAATCATGTATATTACAATTTACACTAATCAATAACATAATTATAAAATAAGCTAATCCATCAATCCAGAGTCATAAGAAAGGTCCGAGGCCACGTCTATCCCTGTGCTTAGGAAAAGTTAAAGCTAATTAGGAAAGAAAGAAGCTAACATCTAGTAAGTACCCCCATTCTCTGTGTTCCAGGCACCGTGCTAGGCCCTTCTGTATGTTTTAGTCCATCTTCCCAACAGTGCTAGGAGACAGTGTTACTTAGGATAGCTCTAGATCCTGCAGCAAACAGCCCAGAGTACATAACGGTTCGACAACAACAGAGGTCTGCTTTTCACTCGAGGTAGAACTTCAGGGACCCCAACACCTTCCATCCTGGGGCTCCACCGGCCACATGGGCCTCAGTGTCCTCTGCATTCAGAGGACAACAGACCTGGGAGAGCCCACCCCTACCTCTCAGAAACCCTGACACAGGAATTTCGCCCACGATGCACACTCACTTTCCATCAGCTAGGACCCACTCACGTGACCACGCGAAACTGCAGGGAGGCCAGGAGGCAGACCCGGGAGGGGGAGCTGCGGAACAGTGGGGCGTCATCTGCTCGAAGATGAATAACAAGGGGTTCCCATGGCTGGTAAGGAACCGAAACAGGATTTGGACTCAGGTCTGCGTGAGCCCGCATCCCTTTCTCCGTGCCGCCTGAATCTGCGATTGGAAGGACACCCAGGGGCCCTTCTTCTGGTGGGGCTAACAGTCCCTGAGGGAAAACCCCAGAGCCTGGGAGAATCATTCCAAAAGGGACAAGAGGCCGCTGCGGGGCTGGTCAGTGGGTGCGGCCTGGAGGAGAGTTGGGTGGCGCGACGTTCAGCTCAAGTAGGTCACAAACACTGAGCAGGTGCCCTAGGGGGCTCGAGCAATAACCTCGGCCCCCCGTCTTCGAATTATTCCAGAGAGAGGAAGCAGGAACGAGGGCAGTATTCGCGTGAGTGGAGCTCTTTTGGGGCAGCGAACTGGGGGAATGGCTGCCTGTTGGTGGTGAGGTCCCCACTTCCTCTGCAAGGTCCCGGCCACAAACAGGTCATGTCAGAGAGGAACGTGGAGCTGGCCCCATTCAGATCCTGGAGGCTCTGCTAACAAGAGAGGCGAAAATAGCCTCCAAGGCAGGCCCGTGGATCGCTTCCCCCCAGCCCCCCAGCCCCCCAGAGTCCCCACCCTTCCTCTGTGCTCCGACTTCCCCTCCAGGCCCGAAGTCCAGCCTTGCGCTTCCTGGAGGAGCCGGGAGCCGGGGAGCCTGGAGCTCACATCTCAGAAGAAGCGTGGTGCCCGGAGGAGGCCTGGCTCCCGGCCCAGCCCTGCTCCCTGCTGTCCAGGATCCTAGGGGTCTCCGCCCATCCCTGAGGGCATCTGTCGAAAAGGAAAAAGACCACGTGATCCCAGCCCAAGCGGTCTGCAGGGGCCAAGCTGGAGGGGCTTCCTGGCTCCCGCCTGAGCCCCAGTCCCCAGGCAGAGGCCCAGGGAGGGGCCGGGCTCGCTTAAGTTCACCATGTAGGTTAATAAACAGGTGTGTTTGTAACCTGGGAAGTATACACCTGGCCACGCCCCCCGCCCCCACGGCAGAGTGGCCCACGTGCGCTCTAAGGAAGGAGGTAAAGAGCCAGTTAGGGTCACTCTGCCCCACGTGCGCTCTAAGGAAGGAGGTAAAGAGCCAGTTAGGGTCGTCGGGGATCAGGCAATCGGGGGCTGGTCTGCCCCACAAACAGCCTTTCTGTGATTAAGGAGCAGGCCCTTTCTGTCTCCCCAGACGGACCCCAGCCCTGCTCTAGGCAACGAGCAGCAGGGTCAGACTTGGCCCGTCTAGCTGGTCCACTGGGGGCGAACGTCTCGGGAGAGAGGTTCCACTCGTGGTTCTCAACTTTGGGTGCACTTTAAAGTCACCGGGGAACTAAAATACCAATGCACAGACCCTGGTCCCAGAGACTTCGATTTAGTTGATTGGCGGCGGGGGTGGGGGGGTTGCAACTCCATTGCGAGCCAGGGCCGAAACCCGCTGAGCTAAATGAGGAAGACCTGGGGTTCCAGGAACCCCAGCCCTGTGAATGGGGCCAGACACCCGGTGTGTCGTGGTTCCGGTTGCAGTGGTGTAAACTCTCCCACCAATTCACCACATTTGAACAACCAGCTCACAAAACTCCCCCCATCTCACGCTGGGCTCTCACCACGCCATCGCCTCGCCAGGGAGGACACTTGTACCGTTTCTCCTGGTCGGCACAAAACACAACTAGAAGGAAGCTTCCCACCTGTCAAAACAAAGCTGAGATCCCACTAAAGACCAAAGGGTGATGGAAAGTAACAGGTTTCCCGACTGGAAGCTGAGGGGACCGACCATAGCATGGAGTCACAACCTAGGTGTAATCCCTAGAAACGTGGAATTTACCAAGATTGAATCATGAAGGAAGAACAAATCTGAGATCTAAAACTTGTAAGGAGATTGAATCAGCAATCAAAATCTTCTGGGAAAAAAAAAAAGTCCCTGGATCTAATGGCTTCCCTGGTAAATCCTACGAAATATTTAGAGAATAACACCAATCCTTCCCGAATGTTCCCCAAAAGACTGAAGAGGAGGGAATGCTGCCTAAGTCACTATGAGGCTAGCACGGCCCTGATGCCAAAGCCAGACAAAGACATTACCAAGTATCAGGACACAAAATCAACACGTAAAAAGAGTTGTGTTCCTATCCCCTACCAATGACCAATCCGGAAAGGAAACGAAGAAACCAATTGCGAAAAGAAAAGAAATGAAGAAAGCAGGTGTGTATGCTTGGTTCTACGATGAGAGAGCCGCTTCTGGGGGACACCCGCACCCCAAGGTCAGAGGCAACAGGACAGATGCACATCTTAGTCCGTCCTCCTGAGCTCCAGCTCATCAAGGGTTCCAGCTTAGTCTTCCTCTTCCCTCCCAGCTTTCTGTCCTGGGGACTTCAGTTCCCTTCCCACCTGCCTGACTGGGGGACTTTGAGCTCAGGCATCAGCCGCAAAGATGACAGCCTTCTAGAGACTGCTTAACCAGCCTCCACAGCTGTGAGCTGCCCAAGGTCAAATCCCTACAACAAATCTCTCATCAACAAGTGCACGTGCACTTTCACTGGGCAGATGCTGGGAACAGAGCTTCCATCCTCACTGTGACAACGGTTAATTATTAACCTGCAATGAAAACCTCCACTTACGTTCAGCTGCGAGGGTCATCTGGTCCATGGAAGCAGGAGTGAGCGCGCCGGGTCCTGGCAGCAGGCCGCCCTGTCTGCCCAGAAGCTGCCCAACCCTGGAGTCCAATAGCTGGGGTTTCTCGAGAACTTCTTGGGGTTGAGGTGAAGGGTGCCTTTGGGGCATGATCCAGCGAGCTCTGCCCACTCTCTCACAAGTGTGGGGACTTCTAGATGAAAAGATTCATCTTTACAGGTCCTTTGAGAACCATCTGAAATACACCGCTGCCTCTGCCCCAACAAGCTCCTGTGGTTGAACCCAACAGCAATGGGTACGTTTGTGCACCAGAAATATGTACTGGAATGTTCTTAGCGGCGCTCTTTGTATTAACCAAGAAGCAAAATGACCCCAATGGCCATCAAACATGGAAGAGAACGGAGAAGTGATCAGCAGCCCAATCGTGGGAGGGTCTTCCGCACAGCCCCGAGCACTAGGGAGCCGGAACCGCGTCCTACGGAAGGACTGAATCCCACAGACAGAACGTTGGCGGAAGGATCCCGACTGAGGAGGTGCGCGCACAGAGAGAAGACACGCTGTGGTTCCATCTCAGTTTAAAAAACAAGCCAAACAAAGCGAATGCATTAGAAGCCAGAATAGTGTTGACTCCCACACTTAGGATGTGTGTGCTTTTCTCTATTTTTTCGCTTCAACCAAAAAAGAAGTCCGTGGTGAAAGAGCCTGAGCGCGGTCGCCGAGGCGCAGGAGTCGGAGAAAGAGAGCCTCGTGGGGTCGGCGGGACGCCCGCCATCTTGTCCCCACACAGGGGCCGGTGATGGCTGTTCCGGGAGGCTGCTGACAGGCCGGAGGCCACCTTGGGCTCAAACTCGCCTTGTACAGAGCCGACCTACCTCAGCCCAAATCCCTGCAACCTTCACCGGCTTCTGCTTCGGTCACTGGGATATTTGCTCGGGAAGCCTTCGGCCGCCATCCAAGCAGCGGGACTACCGTTGGCCGCCATGTTGTCAGGAAGCCCACACCAGCCCGGGAGAGAGACCGCCTGAAGAAGCCCAGAGACTTCCAGACGGCGACGCCTGGCCGGCCCCCAAGGCCTTCAGCCCCTGCTGCTCGGACTTGAGGCCTGTCTGACCGCGGCCACATGAGATCCGGAGTTAGAACCTTTCCACGGGACCCTCCCCAGATTCCTGACCCACAGAAACCATGAGAGACAACCAAAAGATTGTGGTATTGGGGGCTCCCACCTTTTAGGGTGACTTCTTACACAGCAACACGTAACTGGAATGCCTTGCTTGAGGGGTTTGGGGAATGCTGGCAAAAACCCCAAGTCAGAGGGCTTTGGGCAAAAGAGAACGTTGGCTGACAAGGGAGGCTGGGTCCCTTGATGAAGGTCAGGAGGCTCAGAGTTGTGCCCGCTGTGGGAGCCACTGCTGCTCTTTAACTGTCTGCAGGGTGCTGTGGCTGGAGGAGCAGCAAGGGTGGCTCAGGGCGGGTCCGGGGAGCCCGCCCTGGGGAGCAAGGACAGGGCAGTAGCCAAGTGCTGGGGACAGGTGAAGAAGACTGGGAGGGGAGCTGTGGCCCAGTCTCACCCTGCAAAGGGAAGTGAAGGACCACGATCCAAAATTGACTTTTGGGACCAGAGGAAGTCACGGACTCTCCAACCCCGAGAGGCTCAGGGAGTTAACGAGATTTTAATATTTCAGAAGCTTCTGGGTCATAGTCGAAATGGTATCTCAGAGGCTTGCAAAGTTCTGGGCCATAACTAACATCACCCAGCCACACAATCTAGAGGCACAGATGAAGCTGTGAGGTCAGGCTTGGGGGCAGCCCTCCAGGGCTTCCAGTGAGCCCTTGACCTTCACAGGTTGGGGATACCCAGGTGGTGACCCAAGGTCAGGAGAAGCTGGTTGGGTCCTAGTACTGCTGAATCCTGGCTGGCCTCACCCGGGACAAAGCAGTGACCCAGGGAGACCCCCAAACAGGAGATGCCCAATGGAGCAACAAGACAGGACACAAGTCAGTGGGGATGATGGGAGGGGCCTCCGGGTCCACGGGGACTGTGGCCTCCAGCGAGTTGACCAGAGCCGGGCTAGGGACAAGGGGCATTTGGCCTTGGAACAAAACAACAGCAAGCAACCACAGGGGGAGGCGAGGGAGCAGGAGAGATGGGCCGGTTTCCCGGGGTCCAGGGCTAGGTGTGTCTTTAGGAAAATGGGTCTTCCCAGAGGATGCCGTGTCCAAACACTCACACTTTGAGACCAGCAAAATGGACTTTAGAAAAAGTCTCTGAATGTAGCACTGAGAGGGGAAGAGAGTAGGACTCAATGAGATGACATGGACCAGGTCTCAGGGCATCGCAGGAGACCCGGACGGAGGATTGCAAGCCGCCTCCTCACTCCTGCTCCTTTGATCAAGGGGGTCACGGTGAGAAGGCTGTGGGCACCCTAACTCTGCCCCAGGCCCCGGTGGGGGTAGACACGAGGGGGATGGGGGACACCAAGCTTTGGAGTCCCGCAGGCCTGGGCCCAAACCTAGACTCTGTCCCTTCACACTGTTAGGCCTGCCCAAGCCACTTAATCTCGGTTTGTTGATGGGGAGGGGAGGGGAGTAACCCCTGCGCCCAGAGTTGGGAGAACCGAATGGGCCCCATTTGGGCGAGTGCGGGCCACAGCCCCTGGCCCAGGGAAGGCCTCACTGCTCAGGGTGTCCACTTGGGAAATTCAAAGCTAAGGGAAGCCACTTTTTAATGTATACTGTAGCATGGGTTTTAGACGCTATTTGTCTAGTCGTGGTGAGTGTTCCTCCCTCTTCAGTGGGTCACACAGAGCTGAGGGCAACTTACGCATGTGACTTGCGAGACCTGCTCCGATGTGCCCACTCCTCACCTGGGCGCCTCCTCTGAACGGGAAGCCCAGCCCGGAAGCTGCGATGGTCACACACTGTCTCTCCGACAGCTCCAGGTTTTTCTTGGTGTCACAAACTCCCCTTGTTTTTTGTTTTTTTAAAATGGAAATGGCATAGTTTTATATTATTTTTTGTAATTTTTTATTATGTTAGTCACCATACAGTACACGATTCGTTTTTGATGTTCCGTGATTCATTATTTGCATATAACACCCAGTGCTCCATGCCACACGTACCCTCTCCAACAGGCGCACACTCCCCCTGGGACAGCACCCCAGCTCCCGGTGCCCGGAGCTCCCAGTGCAAGGGGGACAGCTGCTGTGACTCCCTGCTCCTTGTGGCTGAGCCTCGCCACCCCGCTCCACAGCTACCGGTGCTCCATAGGCTTCACAACTGGCTCCCCTCCACCCTACACCCCCGGCTCACTTGCCCTTCTCCGCTGAGCATGCTGGCTGCACGTCCCGGGCAGCCTGGTCCCGCCCAGCTCAGCTCATTTCCCAGGGCAGCCCTAGGACACCAGTCATTTGGGGTTAGGGCCCTATTCCAACATAACCTTCATCTTACCTTGATTACATCCGCAAAAGCCCGATTTCCAAATAAGGTCATGGAGGTTGGGGCTTGAACATAGCCTTTGGAGGAGACCCAGTGAAAGAAACCAAGAAACCCATGGGGAGGGGCGCCTGAGTGGCTCAGATGGTTGAGTGTCTGCCTTCAGCTCTGGTCATGATCCGAGGGTCCTGGGATCGAGTCCTACACTGAGCTCTCTGCTCAGCAGGGAGTCTGCTTCTCCCTCCGCCGGCTGTTCCCCCTGCTTGTGTGCGCTCTCTCTCCTCTGCCAAATAAAGAAAGAAATAATATTTAAAAAAAAAAAAGAAAAAAACTCACAGGGATTTTGGATCCCAGGGACAGATATCCTCAGTCCCCCCGGCAAGGCCCTTAACTCCTTGGTCCTCCGTTTGACCATCTGCAGGCTGGGAACAGCAGTTCATTTCCTGCTGCCTCTGAGGAGATGACGGTTGTCCCTCTAATCCCCAAGGGCACATGACAGAGGGTGGGGAGACTGGGCTTTGAGTCCCAACTTTGCCACTGAGTAGCTGACCCATCAGTGGGGTCTGAGCCTCAGGTTCTGGGCAGCATGATGGGGACAATGACACCTATGGAAGCCTTGCTGTTGAGCATGAAACGAGCCAGTGGGTCGGGGGCCCGGCTGGGGGTCTGCATCACTGATGCCTGAGACACGCACCTGTGCCCGTCCCCTCCCCTCCCCCTGCAGGGGGACCATTTCCTCAGTGGCCCACCGCCTCCCCACCGGGCCTCCCCCAGTCTTGGCACCACAACGGCCATCACCAGCCTGCGGGGCGGCCCCCCAAGGACGGTTTACTTCCCCACAGGCCCGGCAGTGGCCACCTTGTCCGCAAGCTAGGCCTCGGGGGGTGCGTTGGCGAGAACAGAGCTGCCTCTATTAAATGCTTCTCCGCTCAGTGAGGGTTTTCTACAAAACAGAACATTTTATTAAAAGACCTGAAGATAAATTATTACCAACCACTAATGATTATATTTAAAGGAGCAATACATAATTTAGAACAAGGTTTAAGGAAGTTAAAATACCTCGTGTATTTTTAGTTGGAACACTTTGGGTCGCTAATGACAGGAACTCGGCACCGTCGAACTCAGACAGAAAAGGGAGCGAGTCGGCTCACGACGCTACGAAGTCCGGGGGGCCGTCGGGCTCGGACGCGGCTGGATTCGGGGTTCCAGTCAGGGGCGTCTCCCTCTGTCAGCGGCTTTTGCTCTTCGGCATGGAGCCCATGAGGGGGTACAGGCACCTTTCATTCCCCGCCTCAGGAACCTGGAGCGAAGACCTTCTTGTCCGCAGTAGCTCCAAGTGGGGGTTGGCACTCCGGCTGGGGGCCCTCCCATCCCGACCCAGGGAACAGGAGCTGCAGGTGGCTGGACCTGGTTCGGTGCTCACCTCAGGGCAAGGGCGCGTGGGGTCCACCCCCAAGCCAGAGTGAGGGCTGCGGGTGGATAAGGAGCGGGTCCCCAGAGCGGGCGAGGGGCTGGTCGAGCTAAGAATGCCTTTCGCCTGGGCCGTGGATTCAGGAGCCTTGAGCGACTCTCCCTTCCCTGCTCACCCCAGCCCCAGACTGACCTCAGGCCTGAGTCAAGTGCACTGACTTAGTCATACTTGACCGAATTCCTGGAAGCCGAAGGAGCCTACAGGACAACTCCAGCAGCTCGTGTGGCTGTGCAGATGTCACCGGCCCCGCCGACCCCCAACCCTCGAGGGCGCCCCAGGCCGGGCCCAGGGTCCAACCTGCTTCGTCTGGCCTCCTCCCCTCGGGCCTCAATCAGTGGCCCCACCATCAACTCTGCTGGCCTCCCTCCATGACACTGGCTCCTACTAGCCACTCGCTTGATTGTGTCTCAGAAGGGGTCCCTCACTTTTCTCCCTTTCTACTAATGCGACTTGCCCCATCGCTTGGCTGCTCCTGAGGCCCCAGCCTGCGGCTGACTCACAGCATCCGAGTTCATTCTGAGGCAGAGGCGGAGGGCGTCTACGAGGCGAGACATAACACCACCAACCCTGACCTTTTCTCCCGTCTCGTGACCCTCCCCAGTTTCTGCGTCCCTGTCCCGTCCCCCACGTCACCAGCGCCCTCAGCATGCCTGGGAGGCCTGCAGGGACAGTTCTGTCACACCATTTTATGGAGGACAAAAGGCACGTCATGGAGCCACGGAATCTCTACCCCCGTCTGTGGCGGGGAGAGCTCTGCCCTGGCCTTGGTCACGTCAGAGCAGAGTGTCATCCGTCCCGAGGACCAGTCGGTGAGGCCATTTCTTGACCCTTGCCTGGAAAATACAGATAATCCTTAAAACCCCCAGCCGGCTGGGAAGATGAAATGAGATATCGATTGGGGACGTGCGGCCTAAACTGTAAAGGGCGGTGCACCTGAAAGGGGCTGTCACCGTCGTCGCTGTCATCCTGATGAACGGCCTCTGCTCAGGGAGGCCGCCGGGGACAGCCAGCCCCCAACCCAACCGGCTGAGCAGGTGCCTGGGGACACAGAGCCCGGCGCGGGCTACCGTCGTCGCCCGGCCGGGACAGCGACATTCCTGCCGGCGGGGGAGAGGCCCGAGCCGGGATCCCTGGCCCCGGAGCTCCACGGCCGCCTGCCCTGCAGTCGCTCCAGAGTTCGAGAAAATAAGTGCTTCCGGTGCCTCGCGGCGCGGTGAGCAGAACACAGTCATTACTGGAAATGATAGGCGCTGGTGATTGAGGGCATTCTTCTCTGCCAAACCTGAAATTACTTTCGCCGTTGATGGGGGCCTAATGGGAACGGCAAAAAAAATACCCACAGGGAGCCTGGTGTGTCCCTGGCAGCCTCAGGGCCTGGAACGCCCTTGGCTCTGCCCTCTGCCCTCCCCTGCGCCGCGTCCCGGGCCGGGCCGAGGGGGGCGTGTCCTGGGAACCGGGGCAGCAGGTGCCTGATGCGCTGGGGTCAACGCTTGCCGGGTTACTAAGGAGTCAGGCGTCCGCACCACGGATATTTGGTACTAGAACCTGTCATCCCCCCTCAACCCGTCTCCTGGAGGTGGGGTGGGGGGCACGGGCTGCTGCCTAGTTGCTCTGATTTCTAGCAAGTTCTATGCTCCCAGATCCCCACCTAAGCACTGTTGTGTTTTGTTTTTATCGTGGTAAAATATCTCTAACATAAAACTGTCTTAATCATTTTTAAGGGCACGCTCGGCGGTGGCAAGTGGCTTCGTTTCCGTGCGAGCCGTCCGTCTCCCGGGCGCCGTCATCTTCCCGAGCCGAAACTCTGTCCCCGGAGCCAACGACTCCCCCGCGCCCCTCCCCTGGCTCCGGGCCACCCCCTGGCTACTCTCCGTCTCCATGAAGTTGACTCCTCTAGGTGCCACGTACCATAGAGTCATCAGTATTTGTCCTTTCGTGTTGGCTCGTTAGCAGGGTGTCCTTAAGGTTCATCCAGGTCATAGCGTGTGTTAGAATCCCCTTCCTTGTTGGGGCTGGATAACAGGCCATGTAGACAGCACGGGTTCATGATCCACTCATCCGCTGCCGGTGGACCCTCGGTTGCTGCTCCCTTTGGACTATTATGGATGACGCCGCTATGAGCAGAGGTACGATATGCAAATCTCCCCCCCAGGCCGCTGGACCCCACGGGAACTCTGTACCTAACTTGCTGAGGGCCCGCCAGACGGTCCTCCCCGGCAGCTGCGCCCGTTCGCACTCTCAGCGGTACAAGGGCTCCAATTTCCCCACCTCCTGGCCGGCGCTGTGGTCTCCCTTTTTTGATCTCGGTGGTCCTGGTGGGTGTGAGCTGGTATTGATTTCACTGAGCTGGTGCTCCTGTTTTAGGAACCTGCTCACCTGTCCGACTCCCGTCGGATCAAGATCCCGGGGACGAGACCCTCAGAACCCAGCAGGGCACCTGCCACGGGGTTGAGCCTGTGGTCCACGCTGAGTTTATTTTATTTTTTTTAAGATTTATTTATTTATTTGAGAGAGAGCGCAGGCGGGTGGTGGGTGGGCAGAAGGAGAGGGAAAGAGAGAGCAGCAGACTCCTTGTTGATCGTGGAGTCAGACCGACTTGGGGCTCGATCCCATGACCCTGAGATCATGACCTGAGCTGAAATCAAGAGTCGGATGCTCCACTGACAGAGCCAGCCAGGCGCCCCCCACGTTGAGTTTAATTCTATCTGCCTTACCCCCTCCTTCTCACCAGCCCTCCTCCCCCCTCCCCCCTGGACAGCCGCCTCCTTCCCCAGCGTTTCCACAGGAATAGCCCGGATCCTCTCTGTGCGCGTGCAAGCCACAATTTGCTCTTCAAATTGCCAAACTGTTTACCAACACAGAATTTCCTTCGCACTCTGCTGATCTGCAAAACCAGTAATTATCCCAAGTCTGGCCGCCTTACTCTGACGCGAACAATGGCTTAATAGGAAAATCAGCACAAACGGCTCAGAGGCCTAATCACTGCTCTCCCGGGAAGCCGGTGCCTAACACGGCCTGGTCTCAGCCCTGCCGTGGGGAAGGGGAGGCAGTTCCTATTCACCAGGAAGAGGGCTGGCTCCTTCTGGGGGAGGACAGGGCTCCCTCCAGAGGAAAAGGCAGTTCGTCCCGCGGTGCCCAGTCCATCCAATGGCCAGAGGTAAGCCATCCCCACAAAGACTAGTTAACTCTGTAGATAATGCCTCTGAGCTCAGCCAGCAGAAGGTAGGAAGAAATGTGGTCAGAGTTCTAGCCACATAGACTAAGATAGAGTCCTCTCCTTGCCACTCCCTGGCTGTGTGGCCTTGGGTAAGTTGCATGACCTCTCTGAGTTTCAATTCCCTTACCTATGAAACAGAGACAGTAATTGTACATCTCTGTTAGGGTTTTGTGAAGTCTCATCAGAGAAAGGATGCACAAAAACTTCTGCTGGCCTGGGGTGCCTGGGTAGCACAGTTGGTTGGGCATCCAACTCTCGGTTTCCGCTCGGGTCCTAATCTCAGAATCGTGAGCTCAAGCCCCGTATCAGGCCCCATGCTTAAGGTGGAGTCTGCTTGAGATTCTCTCTCTCCCTCTCCCTCTGCCCTGACCTGCTGTGCGTGCTCTCTCTCTCTCTCTCTCATAAATAAATAAATCTTTAAAAAGTCTTCTACTGGGTCTGACACATGCTCTCAATCAGGACACAGAGGTAAGTGGGTTCGAATCCCAGCTCTGCCACTCAATACTGCTGCACTGCTGGGCCTCGAGCTTCTCTGTGTCTCAGTTGCCTCGTCTGTAGACAGGAATACAGTACCCATTTTGTGGCATTTTTGCAAGGATTACATGAGATGATGTGTATGAAGACCCAAGCAAAGGGTAGCCTAAGGGGTCATAAGGGGCGGGTCGTCCTGGGAGATGCCCCGCCCCCAACACACAGAGGAGGGAGGGGCTCGGTGCTTGGCCACGCCAGACCTAGGGAGGAGCTCCCAGGGAGTGAGGGCCAGCACACTGGGGAGGCCCATCCAGCGTGGCCGACGCCAGGATCTGAGGGGCACCTGTGGTGACATCCAGGGCCCGGCAGCCGAGGCCGGCCCCGGTGCCCACGCTCTCGGTGTGGCGGTTCTGCAAGTGGCCGCTGTAAGCCACGGGCCCGAGAGGAGTGCTCTCTGGGGGAGAAGCTTCCGGGAGGAAGACTCCGGAGCATGGGGCCTCCTTTCCATCAGGACACCTGTTGCTTCCATCTGGCCAGAGGTGGCCCAGAGTGGCAGGCAGAGCCTCGCGGGCTGGGCACTCCGGGGCTTGTTCTGGAAGAAGCACGTCAACGTGGGTGCCTGGCTTCAGACCTGGGAGACACCGGGCTGAGTTACTTCTAGGAGGCAGGGGCATGGGAAAGTGAGTTAGGTACAGCCCAGTCCAATGGAGGAGGCAGACCCAGACTGATGGCGGCAGCAAAGGATAATTCAGCATCTGATGGGACAGGGTAGCAAAGGGGACAGGGAGGGCCCTGCCCCAGCTGAGAGGTCCCAGGAGGCTTCCTGGGGAGGACTTGGAAGAAAGCAAGCAAGGCGATCGGTGACCAAGTGAAAGGCAGGCAGGCTCTCACGGGCTGGTCAGGGCAAAGCATCTGGCCTCCAAGCCAGTCAGCAGTGTCAAGACCCAGAGACTGCTGGGCCCTGTGCCCCAGGCATGCCAGCCCAGGCCGGGTCACCACACCGAGGCTGCCCAAGCATAAGGAAATCAAGGATCCCCAGGAAGCTGTCCCATCGCGGCAGGGAAGTGGAGGAGACTGGCCCTGAGCTGCGTAAGGGTCACACCCTCCAGGGACAGTGGCCTCGAGGCTCTGGGCTCCAGACGGGACTGGGTGCTCACACACAGGCCCGATGCGGGCTGCAGGGGAGGCTGCCGCCGGACTCAGCTCTCCGCCCCGCCCTGCTCCCTCCGTCACGGGGCTCCAAGCAGCGCGTGCTCACTTTCTCTCGGTCCCAGCTGCCGCAGAGACCTGGGAACGGTCTGTTTTCCGGCAGACTCCTCTTGCCATCCGGCCACTTATCGGCTGAGTAGGGGTTTGCCTGCTTGCAGACCTGGGAGATTCCAGAACCTTCCTTTCATCTTGATTTCCACTCCTCACAGGGCTCCCGGTGGGCAACCCCCACTCCCCAGGGGTCCGGCTTCAAAGAGGGGTGAGCAGGAGAGGACAGAGGGAGGCAAGGGCTCAAAAAAAAATGCCATGATTCATCATCCCCGAACATGAGCCGTCATAAATAATGGAACAAATTCAGACGTGGTGATTCAGTGTGTCAAAATATAGAAAGGCCATTTAGTATGGGTGACAAAATTAGATGAAAGGCTGCAGTCCAGAAGAAGAAACAGACAGAACGGTGCGGAGACAGGACACAGGACCACACCTCCACACGTGCACTGGGGTGACTGGTGACGCCCCCTCCTGGGCTGCTCTGCTCTAAAAGGAGGTATGACACAGGATACGCATCCAAGAAACCACATCGCCCGAACGCGCCTTCGGAAAACAATTGTTTCTCTGGGAAATCTGGAGTGAAGAGCTGGAGTGTTTCCGATTTGCAGGAACACTCTCTTTTCCTTGCAGGAATTTAAATAATTTAAATGCCTTCCATAAAAGCATTTTTCAGCCTAGAGAAAGTAAACTGATTGATCACTGGTTGATCGAAACTCAACAAAAACAAAAACAAACCGAGACACTCACCCAAACAGACTTGTCATTTACACTTTTCAGACCACTTAGCTGCGGGGGCCCCCAGCACTTTGGGCCTCCGTGTTGCAGTGTCGCTGGGAGCGCGATTTAAGCCAACAAAGCCCCACCCCCAAGTCCTCTGAGCAAAAGATTCCTCCAGGCATCCATGTGTCTGCAGGCTTTTGGAGCCACAGCCTTTTCCCCAACGCCCAGGCAGTATATACGGTAACTGTCAGAAAAAAACCCTGCCTCGTCCCTAATGTTGTTATAGTCCGTTTGTGCTGTGAAATTTGCACTGGGAAAGAAATACGGGTGTTCATATGAGAACAAAGTTCTTCACTTGCTGCCGGAATCCCATGAGATGGCACACACGCACACACACACACACACCCCTCTTTGGAGATGCTTGAGATATACACAGATAATACCCCCCTCCTGCCAATCTACAGTGCTTATCAACATTTTAAAGGCCTTGAGAAGTCCTGCAATACGGAAACCTGCTTCACTTTGTTTAGCCCAATGTCTCATGCACTTAACCAAGGAATCTTTTTAAAAAAGTATTAAGACCTACTAATATTAGAGACACCCACATGTCAAAGAGCACATTTGGAAGTACTCATATGCAGAAAAACCCCGTGTTTGCATAGACTGTTTTTCACAGGACTTTTCTTCCTCCCACAGATGAGGAAACCAAAGTTCAAAGAGAGTAAGTACATTATCCCAGGCCACAGAGAGAGAGAGGACTTCTTAGGGAATTTAACAGGTTTCGATTAAATGCAAGATTAATTGCCTGTGTGGAAATGTCCCACCTGTTGGTCCCTGTCCTCCTCCCACTCCCTGCTATGGTTCCTTCTCTCCCAGACCTGTGGGGTCTCTGGGGGATAATTCTCCAGGTGCACCCAAGGGCCCCGGCCTGTTCCCACACAGCAGGGGGGTCCCTTTCCAAGCAGCTGGTGCATCCTCCTGGGCCCGGCAGTAGAGGCCTCACGGGAACTCGGCCCTGCCCTGGGGACTCTGTGTTGGCCCCCACACAGAAGCAAAGACCGAGAACTTCCCGTGGTGCGTGATAAGAACCCGAAGCTGAAGGCGGCGTGTCCCAGCCCAAACCATACGGTGAGAGGCAGAAAGTGGTGGAGTCCTCTGCAGAAAGCTGGGTGGGACCGACCGAGTGCCGCCCTCGGCCACCCGGGCTAAGGGGGTCACCCGCCTCTGAGACAGGAGCAGCCGGGCACGCCTGTGTTGAAACTCACAGCCTCTCCCTCTAATGCCAAACCCACAGCCAGAATTCCTTAAAGGCGGTGCTGCCCTGCTGCTCTACGTCCTCCTTTGGGAGGAGGGGGTGTCCCCCACTCTGGGAAACAGGGAACAGTGCCCAACTGCTCCCAGGCCAGCAACCCAGGCCGCCAGGCTTGGTGGCCCACAGTACTGCCCCGAGACCCAGACAGCCAGCAACCCTGCTCTGGGTCTCCTCCAGCCGAGCAGGGCTGAGGGGACTAACGGCTCAGAGCCTGGGCCCCCCTCCCCTCCGACCACTCTCCCGCCCCGGGCACGCCTGGCACCCCGGGCCTGGGGGCTTCCTGCCCAGACAGGGCTGTGGAGGGCGGGGTGGGAGCAGAGCGTGGGCGGGCGTGGTGCCTGGGGGGCCACATGTGTGCAGGGGGCTCCTGGTGTGGGGTGGACCCCAGGTGACTTTCAAAACCGAGAAATGAAATTCGAGTCACTTCCATTCTGTCGGTCATGCAATCACTTAAGAGCTTGGTTTTGTGTAAAACTTTAGGAGCTCAGCGGAGCACAAACTGCAAGGTGTAATTCGTTACTTGAAAAAGTACAGTATTTCATTCGGCTCAGTGAATCCTCACAAAGAGAGCACACTGAGAAGCACTCGCCAGATCAAGAAATGAAACGCTGCTGGAACGCCCCCCGGCGCCCCTTGCCGAGAGTAAACGCTGCCCTTACTTCTGCTAGGACAGACCAGGGTTGCCGGTCTTGAACTTGGACGGGATCATCCACATTGCGGCGCGTGGCTTCCTCCCCGGGGCGCTGGGGTTTTCCATCGTGTGAGCACACACCGTGTGCTTGCCCGCTCCGATGGTAACATCTGGGTCACATCATCTGGGTCGCCTCCGGCTCCGGGCTGTGGGGAACGCTGCTGCTGTGAACGTCTGCACGGGTTCTGGTGAACTTTGGGGTGCATATTTGTTGAATGACGCCAGAGGAGTCTTGCTGCGTCATGGGGGCTCACACCCAGCCCGACTCACACCGCCAGCAACACCCTCCCGCAAGGCAGGCGAGTCACGGTTGCTCACATCCTTCCTGCTCTTGCAGGAACTGGTGACTTTAAACTTCAGCCCTTCTCGTGGGTCTGTGGTGGGACCGCCTGGTGGCTTGAATGTCTGCTTCCCAGTGACTAATGAAATTGATCCCTCTTACGGGTTTATCAGTGCCGTGCATAGGCTCTGTTGCAAAGTGTCTGTTCAAATTTTTCTGTTGGCTTGTCTGTCCTACGGATTTGAAGAAGTTCTTCATATATTCTGACTTCAAGTCTTAGGTCAAATGCACGTACGACAAGTTTCTCCGACCACTTTGGTTTGGCTTCTCCCTCTCTTAATGGTGTCTTTTCTTGAACAGATGTGCTTAATTTTATTTTTTATTTTTTTTAAGGTTTTGTTTATTTATTTGACAGAGAGAGAGACAGAGAGAGGGAACACAAGCAGAGGGAGTGGGAGAGGGAGAAGCAGGCTTCCCACCGAGCAGAGAGGCCGATGTGGGGCATGATCCCAGGACATCTGACGACTGAGCCACCCGGGCGCCCCTCGATGTGCTTAATTTTATTTTATTTTATTTTATTTTATTTATTTTTTTTTTTAAAGATTTTATTTATTTATTTGACAGAGAGAGAGATCACGAGCAGGCAGAGAGAGAGGAGGAAGCAGGCTCTCTGCAGAGCAGAGAGCCCGATGCGGGCCTCGATCCCAGGACCCTGGGATCATGACCTGAGCCGAAGGCAGAGGCTTTAACCCACTGAGCCACCCAGGCGCCCGATGTGCTTAATTTTAATGGAGTCCGATTTATCACTGTTTCTTCTGTTGTCAGTGTGCCTTCTGTGTCTTGCTTAGGAAATATGTGCCTGCCCACAGTCATAAAGATATTCTCCTATGTTTCTTTTTAGACACATTATTTTGCTTTGAAATTTTATACCTACAATCCACCTGAAATTGGCATTTGTGTAGAGATTAAAACTCACTTTCTTTTCCACAGGGATATCCAATGAGCCCCACACCCATTTTTCGAAAAGCTCGTTCTCTCTCCCATCACACGATGCTTGCACCTTTGTTAAAAATCAAGTGACGCTGAATGTGCGGGTTGCTTCTGGATTCTCTATTCAGTTCCATTGATCTATTTGCACATCCTTGGCAGTTAGCACACAGTCTCTAGATTGCTGGGGCATCATAATAAGGCGTGGAATCCAATAGCCGAGATCTTCCAGTTCTGTTTTCCCGTGTTAAGTTCATCTAGTTTTTCTTGGCCCATTGCATTTCCATATACATTTTAGAATCAACTTGTCCATTTTCACACACACACACACACACACCCCTGAGCTGCTTTGTGAACATCATTTCTGTGACTTCTAACTGTTGCATGGTGTGTGTATCAGTTAGGAACGGAAACCCCTCTATTTCAAGCAAAGAGGAGTTTGTCACCAGGAGGAATAACAGAGAGAAGAGGAGGCAGCGAGACCCGGAGATCAGGGCATCGCCAGGCTGGAGGTGCGGTGGGGATGTAGGGGGCGCTGCACAGAGATCAGGAAGCCATCGGCGCCCTGGGCTGGGGCCACAGCCCGAGCTCCCCCAGTGCCCAGAGCGGCCACCAGAAGCACGACCTACACCTCTGCCCACTGTTAGGGCTGAGTGTGCTCCCGCCAAGCTAGGATGTTGAAATCCTAACCCCAAGGACCTGAGAATGTGACCTTATTCGAAACTAGGATCAGTGTAGATGACATTAGTTAAGGGGAGGTCAGACTGGAGTAGAGGCTCCCTGTCTGTGGCTCTTTGCTCTGGCAGCCCGGGGTGACACACACCCAACTTCCCTCTGGAGCCGGCGCCTCCTGGATGACTCCAGCTGGAACCTGGCTGCCCGGGATCCTGGGACCTGCAGGTGACAGGCATCCAGCCCTGGGGGCTGGAGGGGCAACACCAGAGTTGGGGACAGCAGGCGGGCAACCTCGCAGGATATGGCAGGGGAAGGAGGTCTCAGGATGCAGGGGCGAGGGCGTTGGGACAGGCATCCGCTGGGTGCGGATGGGGTGTGGAGGCATCGAGGATGATGTTCGGGGTTCCGGCGTGGTGCGGAGCGGAGCACACAGCGAGAGGAGCCATGGGCTGGGGGTCAGCGGAGTCCGAGGGGCCTGCGGAACACGGACGCGCAGACATCCAATGGCTCTGCAGCTCTGGGCGACTCAGGTTGCAATTGAATCCGTGAAAACCCCCATACAATTTTTTTTAAAGATTTTATTTATTTATTTGACAAGGGTGGGGCACAAACAGGGAGCAGCAGACTGAGGGGGAGGGAGAAGCAGGCTCCCCACCGAGCAAGGAACCCAATGTGGGACTCGACCCCAGGACCCCGGGATCATGACCTGAGCAGAAGGCAGACGCTTAACCAACTGAGCCACCCAGGCGCCCCCCCATACAAATATTTTTGTTCTCCATAATTAAATATTAAAACCGCTCATGAAACAAAGAATCAATAACCCTTTACACATCTCACATTAACAAAGATGAGTACTGTAAGCAGCTTGCAGAAAGAATGAGGCTTTGCAGCAAGCACCACGCATATGCGGAGCTCATTTGGGTGCCTGTTCTATGCTAACGGCCAGTGCCTTCATGATTTTATGACTCAGGATTGTTTATTCCTGCCTCCTGGGCTTCACCACAGTCCCAGAGACAGAGAATTGCGCGTTTTCAAACAGGGAGAGGCCCCCACTGGTCTTCATTTAATCTGCTTGGCAGAGCTGAGCGGGCCCCTCTCCCCGCCCCTCCCCTGGGTGGTCTCAGCTCTGCTCGGAGAACCTCTCGCCCAAACACCTGCCATTGGCCCACCCCCTCTCCCCCCAACGCCTGACTGCCCGCATCACCCCTACGCCTTACTGCAAGAAGCTGCAACTCAAGCTCTGCAGAGTTTATCTCCCTTTTCTTCTTCCCAATTTCCAATTTTTTCCCATTGCACAGACTCGCAATTCATTTATATGAGAACCAATGTTCTCTTGATGTGAAAAAGAAGAGACTCTGCATATTCTAGAATTTCACGTGAGGGGAATTGCAGGACTGGAGGCACCATTCACCTACTCGTAAATTCAACAACTATTTGGTGAATTTCCCTTGGTGTCCCTGGTTGTGTTTGTCCTGGACACATACTGGTGGGCGAGAAAGAGAAAGGCTCTTTCCTATTGGAAATGGAAGTCAAGCGGGGGAGCCAGACCATAAATAATTACACAAATAAATGTGAAATTGCTCCAGTAAGAAGTGCCATAGATGAGGGGACCATGATTCTATGGGTGCATTTAAGGGAGGAGAGCTGACATCAGCAGGGCAATCAAGGCAGACTTCCTGGAGGAAGTGCCAATTAAACTGAGATCTGAAGGATGAGGGTCATTAATTAGGAAAAGAAGGAAGGGAAGGGCTCTCTGCACAGTGGGAAACACATGAGCAACAGCCTATGTGGGCAAAACGGAAGACACGTCAGGGACTTAGGGAGTCCAGAGGGCCTGGGGAAGTGTGGGGAGGAGACAGCAGAGGTGAGTGTGAGAAGCAGGCAGGGACTGAACCATAACACCTCCTCTCACCTGATAAAGATTTTTATCTCTATCCCGGGAGTAATAGGATGCCATTTTGTGTTTTAAACAGAGGGGAGACACTGTCAGATTTGCACTTCGCAAAGATCCCCCAGGCTGCAGTGTGGAGACCGCATCAGTGGGGCCCCCGGCTGCTGGGAGGCTGCTGCAGTGGGTGTCGCAGAACCTGGATGTGGCATGGGGGTGGAGACACGTGGGTGGGTCTGAGGGCTACTTGGAAGGCAGATGGCGGGGCTTCTGGGAGATCGGATAAGGGAGGTGAGAAAGAAGGGGCATCATATGATCTGTTTGTGGCCCGTGTAATTACAGTCACTATTCACTGAGGCAGAAAGGGCTGGGGTACAGATAATGAGTTCAGCTTGGGCCACACTGAATCGTCGTTGAGACAGTCAGTCGTTCTTGCATCTGAGACCTTCCTTCCGAAGCCCTTCTCCTTCTTCCTAAACCACATTTTGGAGTTCATTTAGTGAAGGTCTCTTTGTAACAACAACTCTCCATTTTTATCAGAAAATACCTTTCTTTGTCCTCATCCTTGAAGACTATTTGGGCTAGGTACAGGATTCTAATTGGCTTTAATTTCCTTTCAGCATCGTGCATCCCGTGATTGCTGCTGAGAAGTCAGCTGTCAATCCATCTGCTGTTGTCCGAAGGCATGTGTCTCGTTATACAAGCTGCTTCCAAGGTCTTCTCATTGTCTTTGGTGATCCGCAGTTTTGCCATTACGTAACCGTGTGCGGATTTCGGCTCATCTGTTCTCTTTGAGAATTGTAGGGCTCCCGAATCTGAGGATTGGTGACTTCTGTGGCTTCTCCCCAGTTCTCTGCGAAATCTCCTTCTGGAACCCCAGCTAGTCACCTGTTACGTGTTAGACCTTCTCAGTCTACCCATCCTGCACCCTCGCCTTTTCACTTCCCTTTTATACTTTTCATGTCCTGTGGTCGACCTACCTCCTTTTCATCTTTTATGGCTGAGGAGCTTCCAAAGCTAGGTATCCCACGCCTACTCTTTCACATATTAATAGATGTCTAGTTATGAATAAAGCCGTTACGAACAACCTTATCAAGTCTTTTTTTTTTTTTTTATGATCATGTGTTTTCATTTCTCCTGGATAAATACCTAGAAAGAGGACTTCTGGGTCCCGGGTTAGATGTATGTTTAACTTTAGAAGACACTCCCAAACTGTTTGCTGTTTGCTTTTCATTCAGCATCTGAGCCACGAGCCTTCTGCAGACACGGAGACTGCCACGTCCTGGAAAATGAAAGACCCATGTGTCGCTTTCACATCTCTCTTCCTGCCACACTCCCTGAGAAAGTAGAACCTGAAAAGGAGAAGACAGAGCCCTCCCCCTACCTTCACGCACCTCAGGCCTAAGTCCACGGCACAGGGGGGACAGGAAAAGACATGCATGTCCCCATGCAAGACAGAAGCACTGAGCCGTACGAGGGAGCTGGCCCCTACGATTGCAGTGATGAGAAGACTCTGGGTCTGCCTACAACGCTGATCTGAACAAGGAAAGGAAGATCCACCAGAAGGGACTGAGGGCAGCGATCAGAGCTACCCACTTCATGTCTACGCCCCACCTCATGGACTGTTCCGTAACCGCCAATACTGAGCCCCTCCTCATAGTCCCAGCCTCAGCCCCAAAGTCCATGTTCTCTCCTCACCCTTGTCTTCCCCCATCCAGGTCTCCGACTTGTCGCTACCAGCCTGCGCTTGTCAGGACAAGGGCCAAGACTCAGACGGAGCAGAGAGACCAGAAGGGAAGGCCAGGACAAAGGAGCCGTGGAGAGGGGTTTGCATAAGAGGGTTCATTGCACTGTAAGTGGACCACGCAGCTGCTTCTGGCCACTAGATCAGCCTCCTCCTCCAGGAACCACACTTCTGCCTCCCACAGAGCCCTCTCTTGGTCTCAGTTGGTTGGTCTGGCTGGGGTTCTCACCAAGAGGGGTTGTGGTTTGGAGTTGGACTCCATGTTGACAGACCCTCATATGTATAGGTACCATTAGTGTCCCCCATTTTACAGTGGGGGAAACTGAGGCACAGGCGATCTAACAGCAGCTGGTGGGTGGCCATCAGGAAAGGAGAGCAGCCAGATTGGCCCCAAATCCTCCTCTAAGCCACACTGCCCCTAGCACGGTATAGTAAGGAAATGTGTGTTGAACAACTGAGCAAACGAATTAGTCAACTTAGCACCGAGCTGGCCTCCCCCTGCTGCGTGCTGCTCCCCCCAACGGGTGTGGGTGGGTGCCAGACCCTTCATGATGGATAGGTGATATTTCCCGGGGCAAAGATGGCCAGCACACCTGTCACTGCCAAGGTAATTATGTCTCTCCCACTGGCCTCCTGGCCAAGCTGCAGCCCTGAAAAGTCACTGTGTTCTTTCTGCAATGTCTGCAGCGAGATCCAAAGAAAAGCTTCGAAGAAGACGAGGTGGAAGTCCGTGTTGTTCTGCGTGGTCGGGAAGGGAGTTTGCGGCTTCGGCAAATGGGCCAGGAGGATGGTGAGACCCAGCTTGGTGACAGGGTGTCCCTCCACCTGGGCCGTTTCATTTTAAGGGGGTGCTGACTACTTAGCAACTGAGACCCAGGAGCTCGTGAGTAGAGCTCACTGGGCCAACCCGATTTGTCTCTGGATTAGTTACAGAAGTAACTGAAGACAACAAGTTAGTCAATACAGGGAGGACAGGAAGTTGAGAGTTGACCTGGTCCTGGACAAAGACGCTAAGACAACTGTCCTCCTGAAGGCGTGCCCCTGTGGGTGGGGTCCCATGAAGTCAGTGTGTACTCCCACGTGGTAGTCTAGGGGACCCATGTGGGAAAGAGGCAGCTCCTGAGGCAGGAAATGGGCTCTGGGGAGAGAGGAGGGCTGCGTCCCCCTTTGGGGTGCGTGGTGATCAGGGCTTACCCCCAAGACTCAGGGGTGTGCAGGGGAGATCTGTGCCCTGCCCCCGAGGAGGCTGCCACAGATGGGACAGGGTGAGGTCTGCACCAGCAGCTGGCTGCAGACCTTCTCAGAGCCTTCTCCCCTTCACAGCCCACCTCCAGGCGAGTGTGGCTAAGGCTCTGCAGCCCCTGCTGTGCTGGAGATCCCGACAGGATGAGCAGAACATCAGGGAGTGGGGACTTGCGACCGACACACAGACCTGCCTGGGAGCGAACCTCGAGTTCTAGTGTGATAGATGTAACTTCATCTCAAAGGGTTGAAAAGGTCTGGGAGCTGTTGGGGCTGCCTGCCCAGTAAGGCTCATCAAATTCTACATTGTGGTGTCTGCTTTTCCATCTTGGTGGCCGCTGTGCCCTCGAGCCCTCACCTGTGTCTGGCAGGCCATCTCCTGTCTTCACCCCCTCCCCCTTCCCTGGGGTCACTGGTTTACCTGCCCAGAACAGCTGGAGGGTGTCCACCCTGAGTGGTTTGAACAGCCCTGTCCCAGGAGTCATCATGTCCCCAAGATCGGAAGGAGAAGGGGAAATGGCAAAATAAAGAACACAGGAGCGAGAATGCAGAAGCAGGCTGAGCTGGCCGGTGGAGCCCTTTCAGCCCCAGCCCCACGCTCCCGGTGAAAGGTCCCAGCAGCGGTCTGCACGCATGTCACCCCTTCAGAGTATCCCCTGCCATGACGTCACCTGACCCATGTCACATTATGAAGCAGGGGTCCTGGACCCTTTGAAAGAGGGAGAGTTAGAGCTCAGAGACTGAGCAAGTCTCCTAATTACGGATTCATAAAAATAGGCAAAGATAGTAGAGAGAGGTCTCCTGTTCTCTTCACCCAGCTCTCCCTAATGATTGCATCTCACACAGCTATAGTACAATATCAGAACTGGGCAACTGACATCGGTACAATGTGTGTGTATAATTCTCTAACATTTTATCACGTGTAGGTTTGCGTAACCACCACGTCTCGAGACAGAATGAAATACAATTGATTTTTGTATACTGACTTGCTATCTTGCAACTTCGCTAGGCTCACTTACGAGTTCTAGTAGGGTTTTTGTAGATTACTTGGGATTTTTTTTACATAGAAAATCACGTCACCTGTGGATGGAAACAGATTTGTTCTATTCTTTCCAGTCTGCGTGATTTTTTTTTCCTGCCTTATTGCATTGGCTAGGCCCCCCAATTTGATATTGAACAGAGGTGACAACAGCAAACATCCTTTTCTTACTCTTGATTTCAGAGGGAAGCAGTCTTCTATCACTAAGTATCCTGTTAGCTATGGGGTATTGGTAGGTCCTCTTTGTCAGGTTGTAGAAGTCCCCTTCAGTCCTAACTTGCTGAGAGTATCTGTCATGAATTACTATTGGATTTTGCCAATATTTTTTTCTGCATCTATTGAAATGATCATACGGTTTTCTTCTTTAATCTGTTGATACAGTAAATCACATTGATGTGTTTTCAGAGTGATATTAAGAAGGCACAAATATAATCAAATCATGGCGCTCTTCAAATGTTCAAACCATTTAACAGCTTCCTATTGCTTCTAGGATTAAATTAAAATCCTTAATGCGATGGATCAATGAGGAATGTGTGTGCCTATGAGAAGCAGTGTATCTAACTAACTGCTTACACAACAAACTCATTTTATAGCCTATAGCTGGTCTGCACCCCCAGGGCTGGTTCAGCCACTCAGCAACATCCGGTCATCAGGTCAGCTTCTCTGCCTCACCTCATGCTTACAAGGTGGCTACAGGAGCTCCAGGCATCATTTTCTAGCACAAGTGTGTCCAAAACCGGGAGGGTGGGAACGAAGCAATTTTCCTCAAGTGATAATTTGGATCAGAGAGAAAAAAACCTCTTCAGTAGGTCTTCCCTAGCATCTCACTGGCCAGACCAGCTCACTTCCTTATCCCTAACCCAATCACTTGGCACAGAACTGCTGTGACCAATGATCACAGCCCATCCCTTGGAGCAGCACATTGCTGCTGGACAAAACCAAGGCCATGGCCAATGTATCCACCCTACTGGTCCACCCGAGCCTCTACACAGCTGGGCTTCTTCCTCGCTTCCCATTCTCCGGCTCGGGTAAGTATAATCCTGGAATGCTCCTCTCTCCCGCACCTGTTCACCCCGCTGAAGGTGCTCACCCTCCAGGTCTTACCTAACATGTCTCTGCTCCCCTTGACCGCCTGGCCGGACCACGTTCTCTCCCCCCCACACCCGTGCCAGCCCTCTTGTGCTCGTGACAAGGGCACAGCCAGAACTCAGCGTCCCCGGGCCTGCCCCTGCACTTGTCCCCCGCCAGAGTCCTCCTCATTCTTGGCCTCCCTCCCCTCCCCTTCCTTCCCCTCCCCTCTGCCTCCAAACCCTTCTGGGACCACCTGAACCCCTCCTCCTCCACGACGACCTCTGGGACTTTCGCAGCTCCCCTTCCCCTCTTCCTCCTCCAGTACCACAGTGATCTTAGCGCAGTCTGTCATCCCCAGCGAGCTCCCTGAGAGCCCAAACCATCATTCTTCTGCGTGGGCCCTGCCATCACCCTGAGCATCTGTCCCACCTCGGGACTCGGCAGGTGTTCAGATGGGAAGGATTAGAAAACACACTGCAGATCTGCAGATTGGAACAACCAGGACTGCCATCGCCTGGTGGGGGGCTGGGGGGCTGCACGCCTCACAGACATCAGCTCCGCACCTTCCCGCGGTGGAGTGGAAGGTGCACTATTAGTCCCCCACCCCCATCCCCCGCCAAAAACTGAGATGACAAGAGGTGAAATAAGTCACTTGCCCGAAGTCACGCACAGGTAGCCCCTGGAGTTCAGGTGTATTCCTGACTCCAAAGCTGGGGATTTCCCCACCCAGATGCAGGGAGGAGGGTGAGGAAGCGGGTCTGACCGAGGCCTGGAGTCCTGACACCAGCCCTGGAGAGGGGGCCCTGGGGCCACAGTCCATGCTGGGCGCAGGGGTAAAGCCATGGTCCTCACCCCCGGGGGAATCACAGCTGGGAACGTGGCCGTCAGAGACGTCACAAATCCAGGTGCTCTGCACACACGCGCGGTGCCCACCCCCCCACACACACTGTGCCCTTCCAGCCCCACAGCAACCCGGGAGCAGGACCCATGCTCCCGTTCCACAGATGGGCAAACTGAGGCCCAGGTTGAACAAGGCCTTTCCCCCAAACCCACCCCGGGAGTTGGACTCGGGTCTGGCCTTTCCCCCTGAGACCTCTCTGCACCCCAGCCCAGTAGACAGTCCCCGGGACCACTTCCGAAACTGGCCCCGGCCGTGTCCATCCAGGGAGCTGGCAGCCTCCTCTTCGTAGCCCTTCCAGCTCTCTTGGTTCCAATCCCAAGTCATTTGCCACCATACATCTCTCTCTTCTTTTCCTTTCAAAGATGACTCACAAAATGAAATGAGGCGTTTGGAGTAAATGATGATGGGGCCTGAATTATTCAAACTCCTCCAGATTCTGAAATGACCTTAATGTGTTTATGTTTTGCATTAAGCTTCAAAATGGGCTGAAGGTCCACAGGATTTATCTTAATTTGTGAAATGCTTCTCCAACCCAGGACGCCGCCATGCTACAAATGTCTGGCAAGGGACGCCAAGCCCAGTGGCCACTTTCTGGCTGGTTCCTGTGTGTCCTTCCTGCTGTGTGACAGCTGAGCGTCTGTTGCGATCTTGCGTCCGCTCCTAGAAAACCCAGACCCGACCTGGGGAGGGGGAAGGGCTGCTCTGTGACTGTTGCCTGTTTTGCCGAGAAAGCTCCACGCTGTGCCCACATGCAGCTCCGGGCCCGGCCAGGACGCGCTCGGCTGGCATCGGGAGGAACGAGGGAGCAGCAGAAGAGCGGCAGAAGAGCGAGAAACGGTGAGGCCCGAGGTGGCCAGCTCTGCGGGAGCTGCTACCACTGCCAGGCCAAGGCCAGGGAGGAGCCCCTGCCGGGACAGCAGTTCCGAGGCAGAGAGGAGCACGAGGAACATTCCAGCCTCTCCCCGCCCCTGCTCTTGCATCTCCAGCCCAGTGCGCACGGGGTAGGGGACAGCTGAGTCACTGACGAGTCCATGCAGGCCAGCCCTGGGGAGCCGGATGGGACAGAACCACAGAGAACAGGTGTGGGGAGCTGGCAAAAGGCCCCCCCGAGTCCACCACCTGAGGCCTGCGGCAGGGGGGAGCCCCGGGCAGGTTTGCGTGGGAGGGACAGCCGGAAGGGCCCAGGGGGGAGGCCCAGAGGCCCGTTCGGCCTCCCACTGGAGGCTGCGGCTGTGGGCGGAGCGGGTTGGTTGGAAGCTGAGTCTTGGCGAGGAAGGGCCCAGAACCATGAAGTTGGGATTTTAGGCTCCAGATGCACCCCTTCTGGGCTCTTCCCGCTGGAGGACAGGCAGCTCCCACAGGACCCGTCCCATCAGCCTCTGAGAGTGGAAAGAACCAGGGCTCCTCCCAGAGCCTCAGATGGGAACCGGGACCGGGGAGACCGGCCCCAGGAGGCCCCAGGAGGCAGAGGGCGGTGCTCGACTCTCTCTCTCTCTCTGTCTCTGTCTCTCTCTGTCTCTCGCTCGGGTCCCTCTCCCGCTTAGGCTTGCTCCCACTTCCCCGGGTTGCTCCTACACGGAAGGGCTCGAAAACCTCAGCCCCGAGTGGGCAACGCCAGGAGACAAACAAGGACAACCTCACGCCGCGTGGGGGGGTTTCCGAAGGCCTGTCCCCTGGCTCTAGAACACTGCGGGCTGCTGTGAGGGGAGAGGGCTCTGCTGTCACGCGCACCTCCGTCCCCGCCAAGCTGACCTGGCCCTCGCGTCCTGGAGCGCCGTAAGCTCAAAGCGTGCGCTCCCGCCCCCCGCTGCCCCACACGACATCGTCACCTTTAGCTTCCAGGCTCCAGCGGGCCGAGGACAGCAGGTGTTCCAGGGCCTGCCAGCGCCGGAGGGGGGGAGTCTGGCCCCCGCTGCCTGGGACAGTGCGGACCCCCCTGCCCCAGTGGCAGGGAGGCATGAAGCGCGTTAGCGCCTCCTGGATAATGAATGCCCGACAACAGCGCGTGTCCAGGGGCCTTCGTGTTGCCCCAGTAGGACGGAGCCTCCTACCGAGGCCAGCGCTGGGGCCTCTGGAGTCCTGACTTCTGGAACAGAAGTGTGTGTGGGGGGGCGCGGAGGAGCACCTCCCGGGAGACCGGCTGTGGGGAACAGGACACCCAGCTGCCACCTTCCCGCCGGGGCCTCGGCCCGGCTCCTCAAGGACCTGGAGTGTCCAGGGGGCTGCCGGAGGCCGCGAACACCAGCCCCAACCCGAGTCCAGCTGGCCCACGGTGCCCCGGGCAGGAAGCCGCCACCTCGAGCTGACGAGGCCTGGGGGGGGGGCCCTCAAACATTTGGGTGTATGTTTGCGCCCCCCATTCCCACTTGGAAGCCCAGACCCCCAGTGTGATTGCATATGGAGATGGGCCTTTAAGGAGGTAATTCAGGTTAAATGAGGGGGGGGGGCCTGATCTGATAGGACTAGTGTCCTTATAAGAAGAGAGAAGGCCACCCGGGGACACGGCGAGCCAGGAGGAAAGGTCTCACCATAAAATGAATCTGCCGGCACGTGACCTTGGACTTCGGAGGGATGAATGTCTGTGTGTATCTGGACGGCAGCCTGAGCTGAGACACTGAGGGGGCGTCAGACTCCAAGCAGGACCGCCAGTGGCCCTCGGCCAGCCCACCGGGCCGCTGACAGCCCGTACCCGGCTCACACGCGGCCCGGGTAGAAGGGGAGCGGGCTGCAGCGGCAGCGCAGGAGGAGAGCGGACACAGGGTCGGCGGGGGATGCGTCTCACAGGGAAAGAGGCACAGAGGGTATTGCCCACAAACTGTCACTGCACCTTTCAGGGGACCTCAGGAGGCCCTGGAGGGCATGTCAAAACACGGATGGCTCCGCCCCCAGTCCCTGCAGTTTCTGACTCAGTAGGTCTAGAGTAGGTCCCAAGGTTTCTCGTTTCTAGCAAGTTCCCAGGTGTGGAGATGCTCCCGCTCCGGGAACCCCACTTTAAGAACCACCGAGGGAGTATGGCATCAAATGGTCAAAGTCAGAGGCAGAGAGCAGAGCACCCCCCCCATCCCTGAGTGCCATCGTGGGACCAGGCAGCAATGAGGTGGGACACTTGTCGAGCCCCCTGGCTGGCAGGCCGCGCATCGGCCCACTCGATCTCCAGGATGAGCGGAGGCCGTGGGCATTACCGCCCCCGTTTTACAAACCGACCCCAGCTCAGAGAGGTGAAGTGACTCGCCTGGGGCCCCACGGATACACACGGGGCCACAGCCCCCACCCCTCCCTTCCTCCCGGTGACCCTCCATCACGGGGACCTGGAACGCAGGATGGCCCGTCTCCCGAGAGGTCCCTGGCGACAAGGAGCCAGCAGATGCAGATACAGAGAAAGTCCCCCTCTCCGACCACCGGGGCTCCGGGATTCCTGCCTGTTCCAAATGGCTAAGAGCAGAGACTGCGCTCCCCTCCCAAACTCTCCCCGAGAACGGTCGAGGCCCAGCCCAGGCAGGAAGGAAAGTGTGTGTCCCCTGCTGCGGCTGTCGGGTCAGGAAACTGGGTCCCGCAGACAGAGCCGTGCACCGCGGGTCCCTATGACAACCCGGGCTGCCGTGGTCCGTAATTACAATCAACTTCAGAGTTGATCATTCTCCTGGGCCCTTCTGGCGGGAAGGCGGAGGCAGCAGAAGCAAAGGGGAATGATTAGCTGAGCCTCTGGGTCACTCCTGCTCTGGGAGCCTTCAGAGACGGGAAGAATGTGCTATGCGAAGCTGGGGGCCCCACGGGGCGGGCTGTAAGGGACTGGGGCCCGCCACCCAGCACCTAAGCTCCTCTTCTGATGGGGGAGGGGCTGGGGCACGGTCACGGGCACGGGCACTAGAGTGCCTGGCTCCCTGTCCTGGCCCTGCCCGACCTGAGCGGTTCAGAGCACGACCTCTCTGGGACCTAAGAACACAGAGCTCAGAAGGCCGGTGTCCCTGTGCCCCTGCGGAGGGTGAGGGGTGGCCCAAGGTAAGGAGAGGAGGGGTGGCCGAGGCCCAGCCAGTCCCTGACCCCATCCCACCCCAGCCAGGGCACAGGAAGCCATAAGGGGGGTGCTGGTGTTTGCTGAGCATGGACTGCGTGCCATGCCCAGGCTGAGCCCTACGATGTACCTGACCCCAGGGAGCGCCCAACGATCACACCCACTTCGCAGATGAATAACTGAGGCACACAGGCACAGAGCAGAGTCCAGGCTGTCTGATCTCAGCTCTGCTCCTGTGGACCCTGGTCTCGCTTCTGACTGTTGGGGTTCACCGAGGCTCTGGTTGGGGGGGAAAAAGGACTCTGCTTCCAAAAACGGTTTGGAAACCCCCGTTACGGTGCAACCTTCCCACTTCACAGAAGAGGTAACGGATTCTCCGGTCCTGGATCACATAGCTCTGAATCCATACACCAAAGGCAAGTCAGTCGACATAGTCATCGATCCTAGTAACTTACGGTTCTACAGTGATTCATAACAGGTGAAACTTTTTAGAGTTTGAAGATTTGTGCCAGGTATAGGCTAACTCTTCTGAACCCGACTGTGTAAATGTTGAGCTTGCTCTGTCCAACTCCCCACTGCTCCAGCTGGAGGAAACTCGGAGAGAGGGGGTTCAGGGGGTGGGGAAAGGCAGCTCAGCACCGCCCGGCCTGCCCACCCCCGGCAGGTGCCACCGGCGCTCAGGGTGGAATCTGGAGGTTAGGGGGCCTGTGGAGGCCAGAGACGGGAGGTGCAGGAGTGAGGGAGGAGACAAAGGGGCAGAGAGAGAGGCTGGAGAGCAGGGAAGGAGAGACTCAGGGGTGTGAAATATGTATATTTGCAGGAATTCTTCATCCTCAAGAATATATTCAAGGATACTTTCAAGAATGCGTTTAGTATACTTGAGAATACAGTCCTATGGACAGATGACATGAATGCTGGAATTCCGCAACACTCCGTGTTTGGGAGAGGAAAGAACGCACGGGGACAGAGATGAGACAGAACTGGTCATGCACTGATCACTGTTGAAAAGCATGTGGTACCTTGGGCTCATTATGTTCTGTTTGTGTGTGTTTGAAATCTCCCATCATAAAAAAGCTTTTTAAAAGCATATGGTCAATACATTCCAGAATTTTGTAATGAACAGTTTTTTGAACGTAGTTTTCTTTGTAAGAAGAGTGGATTAATGAATGAATGGCCTCAGCCTTCCTTCCGCACCCCTGTCTCTCAGCTCCCTCCCCTCTTTCCTTCCCCCCTCCTCTCTCTCTCTCTCTCTCTCTCTCTCTCTCTCTCCCTCCGCTGGAAATCAGCACCAGCCAAGGTTAGCAGCTGCATAGTGATTTCACTCTGTCTTTCTTCCAAAACATTTGTTAAAATACTGGTACAAAGGAAAAGTAATTATCAGTCAAATAAAAGGTCGCAGAAACCTTCCAAATCCACCCCCCTCCCCGCCATCCTGCACAATTTGCTATCAACGTTAAAAGTCTGACAACTTGGCCATTTGTCCAGTAGGCTTTCTCGCCCACACTGGCCGTTTCCATGCCGGTTCTCGTGGTGGAGACGGCGCTAACACCCAGCTGCCCTCTGGGGAGACGTGTGCTAGCTGGCTACCCACAAAGGCCACAGAAGCAAAGCTGACTTGGCATTATTATTATCTGGCGAAGTGTCCTTTCCTGGCTCAGTTTCCCCATCTATAAGTGAACAGGGAGGAGGAGATGATCACTAAGCCCTTCCAGCCCCAGAACGTGATGCCACTCAGAGCCAACCTTCTTGCAGGGACAGTGGCGTTACTGGGCAGGGACAGTGGCGTTACTGGACTGGGGTCTGTTCTGGGAGGCAGAAAGGGCTCGGGTCTCCTACCCGAGCCACCCAGCACACTGCAAGCAGCCACACAGAGAAACGGGAGCTGGGGAGGGCGCTGCACGGAGGCCTCAGCCCCGAGCCAGGCCAAAGCCACGGGACCAAACCTTCCCACCCAGCCCTTCTGTCGGGGTCCCCCCTTCCCCCGCCTGCTGCCACCCACAGGCGTAGCCCAACATCCCCAAGGGGGAGCCTCCAGAGGAGATGAGCAGCTGTCCCTGTCTGCCCGTCTGAGGCGCTCCCACAACCCTGGACTTTGAGCGCCAAGGCCGGGCCGGTCCCTGTGGACCCGAGCAGGCTGGCCGTCCTACTAGCATTTGAATGGGTTATGTGAAAGGGTAGCCTTGTGTCATGAAGTCCAGGCCAGGTGATTCAGGCCACTCCCCTCCACTTGTTCCTTATCACCCCTTCCTTTTCCCTGGGACACGGGAATGCATGGGGGTGGGCTCCGGTTAGGGGGGTCTGGTACGAACACACGACCAGTAATGGCTAAAGCACCAATGTTCTGGATTGCTTATTTCTATGGCATCCCTGTGGTCGTGACCTCGCCCCTCATCCCTCACCCCGCCGTGGTCGTGACCCTGGGGTGGGCTCTCACTTGGCCAAGCCTACAGGAGTGGGGGACAGGCAACCGGGAGCCGCCCCGCTGTGGGGCTGGGGGAGACCTGAACCATGATCCCGAGGGACGGGCAGACGTGAAAACGGGTTGTTCGGTGCTCAAAAAAATCATCGCAACAGGCAAGTACGCGTGCGACTCCAGCTTGCGATCACAGTGAAAATGAGAAAACACCGGAGGGGAACAATGAACTCGTGCAGAGCACACGGCGTGGGGGGCAAGACAGCGGTGCTCACGGGGAAACTGGGGGCCTTCCTGCAGAAAGAAGGGACCCGGGGGGAGTCACATGATCACGGGGGCAGAGGGTGGCCACACTTGCCTGGCAAACACCAAGAGACAGACATGATTTTCTAATGGCTGTGTCCCACACCTGAAACTAAGACGACGTTGGACGCCCGCTAGACTTTAAAAACCAATTAAAATTAAAAAAAAAAACAACAACAAACTCAGATCCATCGGGAGCGGTTACAAAAAAACCAGCAGGATAAATCCAAAGAAAGTAGAAGGAAGGAGTGAAAATGAGAACACAAGTCGAGAACAAAGAAATGACCAGAATCCGCAAAACCTAAAGTTGGTTTCTGCAAAGAGAGCAAACGCGTCAAGTTTGCTCGGGGAGAATGGGCAGAAGGAAAGTTCGGGACACACACGCGGTGTGTGACTTAAGCAACCTCTCTAGTCTGCGTCTCTTTCTCAAAATCAAGAAATACAATGTCTGCCCTAAGAAACCCATGTCTCAGGGTAGTTATTGTCCCAGAGCTGGGGGGTTGTAAATGTTCTGTCAGAGCCCCAGGGTGCTGCAAGGTGGCGGGCGGGGGGGGGCGGTGCTGGGAGGGGAGGACCCACTCCCTCCAGGGAGGAATCAGGAGGAGCGACTTCCAGGCTCAGCCCTGGAGGATACGAACTCACGGGAAGAGCAGGACAATCCAGGCTGGGAGCCCAGTGAGCCTGGAGGCCTGAGGCCCATCCCTTCCCCATAAAACGGGGCTCGAGGGGAGAAGGGGCGAACCCCTCCTCGGCTGGCTGCCAAGCCCAGGCTGACATTTGAGGCCAATGCGGAGAACACAAAGGGGCCTGGCCATGGGCTTCTGCTTGGGGCTCCTGCATTATGCAGCAGGGGTAAATAATGGATAACTTGGAATGTTTTTTTAACCATTTGTTACCGATCTCGGTCCAGGATGTTGAAGACACACAGCCTTACCCAGCCTGTCTCTCTAGTTAAGAGAATGATTTCATTACAATCCTCTCTCCGGGCTAACTGAGATGGACTTTTCAGCTGGAAGCCAGTGAGCAAGTTGGCAACAGACCAGGTCTGTGCGTCCCGGAAGGAAAGAGCCCCGTGGCACTCTGGGCTCTTCCCCAAAAGCCTCAGTCTACCCAACAGGGGATACGCACCTTCAATTCCCCAGGTAAGGAGAACTTGCTTCTGGGACTGGATGACTTAGCCTGTGAACTCATGGGGTTCTGCCTCTGGGCAGAAGGGACTTCGACCCGACATGTCCTCTGCCCGAGCTGGCGGGTTCCAACATCCCCCCAGGAGGCTCTCAGTGGGGACCCTCTCAGAGAGGCTGATCGGGGTGAAGTGCCTTCCTCCCCTGAGGAAATGCCTCTAGACCCAAGTTAGACAGAGGAGGCTCTAATCCCCCCAAAATGAGGGATGGGGGCCCGAGAGGTCATCATGAAGACGTCAGGGTCACAGAAAGAGTCTGCATTGGAATCGGTAGCCAACAGAATAACCTATGAACTTGGGTTTCTCTAAAAATAGTCACGAGGCAATTGCCACATGACCCAGCAAGTGTGCTCTTGGGCGAAGTTATGATCACAGAAAAATCTGGACACAGATGTTCACAGCAGCTTTACTTAGAACAGGCAAAGCCTGTAAACAGCCAGACGTCCCCGGAAGGGTGCGTGGGAAGCAGCGTGCAGGCCGCGGACCACCCGGCAGCAACAAAGGAGGGTCCATCGACCCTCCCACCATGTCGGTTCCTAAAGAATTATGCTGAGTCCGAAGAGCCAACCCCAAAAGGTTCCGGACTGTTTCAGTCCCTTTATGTAACACTTTTGCCGTGACAATGTATAAAGATGGAGAACAGGCTCGCGGGGCTGGGAGAACCGAGGGGGGACCCTGTCCGGTGCCCACGGTGGTGGTGGTGGTGGTGGCGGGTCTCACACCTTGTACAGGTGATCAAAGTGCCCAGAACCAAGGAAACACACACGAATGAGTCCAGTAAAACCGTGGACGTCTGAGGGAGATGGGGGGATGGGATGGGTGTCCGCATACAGACGGTACCCATGACACAGGCGTCTGCCAAGGTGTCTGCAGGAAACTGGGCAACAGACACACTGGATGACTCAGGCTTCCTTCTTACATCTGCAGGTGAACCTACAATTATCTAGAAATAAAAGACTGAACTTAAAAAAATCGTTACGATATAATGCTCAGTACAGAGGGCCAACCACAAAACCCACAGCGTCTCATCATCAGTATATTTCCAGACCTCCAAACGCACACCCGTGTAGTAAAACTACACCACAG
The DNA here is from genome assembly GCA_002007465.1 of Ailurus styani. Lineage (NCBI taxonomy): Eukaryota > Metazoa > Chordata > Mammalia > Carnivora > Ailuridae > Ailurus > Ailurus styani. The sequence continues at coordinate 1,537,555 of LNAC01000054.1, forward strand.
CCTCCCCCAGGCCCTGCACGCCCACCCCTGAATATATGCCCAAGAGAAATGTGGGCGTGTGGCCACCAGAAAACGTGTGTAAGGCTAACAGCAGCTTTATGCATAATAGCCAACAGGCAGACACAATGCGGACGCCGTCCAGAGTAGAATGGATGGACTCTGTTCTGTTCACCAGCAGCAATTAAATTAACGTGGCAATTAAAAAAGCCTAATCTAGAGCTCATCTAGTTGATGAGACTCACGGATATGACGAGCCGAAGAAGCCAGGCACGAAGACCACAGACTATATGGTCCGTTCATACGAAGTTCAAGAGCAGGCAAAACCATTCCATAGTGATGGGTCAGAAGAGCAGTGACCGAGGGAGTGGAGGGACCATCTGCGAAGGGGGCTCCGGGGGCCTCCAGGCACTAAATGTCCCAATCCTGATGGGGGGCGGGGGGGACACCTCGGGTGTGTATACCTGTGACACTTACCCAAGCACACACTTCAGACCTGGGCACTCTGCTGTGTGTTATACCTTGATATACTTCTTAAACAAGAGGAAAAAGCGTGTCCGCCCAGATGGAAGAACAGACGGCGACGCCCCAGAGCGGGGGCACCTGGAGGCGCCCCCATCGGCCCTCTCTCCCCCACCCCAGCTCTTATCTGCTCCTGGGACGCCTGCTGACCCCAAGTGCGAGGTTCCCGGCAGCATCACATACTACCCTGTGCTTTGGGGACGTGGTGGAGGAGAAAGGGGGACCTCAGGAAGAGGGAAGAAAGGAAGGAGCTCGAAGGAGCAGGGGGAGAGGGAGGAGAGAGAAGGGGAGCACAGCCAGCCCCCCCACAGTGCGGCCCCGCCCCGCGCCCGCCGGGCAGCCGGAGGCACGGTCTTCCTCTGCAAATGAGCACACTGCACGGCTCCATGGGCAGCGACCCGGCTGTCACCCAGGCCCAGGCTGTTGCCATGTGGAAATTCTCCATGTTTGAAGGAGGGTCTCCACGCTCCACAAATTATGTCTCCATTCCTGAGCGCGGAAATGAAGCAAACACCCCCAGCCCCCCTCCCCCCGTGCAGATGGCAGTCTGGAGGCTGTGCCCGCAGGTCAGAAGAAAGGGGACGAGGGGCCTGACCAAAGCAGAAGGAACCGAGCATCTGCTGGAATCGCAGGGATGGGTGGGGAAAGGGCACGGATTGTCCTTTAAAGCTAGAGAGGCATAACTCAATTCTTTTTACAATTTCATTACCGGAAAAGTCTATCGGCCCCAGGAGCATTGTGCTCACAAAATTGAACTAAAAACAAAAGGGCACTCACTGTGTCTTCCCTGTGCTCTGAGCTGAGCTGGATGTCCATAAATCACTGACAAGTAGAGAAAGGGGAGCCTCATTCCACTTTGTCCTCACCCGCCTGCCCTCGTTCCTCCAGGGCCGGAGGCAGCAGAAGCGACGGGAAGGTGGTGTTGACGCGGAGCCATGTGCGCGTCGGCGCAGTGCGGGCGTCCCCAGAGTGGTGTGAGGGAGGGATCAGCACCCCATCTAGAGCCGGGACACTGTAACTTGTCCAGGGTCACCTGGCGACCACGACCCCTCTCCACATATTCAAGCTACAGCCCATTTTAATTCCCAAAAGGGGATTTTGGGTCCTGGCCGAGGGGGTCTCCTGGGCAGCGAACAGCAGCCCCCTGTTCCTCCAGCAGGATTCCTTCCCAAGCCCTTAGACATAACCGAGGCAGAACCCTCTCCCAGAACCTTCCAGACCCTTCCAGACCCCAGCAGGGTTAGGGAAGCGCTCACAGCTCCCAGTGCTCGCCCTCCCCTGACCCCACGAGGCTGGAGTTTCTGTCTGTTGTGTTTGCCACTAAGACCCTGTGTCCAGACAGCGCCTGACACATGGCGACACTCAATCATTTTTAACGAGAAAAACTATTCGAATGATGTTGGCTCTGGGGAAGTGTCCGTGACGGTTTCCGGTCTCTGCGCAGCTGACCGGCTGACCTGCCCTGTTCCGTGTGCGACAACCATGTCGTGCAGGGAGCAGGGACATCACTGACCCAACACCCAGGGCAGCTACTCCGTGCCTCCCGAACCACACCTTCCCTCAGGCTCTTCCAAGTTCACAAGTCACGCACAGAGCGCTGGGAACTGGCCAGTACCTCCCACCGCTAGCCCGTGCGTGTCCCCGGCGGGCCCCTCTCCTGGGCAACAGCAGGAGCACCGTGGGGGCGGAGAGGCCTGGGGGCTGGGCTGGAAGCCAGACTCAGGAGGCCTGACAGCTGTCGGGAAAGACAGACAGACACAGCCCAGCTTCCCCACTCGGAGTCACCTGTGCCCGCGGTTCCTTTTGCTCCCTTTGGCGCATCTTCCCTATTATTCCGTGAAGATCGATAGATGGTCTTTTTTCCCCTCTTTCCAAAGCTCTCTTCTGGATTATCTCATTTTATCCCTTCAACGGCCCTGCAGGGAGACGGGTCCAGAGTCATCCTTGAGGAAGCTGGGTCATGCGGCAAGTGAGCAGAGGAGGGGCTGGCCGTGGTGGTGGTGCCCCACCGCAGACTGGGGTCTGTGCAGACTCGCCGCCTGGGGTCTGTGNGCAGACTCGCCGCCTGAGGTCTGTGGGGTCTGTGCAGCCTCTCCGCCTGGGGTCTGTGCAGGCCCCACACCTTTAATGAGAGGCTGCGCATGTGTCTGATCAGGGCAGCGGGTGCACTAGATGACCTCTCTTCTGATGAGGCCCGGGCCCCACATCTCAAACCAGCCTGCAGCCCTGAGGTGCCGGCCAGCCCCTGCCTGCAGGGGCTGGCTCTACCAGACGCTGCCTCTCCTGGCCTCTTACTTTGGGCTGTTTTTTTTAAAACAGCCTCTGTCTGGCATCTGATTTCTAATCAGGCGTTCATCTCCTGTGTTTTCAAGGGGCTGTGGCTGGGAGGGAGCGGGGGCCCACAGCCCCTACCCTCTCTGCTGCTACAAGCCTATGGGAGCCTCACAGATCCTTCCAGCAGAAAGGCAGGTTGGAGGGAAGGAACAGGGAGGGGAGAGAGAGACCCAGGCCTTAAGTGACCCACCTCACAGCCAGAGTCTGTGTCTGTCCCCATTACAGGCCCAAATTGACTGCAGCCGCCAAGGGTAGCCAAGCTAATCAGCTAGCCAGACATCATCTACTTAGCATCGTTGTGCCTCTCTCTCTCTCATTCTGTCTCTCCCTCTGTCTGTCTCTTTCTCTCTCTCTCTCTCTCTCTCTCTCTCTCTCTCTCACACACACACACACACACACACACCAGACAGGGAGACAACACTGACAACACAGCCCGTCCGGCTCCCCACTCCGGCATCCGTGACTCCTACTCAAAGTCCCCCTATGGGTCCAGCGCCCATGCACTGGGCTGGGGGCTGCTGGCCTCTCCACCGGTGAGATCGAAGCCAGAGAAGGGTTTATGCAGCAACCTGGCCGAGAGATCCCTTCTCAGGAGGGAGGGCATCTGTTTCCATGATAACCAAGCCAATTCCCAAAGCATAATATATTTATGTTCTATATCTCCAGCCACCTGCTCAGCCTTAAAAACAAATCCCAGGTTCCAGCCAAGGAGGAAATGTGACAGTTAATTGGGAAAATTGCAGATGGGTCATTCTAGGAGTTGGAAAAGGTGGCAAGGGGTTCTATCGGGGGCAGGAGCTCATGTTGGGGAGACTGGGGCGCTCCTGGGCACTCCTTCGAGTGGGGAAGCCTGCAGAGAAAGGCAGTCCCACCCCCTTCCCTCTAGAAAGTCTGAGCCTGGGCCTCAGGGTGCTCCCCAGAGCGGGCCTTATGGGCAGGAGGAGCCCAGGTGGGGCTCCCTGGGTCCCAGAGTGCAGGAGAACCGAGAACGAGAGAGAACGATAGAACGGGGCAGGCAGCCTGAAGGGCAGGACTGGCGCTCCCCCCGCCCCCGCTTCCTCTCGCTTGGGGACAGAATGTGGATGACAATCGGCAGGTGGACCACCCTGTCTCTATAAACTGGATCTCAGCCAAGGCCTGGGGACTCACGGGTAAGCCACCTTTACACTGTTTGAAAGGGGGGGTGGCGAGGCAGGGGACAGTGGTGTGCGGGCCCACGTGGGGTCCCAGAGTGGGGATGATGATATCAAATTAAAGACATCTGGGAGTCGACAGGTCCAGAAAGAAGCGTTTTCCAAGCTTCCCTTCTCTGGGAGTGCAGCTGCTATCAATGCCCTCCCCGGGGGGGGGGGGGGAGAGAAGCCAGGGGACACCAGCCAGACACACAAACATCATCAGGATGGTCTCATCTTCCATTTTGTTCCCCTAAAGGCCCATCGGTCTTTCCTTAAAAAAATGGTTCTCTCTGTCCCTTCCGTTTCCCAGGTTAAGTATGCAACCCCCGGCCTCTGGGTATTGAGCCCCTTCTTTTGCGTGCTCGTGTGCATACGAGTAATACTTTATCTTTTCTCCTGTTACTCCATCATCAGTCACCTTCACAGGCTCCGACCACCGGACCCAACCCGGGGAGGAGACCGTTTTCTTCCCACCAGTTTGATGTGTTGCTTTGAGACCCGTCTCCAAGAAAGCCCTGGAGATGATTCCTTTGGGCAAGCAGACAAGGGCTTACTCAATGCACAGAGGCAGTGGGCCACCGTGGCCTTTCCGGGGAAGAGAAATCAGAACGGCCACGATCATCTTCAATTTGGGAAACAGGAACGGGCAGGCCGCAGACATCTGCCGCGAGGAGCTCGAGTTGGGCGGGCACGGTCGGAGCTCACTGCCTGCGGGGTGAGGGACAATGGCCCAGATCCCAGCGCTCCCGTCTCCTCTCTGCTTCACCTCAGAGCCAGCCAACCCGCCTTCTCTTGTCCATTCCCTGCCATCCCCCCGTCACCCACAGCCCGGCCTGACCCGCCAGGGTCTGGGGACCTGGGCTCTGAGCCCTGGGAGGACTCAGCTGCGGACATGCCCCCAGGATCCCCACCTGATCGGGCTACCTCGGCCTCCTCTCCAGGCTCTGGACTTCTCTTTTGCCTCGGTTTTGCCACCGCCTTGTCCTGGTCCAGGGCAGGGAGCAGAGAGGGGTAGAGCCAGGAGGCAGGAAAGCCAAGGGAAAGAGGATCTTCACCACTGCCGTGTCCTTCGTCAGCAAAGCCCGGCTTTGCACAGCCCGACGGTGTCGAGGACCAGCAAAGCGGGCACTGCCTCCACGCCCAGATGCACCCATTCCCTAACACGGACCCACCCGGGCACCCCCCCTCCCCCGCTGCGGGCCAGGGGGGAGCCCTGCCCTCCAGCGAATTCCACACCTTGCCACCAGCTGTGTAGGGCATGGTCAAGGGCACCGGGCATTCACAGCTGTGGGCTGGGCCATGGGGAGGAGGTGTTTATCAGGCCCCTGTGGCCCAGGTTGGCAGGATCAGAGGCGGACAGCTGAGCGGTGAAGTTCTGGATCGGGGGCACGGGAGGAGCCATCCAGGGGCTCCACTCGCATTCGTCATTCATTTCTCACTCACTCGCTCCTTCGCACCTCGATCTGTCCATTCTTTTATCTAACGATCATTTACTGAGCGCTCACTATGGGGCAGGGGGTTTCCGACCCGGGGAAACCGAGGCACACACGACGCCATGGAGATGATGCGGCACAGGGTCCCCGGTGATGGGGTCCACAGCAGGGGAATGCTCCGGGGGCCAGCTCGAGGCCAAGGCGCCCAGAGACGGCGAGGAGGCGGCGAGGAGGTGGCGGCACCTGCGCCTGGTCTTGAAACAGGCTGTGCCCGACAGGTGTCGGCACGCGGGCATCAAACAGAACGTCCCATCCCATCACAAAGGATACAAGCTCCCATTCTTTATTTTTTTTTTAAAAAAAGATTTTATTTATTTATTTGGCAGAGTGAGAGATTACAAGTAGGCAGAGAGGCAGGCAGAGAGAGAGGAAGCAGGCTCCCTGCCGAGCAGAGAGCCCGATGCGGGGCTCGATCCCAGGACCCTGAAATCATGGCCTGAGCCGAAGGCAGAGGCTTTAACCCACTGAGCCACCCAGGCACCTCAACAAGCTCCCATTCTTGTCCTTGGGGGTCTGCCACCATGCCGACATCAGCCCCGGCCAAGCGAGGGGTGTCCCAGCTCCGCCTGGGTAAGAGACTGTCCCTGAGCCGCGCCCCAGCCCTCACAGGTGGTTAAGGCTTCCCCCAAGAGGCTGTGAGCACACCGGCCCCCTCACAACCAAGTCCTCCTTGTGAGGTGCCGGGAGAACCATGGGGGCTCAGCATGCCGTCAGGGTTTGCAGATGACCCACGCAGGGGAAGCCCCAGGGCCCAGTGCCTCTTAGCTGGCCTCAGTCTCTTCAGCTATAAAGTGGGATCACAATTCCCCACCTCCTGGGCCGCCCGGAGGATTAGGTAAGACCTGGAGGCCGCTTGCCACCCAGTAAGCACTGAGCAGTGAGCAGCTGCCGCGTCCCCGGCCCGCCCGGACCCCGAGGAAGGGCCCGGTTAGTACAGCCTGGCATCTGGGGAGGGCTTTCAGGATCCTGTTGGCTGATCCTGTTGGTTTGTAGGGTATCAGGAGGCTGGCACAGGGGCAGTTGCGAGGGGGCTGGGGTGCGGTGGGGAGAGCAGGGCCGAAGGGAAGGGCCATCGCCCCCACCGGCCCCCGCTGCCCGGCTCCTGCAGCGTGTCCCCCCCACTCCCCCTCCCCGGCCCGGGCAAGCCGTCCTGTCTCTGGCTCTCACTGACCCCCCTCTGCTCTGCAAGGCCTGGTTAATTTAGAGGAGTAATTTTAATCAATTAGATGAAGTGTAAAATAACTGTTCTGTGCGGCTCAGGAAATGAGGCTTGTCGTCTTTAAGGCTTTATTGAAAAGGCATTAAGATGGAATTGTGTGTCCCCAGCAGGTGGGCAGCCGAGGGGAGCGGCTGGGGCTGGAAAGAGCTCCCTGAGCAGGGCTCCAGCCGCCGCCACATGCTGGCCCCACTGGGCAGCGGACCCGGGGTGGAAGGACCCCCGGACCCCATGACAACCCAGGGAACCGCTGTCTGCTGTAGACCTGTGCCGCTCACTGCCCTCTCCACCTTCCGGCACCGCCGACGGCCCGAAAGTGCTTCTTGATCCGGAGCCCAGACTGCGTCTCTGCCGCCCCCAGCGACCCCAGCGACGGGGCAGGGGAAGACGTGTGCACGTGTGTGTGTGTGTGTGTGTGTGTGTGTGTGAGAGAGAGAGAGAGAGAGAGAGAGAGAGAGAGAGATACGGTGAGCAGTCAACACTGCCCCCAACCACACACTTACTCCAATAAGCCAGATGCAGATTTTCCAGGTCTCGTCACCACCCGAACCATCCAGGAGAGGATACGGGTCACAACAACCATGAGCCACGAGGCCACCCACTGGGAGGTCCCACATTTGGTGTCAGCCTGCCCCCAGCCAGAAATTTCATCCCACAGGGTTCCACGAGGACATTGCGGGGAAACGTGCGTGATGATTGGCCAAACGTCCTCCCAAGTGCTGCGATTAAGAAAACTAAAAGGGTAGAGGGGACTGTCCTCCGAGTGGGCCCAACACAAAGCCGTGTATTGGAGGAGCAGCCAAAGGATAAAGGACTCAAGTGAGGACACTTCCTCTTGGGGCCCCGTGTGCCTGGCTGAGAAGGCCGAGGCCGACACGCAGCCTCCCATCCCACGTGGGCCACCGGGACCAGGGGACCTGGGTCCACGCAGCAGAACTGGCTCATCTCTGGGCCGGGTTCCCTGGCCACTCCCACATCTGTCTTCTAAGTCCCCAAATCTGGAAGTAGCCCTGAGGGCTGTCTCTTCCCCCTGGGGGTGGGGGGGGCATGGTTTCCAAAACATGTGACCGTTAACGTCATCCAAGCATAGACCGGCCAGGACTGGCTGAAGCCAAGCTCCTATTCGCTCATTTCAGCCCCGTGGGAATAGACTTATCATGACACTCGTGGACTTGATAGCATCACCCCCAGCCGTCCAGTAACGATGATGATGACGATCAAGTTTCATGAGCACTTACTAAGTGCTAGTTCCCGTTCCAAAGGGTATTAACAAGCATTGTCCCCACAGGATGGATGGAGCGAGAACTGATCTCTACTGAGGAAGAAGGCAACGAGGGATCGGAGGGGTTATCACACACACTTGGTGAGGGGGGAGCCGGGCGCGAAGGCTTTTGACACTGCTATACCTCTTTAAGGGGAAAAAACAAACCACACTGGAACACGCTCCCCGGGCTCCATTCAAAAAATGTAGAAAAAGAGCATGTACTCCATCTAGAAATGCATCTGTCCAAACAGTGCCACACACACACACACACGCACGCACGCACACACACGCACACACTCGGTTTATGGGGAAGAGGGGTTCACATGGAGCCTTGTTTCTGATGCCGAGCAATGACGACAGGCACTCATCAGGCGCCTACTGGTGGTCAGACCACTGGGCACTCTAATGTATTCTTTAGGAAACTGTGACCTGGGCTAAGGAGCATCCTTAATGTCACAGAGCTAAGAAGAGGCAGAGCTGGGACTTAAATTTCCACCTGACTTGGAAGCCCGATGAGGCACTTGCATTAGAATTAGAAATTTTCCTGTAGCCCAGGCAGAAAACAGGGAGGGTGGGGAGGCTGTGGTGGTGGAAAGTGGCCAGAGGACCAGGGTCTGCACTTGACCGCCGGGGCTCTCTCTTTGGGCCCTTCCGGCACCGCCTGCCCTGGGCCCACGGCACCCACCTGTCATTCCCATGATGAATGGGCTCCAGCTGCTCACTGTGTGCAGCACTCACTTGGCAGACTCAGGGAAACGCAGACCCCGGGGACTAAGAGACTCGCCCAAGGTCACACAGCCGGGGCTCCAGCAGCTCCCTGTCCTGGCCCAGCCTCTGCTCCCTCCTGGTGGAGGCTAACCCAGCCCCAGGAGGCGAGCCTGGCAGATGTGCCTCTTTCTGCTATTTCTTCTCCCAACTCGGCGCCCTTTGGTTCCCCCGGGAACAGGCTGACATTCACCATGATTAGCTCGCTTCCCTCTCTCCCTGCAGCCAAGAGCTAATTGTCCTGATTTCCTTCCAAGAACGGTCTCTCTGAATAGCCTTCGCAGGCACAATTAGGCAGGTTCAGCCTGGCTTTCACACTCCAGCTCTGAAAAAATCAAATCAGTGAGGAAGCGAAGCCTCTCGGAAGTTCTCTGAGAGCTTCTTTGTGCGGGGAACAAAGCGCACGCATAATTACCTGCTTCGCTGATGAGCACCGGACCCCAGGGCCCTGCTTGCAGGAGAGGGGGTCCTGCTGGCCCACCCGCACCAAGACCCTTCCTCTTTGCCCCTGTTAGCGGCTGTTGTGGGGAGCAGCCAGCCGAGCGCACCTGTCTCCTGGGATGTGGTATGGGGTGGCCATATCCGGGGGCCCCTCCCTAGGTAGGCCTGGCCAGCCACAACCACAGGACATTTATCACTGCCGAGAGAGCCCAGTCAAGAACCAGTGAAGCAGTGGACCCCTGCAGACTAGCAAGTCCAATCCCCTCTTCTAAAGCGGGAGCCCCAAGGTCACACGGCACGTTCAGGTGGAACCCCAACTTGAACCCAGTCTCCCTACAGGTGCCCTTGTCTCGTGCTGACCACTCAGCTAGCTTAAGATGCGCAGCCTTTTCTGCTAGAAAAAAAGTCAGGGCTTCCAGCCAAACAAAGAAAATGGGTTTTCCGCTGCTAACCTGGTACGGGCATCCAATTGTCAACAGGGCCAGGAAGCTATCGCCAGTTTTCCTGGGGACAGAGAGGGGCCTTTATCTCCACATGGAGAAAGGTCTGGTCCAACTCACACAGCCAGCAAACATCAGAGCTGAGGCCCGTCCTACCACCGCCAATTTCTGGGCCAGAGCTCACGAGCGCTATCAGAGGGCTCCTATCCCCCCTCCCCAAAACACTGTACCTGCAATCCTAACAAGACGGCACCCCAACTGACTCAGAGCCCAGGGCCTTGGAAAGGGCAGCTCCACACCATTCCACGGACCAACAACTTTGGAGGGCCTAGCGGCTCGAGAGAGATCACTCCAAGTGAGGGGACCCCACTGTACTCTGGCTCCTCCTCTTTGAGCTCTGTGTACCCGGACAAGTCCCTGCCCTCTTGGTTCCTCAGTCCCTCATCTGTAAAACGGAGACAACATTGCCCACCTCCCAAGGCCCAGAGAGTGCCTCGTCCAGGTTGCCAAGTGGCACGAGTGCACTGAAGGTCATGCCCACTTGTGTTTGGGAACTGCCCCCATTCTATACCAAAACAGCAGCCCATAAAGGCTCTGAGAAGTCCTGCAGGAGGGAAGCCTGTTGAACAGTTTCAACCAGTGATTCCTAAACCTCAATCCTCTAGAGCTTGTTTCTTTGGTTGCACTATTAAAATCCTGCCTTGTGGGGCAACTGGGTGGCTCAGTCGTTAAGCGTCTGCCTTCGGCTCCTGTCGTGATCCCAGGGTCCTAGGGTCGAGCCCCGCATGGAGCTCCCTGCTCGGCAGGAAGCCTGTTTCTCCTTCTCCCACTCCCCCCGCTTGTGTTCGCTCTCTCGCTGTGTCTCTCTCTGTCAAATAAATAAACAAAATCTTTTAAAAAAATTCTGCCTTAGGGGTGCCTGGGTGGCTCAGTCGTTAAGCATCTGCCTTTGGCTCAGGTCATGATCTCAGGGTCCTGGGATCAAGCCCCGTGTCGGGCTCCCTGCTCAGTGAGGAGTCTGCTTCTCCCTCTCCCTCTGTCCCCCCACCTCCAGCTTGTGCTCTCTCTCTCTCTCAAGTAAATAAAATCTTTTAAAAAAAATAAAATAATAAAATAAGGGGTGCCTGGGTGGCTCAGTGGGTTAAAGCCTCTGCCTTCGGCTCAGGTCATGATCTCAGGGTCCTGGGATCGAGCCCCGCATTGGGCTCCTTGCTCAGCAGGGAGCCTGCTTCCTCCTCTCTCTCTGCCTGCCTCTCTGCCTATTTGTAATCTCTCTCTGTCAAATAAATAAATAAAAATCTTTAAAAAACAATAATAATAAAATAAAACAAAATGCTGCCTTGGAGAATAGCACTTGAGCCCTGCCTCTCTGTGGGGTCCTCATGGAAAGACCCTGAGTCTGAGCTCAGCATCACCAGCAGAGGGAGGCGGGGCGGTGTGCGGAACTGAATGGAAGGAGAGGCTGAGGGGTAGGCACCAGATCCCGAGGGCCAGACCCAGGAATGGCCAGACACTAGGCCAACACCGCCAGCCAAGGACCAGTCATTAGAAGAAACAAAGAATTCAGCGTGCACCCCCAGTGCCAAAGGGCAGGAATCAATGGATAGTGAAATGTGGCAGTGGCCTTCTGGGGTCCCCCGGGGGCCTGAGACAGAGACACCCAGGGAGCCTGCTCATTGTCTCGGCATCAGAGCAAGTGGGAACGACTGTCCACAGCCCCTCAATCACTCAAGCTGAACCAAGGATGTCTCCATTCACTAGGGACGGGGTTCTTGTCTTTTTGGGGCCATGGACCCCTTTGAGAATGAAACCCACCCCCACCTCACCTCTCAGGACCAGATGTAAATAAAAATTAGGGCCAGATTTGGCCCCCAAGTGACATCCATCCCTTGGCCCAAGAGTGTGACGTGAATGACAAATTCACAGAAGCCAAGAGATCATCCTGTCCAAAGGGCTCGCGGCCTGACCAGGGCCCCAGGGGCATGGCTCCTGCCGGGTCACTGCTCTACCTACTAGCAGGTTCTCCAGAGGGACGGGTGCTGGGGCGGAGCTCTCCCAGGCCTGCCCAGCTTGGGTTGGCGAGGCTTCGGTGTGGTCCCAGCTCACTGACCCGCTCACTGACCCCAGGCTCCCGGCGGAGGGGACCGCTCTCCGGCTGCACTGAGCCCTCGGCTCCGCTGGGAGCAGCCAGGCCTGGCTCAGAGCAGAGCCTCAGCCCTAACTCCAGGGTCAGACGCTAAGCTGCTTAATATTTGAGTTTAAATTAGCATCATGAGTTCAAGAGGCCCGATTACTCCAGACACAGAAAATGAAATTAGTGAGCAGAGACCACTGCAATTGGATGCTAATTCCATCCTCTGGCTGAGGAAGGTCAGGGGAGGGAGGGCGCCAGATCCCGGGGCTGAGTCTAAGCCCCCGGCTCTCACCGCGGTGCAGGCTGCGGGCAGGGAGAGGGCAGCGGGGGCTCGGGGGTGCGCCCCCACACGGCCCGCCGCCCCGAGAGAGGAAGATGGGCTGGGGCTGGCAAGCTACAGCAGGGACCCCTTCACTCTTCCACGTCCCCGTGAAGACAGGAGATGTAGGTGGGAGGAGCTGTGCAGTGCAGTGACGTCAGGTTCCCGGGTTCAAACCCTGGCTCGGCCACTTACAAGCTATGCCACCTCACTCCATAAAGATGACGGCAAAAGTCTCTGGAGCCCTTTTCTCTGACAGACTCTGACGGCTTCCTTACGTGCATCGCCTACTCACTCCCTCCATAAAACCCAGATAATCATCCCCATCTCGAAGGACTGGGGCAAGGATTCAATATGCTAACGTTTACGAAAATGACCAGCCTGGTATTGGACAGAGGGCGACGCTCAACAATGTTCTTTACAGAAATGCATTCATTCATTCCTTTATCCCTTCCTTAACTTCTGCGCTCTCTCGTGTAAAATAAAAAGGCCACCCAAAAATAAATAAATAAAAAATAAAATAAATTTAAAAGGCCAGCTAGGGCACCTGAGAATGCAACAGCAAGCAGTGTTAGGCCGTGGCTTTGCCGTCCCCATTAAAACAGTGTCGCCGGCGCTCTCCTCGCCCCGTGCCACGCCCACTCCCCGCAGGGCAAGGTGGCCTGCAGAGTGAGGAGGAGGGAAGGACAGGGGCCCCCTCTCCCAGGATTATTCGTGATTCTCCAAATGGAAACCGCACGAGATCGGCAGGCAGGAGCCGAATGAATCAAGTGTGGCGTATTCGTACACAGAACGCTCTCTCCAACAGCAGAGTGGGAGGGTTATGTCTGCGACAGGGAGGGGTCCACAGGTGAGACCCTGAGCCCAAGGAGACTGATTTCCCAGGATTCCCTTTGTTCCCAGTACCCACCCAGGCAAGACCACCTCGGGCGACAGAGTGGGGGCACAGCCAGCCCCCGGTGATGTCCGGAGGGGCAGGAGGGGTTTCCTTCTTGATCTGGGAACCCCAAGCACGTTCACTGTGTGGATGGGCATTGAGCTGTGTCCATACAGTGCATGCATTTTTCTGTTTTATGAAATCTGGTTAAAAAAAAAAACTGTCTACGAGGTATCCCAGGGGGGCGTTCTGTAGACAAGGGTCTGGATCACGGTGAGGAAGAGAGGAGGCAGGGCCAAGCCCTGGGGCCCATTGCAAGGTCAGGAAGGGAAGAGCACCCAGCAGAGAAGATAGAGAAGGGAGCCTCGTGATGCTGGCGGGAACCAGACACCATGAAGGCTTCCAGGAGCACGTGCGGCGGGGGCCAGAGAAGACGGAGGACCTGCCTTTGGGTCTGGCAACATGAAGGTCACTTGCTAAGAACATTTTGGAGGTGAAAAGGGGGACAAAAGCAGACTCCTGAGAAAAGGGAGGTGAGGAAAGGGGATAAGACCCGATGAATCCTACCTAGCTTTCCAGGCTCAGCTCATGCCGCCGCCTCCAGGAAGCCTTCCCTATGGCCCTGTTTCTCTCAAGGCCACTTCACTTTACAGTCACTGAAAGCGTCCCCACCATGTGAGCCTGGGCACCTCCCCGAGGCAGGACTGTCCTCTGTCACCCCCTGCATCCTGACCCCTGCCACGTGGGCACTTCAGAAATCTGAGCTCCTCTCTCCTTTCTCGGATCACAGAAGAAAATTCCACACTTCCCCCAAACTTTCTTCTCCCGTGCAGTGAACCATTCCTCCCCAACCAGCTGTTGTTTGTGTATTGCTGGGAGCAGATTATTAGTATAATGATGAGAGCTAATATTGCATTAATGCAGTTGTTAGATTATTTGTATTGTCATAGTCATTAACTTGGTGATTACAATTTTGTTTCAATTTTAGCTAGCTCCTTGTGCATTCGGTCAAAACTTCCAGAAACAACGGAATCCAGAACCACATTTCATAATAGACTAAACATCCAATTTACAGAATTTCTGGCAATCCAGCCTACAGTGACCACCCTCCACCAGGAGAAAAAACAAAGAGAGCCAAGTACCAAGAGGTGAGAAAAGGGCAGGGCCACCCTCCCCACCGGTTCTCGAGCCCCGCCCCCAGCCCCCTCCAGACCCCCCAGGGCCTCAAGGTGAGAACTGGGTAGGGTTCATCTCTCTGGCCCTCTCGGAGCTCGGGGCAATGTCCTGTGTTCAGAATGGCAGACAAGCAGCACAGATCGGCGGGAAGCAAAGATGCAGCCTCAGGTGGCACTTTTTTGGGCACACAGGAGGGACAGCCTAGCTAATGGAGACCTCTCCCCAACCCACATCATGAGCCCCTGCCCTGGCCCAGGCTGCAAGGCTGGTGAAAAGCCTGGGTTAACGGAATTCATCTGGTTTTTCATCGCTGGGCTTCACAATCTTTGTGCTGGGACTAAACACGAACAGCTACATTGCTGATGGCTGAAACTGGCTTGTTGGACTGCCAAAAGCCTCACGAGACAGCATCGGAGGCTTTTAGTAGTTGATCCAACTCAGAAACCTCACTACAGTGCCAGGACCAGAGCACAGATTAGCTTACAGGGAAGACTCACATTAGCCAAGCTCACACGCTGATGTATAAAACCATGTTTTTTCACTGACAATGAACAACTAAGCTGTCACCAGGACTGGGCTGTTTTCTCCCAGAGATGCAGTCTTGCCTTCATCCACCACCCTGGGCCTCGCTTTGCACAGGACCCCCCGCTCTGCTCGTGTCCCGAGGCACCAGGCCTCTGAGTGGCTCTCCTCTCCTGATCCCTGCAGTGGTGAGGATGTCCTGGCCCCCCACACTACTGAAGCTCAGGCTCCACCTCCCATCAGCCAAGTCCACTGCCCATCTGCTCTTGACTTCTACTGTAATCCCTTACCTTGGGGCTTTTGGGAAAACCCCAGTACAGATAATGGATTGCGCTCATAAACTCCTTTCATTTCACTTTTGCTTTTTATTGAATTCCAGAATTCAAAGCAGTCCCATTCCCATGGTCAAGGCTCAACCATCATTATTGAGGGAATGGATGAATGATCCTGCCTGGCTTTTCCCTCTCCATTCTCTCTTCCTGCAGGTAAACATGGCCCCAGGCAGCAAACAGACCCTGGGGCCCGGGGGGTTGATGGCTCAGGTATGCCTAATCCCAGAGGAAACGTGGATGCCCCCTGCCCCACCTGGGACCCCACGGCCAGCCTACCTTACCTTGGCTCACCACAGTCACTCCCTTCCTGGTAGGTCTTACAGGCCTGGGAGCTGTTCTCCCTCTAAGACAGTGCATGTCTGTTGCATGATAAGCTGACTAGAAATTTAGCTTTGAGAATAGTTGTATTTCCAAAGTCTAGAAGGACTCCTCGCGTGCCTTCAGGTTCTACCCCCAGACCCAGGCAGACCCTGGCTGGAACTGCCCAGTCCCTGCAAGGCAGCGTGGGGTGGAGGCTTTGGAATCAGATGGTCTGGTTTAGAAGATGGCCTGTGTGACTTTGGGCACGTTGCACAACCTCTCTGGGCTCAGCCTCCTTATCCTTAAAGCAGAGTCTATGTTGTGAGAAGCTGGTGGTGTAATTATACCTCTCTGGGGGCTTGATGGGGGTCACATAATCCTGGCTCACCATCGCTCCCGCAGCTGAGGGGGGTTGGCTCTGGCTCTGGGAGATCTCTCTGCGCTGTCCTTCGGGGAAACCCCACATGCTGGACAGGACGGGAAGGAAGAGGCCAGGCCCCATGGCTGACACCCTAGTTTGGGCTGATTCCAGCCCGTGTCTTCTCCACTTCTCTGGGGATACCTCATAGCTGACCAGCTGGATAGACAGAGGAACAGGTAGCTTCCATCTGCCGACTGTAGACCCAGACACAAGAGAACCTGGCAGAAGGTCTCACAGAGCCCGGCTACAATTTAACACATGACGCTCAGCTATGCAAAATATTTATCTTATTTATTCCTCTCTAATTTATTTTACCATTTTATTTTACCATACAAGACTCCACCCCAGTGGAGAATGTAAACTTGCCGATTTAAAGAAACCGCATCGGATGAGGTCTTGTAGCTTGAACACAGCAGAGGAGCTGGAACCTTCTACTTCTCCTTTCTGAGGCCGATGCAAAGACAGCCACATGCAAAAAATAAACCATGACTCTTACCTTACACCATATACGAAAATTAACTAAAAAACAGCTCATGAGCCTAACATAAGAGCTAAAACTACAAAACTCCCAGAAGAAAACATGGGAGGAAATCCTCATGGTCTCACATTGGGAAGGATCTCTCAGGGCACACAAACGCACTAATTACAGAAGGAAAAAGGAAACAGTACATTGGACTTTGGTGAAATTAAAAATCTTTGTTTGCAAGATTTTCTGCAGAGAAAATAAAGAGGAAAGGCGTAGACTGGAGAAAATATTTACAAATCCTATTTCCAAATCTAACAAAGGACTTGTATCCAGAATATACAGTCCTTGCAACGCAACCTATGAAGACAAAAGATTTGTTGGGGGGGGGTTGTATTTTTTTTTAAGCAGGTATCTTGCCCAGTGTGGAGCCCAACATGGGGCTTAAACTCCCAACCCTGAGATCAAGACGTGAGCTGAGATCAAGAGTTGGATGCTTAATTGATGATGCCACCCAGGCGCCCCAAGACAAAGGATCTGAATAGACAGCCAACCGAAGATATATGTATGAGAAGTAAGCACATGCAAAGACGCTCAGCGTCATCAGTCATCAGTGAAATGTCAATGAAAACTCCAGGGGCTACAGCAGACAACCCGCTAGGATGGTTAAAATTTGAAAGACTGGTCACATGGGGGTGTGAAGCAGCTAGAACTCTCCTGCCGCTCTCACGTGCTCGTGGGCACGTAAATGGACCGTCACTTGGAAAACAGTTTGGGAATTTCTTAAAAAGTTAGACATACCCCTACTCTCTCACCAGCCCTTCTGCTCATTGGTATTTGCCCAAGAGGAATGAAAGCAAACATCCCTAAAAGACTTCCACAGGAATGTTCATAGTAGCTTTATTCATAAGAATCAAAAAGGGGGAGAACTCAAATGTCCATCAGCAGCTGAATGGATGAGTAAATATGGCACATCCACGATATGGAATGCTACACAGCGATGAAAAGGGATGGACCCTGGTTTTACACGAGTAGTTGGATTTCAACATAATTTCAAGTGAACGAAGCAGACAAAAGAGAAAATATACTCTAAGGCTCTATTTTATTTTACAGATTTTTTATTTATTTGAGAGAGAGAGAGAGAGAGAGCATGAGCAAGGGGGAGGAGCAGAGGGAGAGGGAGAAGCAGGCTCCCCGCTGAGCAGGGTGCCTAGTGTGGGACTCGATCCCAGGACGTCGAGATCATGACCTGAGCCAAAGGCAGACGCTTAATTGACTGAGCCACCCAGGAACTCCTATAAGACTCTATTTAGATAAAATTCTAGCAAATGCAAACTAAGCTACTCGGCAGAAAGCAGCTTGGGGGTGGCCTGGGGACAGGCTGAGGGTAAGGAGGAGCCCAAGGGAGAAATCACAAGGGGGTGAGAGCAAACCGGGAATGGGAATGATGGAGACAGCTTGATTGCCATGATGGTTTCGTGGGTGCGTACATATGTTAAAGCTTATCAAACAGCACGATTAAACATGAACAGCTTATTGTAGGTCATTTATACTGTAATAAAGCTGGAAAAAGGAAAAAGAAATCATTCCAGAAAAACATGGAGAAAATCCCAATAAATTCCAAAAGGCAGCAACAATAGAAAACATTCTAGAATCACTGTGCAATTATATTAAGAATAAATGACAAAATCTGCCGGGGAAAGGCTACTCTCCTGAAGCAGGAAAAGTCTTTAGCTCACGTGTCAAAGAAGCGGTCCAAACCCAAACTGCAGAAGGTCTAGAAATAATCATGATGAAATCACTGCATGGGAGATTCTACGGGAGTCAACTAAACAAGTCCTCAGAGGAAAATCCATAGTCTTAAAAACTGACATTTAAATAAACAGACCCCCCCCACCAATAAAGAGGAAATCAGGTGTCCAAAGTAGGAAGTCATAAAAAGAACAAAATCAACCTAAGAAAAGTAGGATAGCACATGCATAAGGGTGGGAAGTAAGGGATTAGAAAGTCAGCCCCTGGGCATCTGCTCACTCTTCGGGTACACCCCTCCCTCCGCCCACCTCCCCTCCTGTCCTCCTCCCTCCCCTTCCGGTCTCACCAGACACCCCCTCAGGGCCTGTTCCACCCTACCAGACCCCAACTCTCCTGCCCTCCAAGCCTGGCCCACTTGGGGACTGGGGCGGGAGGAGGGGGATGAGCACACACCTGGGGATTGGGGGGAAGGTAGGGGGTGTAAGCACACACCCGGGGGTGGGGGGGATGAGCACAGATGT